>CAWVQQ010000463.1:0-336789 GCA_963932295.1 Tipula lateralis | reverse complement strand
ATTAACCGTTATTTCGAACCAAATTTATATTTAAACATGCATTTTTTATATTGCGTGGGGTTAAATTGTGCATTTTACCCACATTTTGAATAATTTAAATACCAAAAAATTGAGTTGTGGTGACAAAACACACGATTTAGTAGTATTTTTGCAAATTAATATTGTTTTGTGTTTTTGTTCATTATTTGTCGATTTGAACGTCATTTTGAACGAAATGTACCAAAATCTTAACCAAATAATGGTAAAATAGAGAATTTTACCACAAATGACATAAAATTGCATATTGTCATTTTGAACGATATTAATCGAATTTCTAACAAAATAATGGAAAAATAGAGAATTTAACCACAAATGAAATAAAATTGTACCTCATAATTAAATATTTAAATCAAAATAATGGTAAATAGACAAGTTGACACAAAACTTGTCGTTTTTACCGTTATTTTGAACCGAATATTTAATTTTTTAGTTTAGTTTAATGTCATTTGGGTTAAAATTCTCTATTTTACCGACATTTTGAACCATTTTAATATGAAACAATTGAGTTGTGGTGATAAAATTAATTTTGGTAGAATTATGGTATTTATTGTTTAAAATGACGTTCAAATGGACAAATAATGAATAAAAACACAAAACAAAATATATGAAGCCAACATTTTTTTATATTTCAATTGTCCACAATGTGGGTAAAATGGACCATTTACCACGCGCAACATAAAAATGCACGTAAAAATTTAATATTTTGTTCGTAATAACGGTAAAACAGAAAAGTTTTGTGTAAATTTGTCTATTTACCGTTATTACGAACCAAATTTAAATTTTAAATTTTGGTTCGAAATAATGGTAATTAGCGTGCATTTATATTGCGTGGGGTTCAATTGTGCATTTTACCTACATTTTAACCAATTTGAATATAAAAAGATTGAATTGTGGTGACACACCACACGATTAAGTAGTAATTTTTGCTTATAAATATTTTATTTTGTGTTATTTTGAACCAAATATTTCTTTTTTAAGTGAAATTTAATGTCATTTAGGGTAAAATTTTTTATTTTACCGACATTTTGAACAATTTTAATATGAAACAATTGAGATGTGGTAATAAAACACACTTTGGTAGAATTTTGGTATTACTTATTCAAAATGACGTTCAACTGGACAAATAAGGAATAAAAACAAAAAAAATTATAAATTAGCAATTATTACTACCAAAGCGTGTGTTTTATCATCACAACTCAATTTCTTTATATTTCATTTGTTCAACATTTGGGTAAAATGGACAATTTAACCCCGCGAAACATAAAATGCACGTAAAAATGTAATATTTTGTTCGAAATAACGGTAAAAAAGACAAGTTTTGTGTAAAATTGTCTATAACCCGCAGTTTCGTACCAAATTTTAAATTGTTACATGCATTTGCATATTTCGTGGGGTTTAACTGTCCATTTTAACAAAATTTCGAACAATTTCCTTATCAAAAAATTGAATTGTGGTGACAAAACACACGCTTTGGCAGACATTTTTGAAATAAATTTTTATTTTTTGTGTTATTTTGTACCAAATATTTAATTTTTAAGTGCAATTAAATGTAATTTGGGCTAAAGTACTCCATTAAACCGACATTTAGATAAATTATTAAATGAAACAATTGAGTTATGGTGAAAAAACACACATTGGTTGAATTTTGGTATTTATTATTCAAAATGACGTTCAAGTGGACAAATATTGAATAAAAACACTAAAAATTTATAAATTAGCAAAAATTACTACAAAAAAGTGTTTTTTTTTCACCACAACTCTATTTTAATATATTTTTATTGTTCAGAATATGGGTAAAATGGACAATATAACAACACGCAACATAAAAATGCACGTGAAAATTTAATATTTTGTTCGAATAACGGTCAAACCGACAAGTTTTGTGTTAACTTGTCTATTTACAGTTATTTTGAACCAAATTTTAATTTTAACGTGAATTTTAATATTGCGTGGGGCAAAATTGTGAATTTTTCCCACATTTTGAACAATTTCAATATCAAAAAATTGAATTGGCGTGACAAAACCCACGCTTAAGTAGTAATTTTTGATTATTCATATTTTTTTTTTGTTGTTGTTCATTATTGAACTATTGGAACGTCATTTAGAACGACATGTACCAAATTCTTAACAAAGAAATGGGTTTATGGAGAATAACACCCAAAATGACATTAAATTTTACCTTAAAATGAAATATTCTAATCGAAATAACGGTAAATGGACAATTTGACACAAAACTTGTCGTTTTAACGGTTATTTTGAACCAAATATTTAATTTTTAATTGCAATTAAATGTCATTTGGGGTGAAATTCTCCATGTAACCGACATTTTGAACAATATCAATATGAAACAATTGAGTTGTGGTGATAAAATTTACTTTGGTAGAATTTTGGTAATAATTGTTCAAAATGACGTTCAAATATGAATGACGTTAAAATTTTTATTAAATAATGAATAGAAAATACACAAAATATATAAATAAGCAAAATTTACTGCTAAAGCGTGTGTTTTATCACCACAACACAATTTTTTATATTTCAATTGTCCAAATAAGGTTAAAATGAACCATTCAACCCCGCAAAACATAAACATACAAGTTAAAATTCAATATTTTGTTCGAAATAACGGTTAAACAGACTAGTTTTGTGTAAACTTGTCTATTTACCGTTTTTTCGAACCAAATTTTAAATTTTAACGAGCATTTTTATTTTGCGTGGGGTTAAATTGTGCATTTTACTCAAATTTTGAACCATTTTAAAATAAAAAGATTGATTTGTGGTGACAAAACACACGCTTTGATAGTATTTTTTGCAAATAAATATTTTTTTTGGGTTATTTTGAACCAAAAATTTAATTTTTTAAGTGCAATTTAATGTCATTTGGGGTGAAATTCTCCATTTAACCGACATTTTGAACAATTTCAATATGAAACAATTGAGTTGGGATGATAAAACAAACTTTGGAAGAGTTTTGGTATTAATTGTTCAAAATGACGTTCAAATGGACAAATAATGAATAAAAACAGAAAAAAATATAAATAAGTAAAAATTACTATCAAAGCGTATGTTTTATCACCAGAACTAAATATTTTTATATTTCATTTGTCAAAAATAAGAGTGAAATGGATCACTTACCCCACCTAACATAAAAATGCACGTCAAAATTAAATATTTTGTTCGAAATAACGGTAAAACAGACAAGTTTTGTGTAAACTTGTCTTTTTATCGTTATTACGAACCAAATTTTAAATTTTCATATTGCGGAGGGTAAAAATTTGCATTTTACCCACATGTTGAACCATTAAGATATCAAAAAAATTTAACAGTGGTGACAAAACACACGCTTTTGGACAGTCAAACGTTTTAGACCATATTTATATGGCCGACATTTTACTATCCGTACTGATCACCAACCACTCGCATGGCTCCATAAAACAAATAATCCTTCTTCTCGATTGGTGCGATGGCGACTTGAATTAGATGAATTCGATTTTAACATAGTGTATAAACCAGGTAGTCAGAACACCAATGCCGATTCTTTAAGTCGCGTCAAATTATCTAACGCTGAACATAACACAGAATCAAGTTTACAAGTTATGACTAGAGCACAATCTAAACTGTTATCATCTAATATTGGTTACTCGGAAAGCAACATCAATTTCAATCAGTCTTCAGATACCAATTCTGATATTCTTAATTCATCTCAAAATCGAGATTCAGTTTCTCTTGATTCAAATCCCAGTTCTAATAGATATACCAACGACACTCAACGTCCTCGGAGCCTCAATAAATCTTCAATAAGTATTCTACATATTGAACCATCCAATTAAATCATATTTTTATCAGATGAAGTTGAAATCAACAAAATAATTGACGAGTTTCATAATAGTCCGCTGGGAGGACACCAAGGTATAATAAGAACTTGCAATAGAATCAAACGGTATTACATTTTTCCTCGAATGTTAAGTAGGATTAAAAAATATATTGCAAGCTGTGCAATATGCCAAAAAAACAAAGTATTTTTCATTAATAAATGTTCTATGAAAATTACTTCCAGCGCTAAGATGCCTTTCGAAAAGATTTTCCTCGATATCGTGGGACCATTAACTATAACATATGAAGATCACAAGTATATTTTGACAATACAGGACGATTTAACAAAATATTCACTAGCCGTAGCGTTGAGAGATCAAGAAACTGAGACTGTAGCAAAGGCATTCATTGAGAATTTTATATGTAAATTTGGAACACCGGAATCTCTGGTTACAGACCAGGGCTCTAACTTCATGAGTAACGTATTTTGTAATATTTGCAAAATATTAAAAATTTAAAAATTAAGAACTACGGCTTACCATCCTCAATCGAATGATAGTTTAGAAAGAACTCACTGTACTTTTGGGGAATATATTCGTAATTTCTGTTCAGAAGATCCTAGACAATGGAATAATTGGTTATCTTTTGCTACTTTCTCTTTCAATTCCACTCCACATACAGCAACATCATTCATGCCTTTTGAATTGTTATATGGATTTAAACCAATCTTACCAACTTCTTTAATAAAACAAGTAGAACCATATTACAATTATTATGATTACTGTTCCGAATTAAAGTTAAGATTACAAAATTCATGGAAGCTAGCACGGGCTAAACTTCTGCAAAATAAATTCAAGTCTAAGGAATTGTATGATAAAACAAGTAATGTCGTTCAATATTTCATTAACGATAAAGTTTTATTAAGAAATGAAAGTAAATCCAAAAATAAATTTGATCCACTTTGGACTGGTCCTTTTGTCGTTACTAAAATTAATTCAAATTTTTTTTTTTTTTTTATTTTTATTTATTTAGTAGTACAATCTTATCACATGATAATTTATTACTAATGATAATAACGCACTTATTTGAAACAAATAAGTGAAGCGAGTGTGGGTTTACAAGAAATCAATATTCTGCTCCCAATAATGAAACTTTATTTATTAGATGACTAGCTCATGCGGTTTAATTCTTTTAAGGCGTCTCAGTTCTTGTGTTATGTCAAGAAGTTGTATTGCTTCACTGTTAGTATGTTGCAGTAATCTTCTTTCATGTTGGATGGCAAATTCCTGGACCACTTCATCAATCCATTTAACATTAAGGTCGTTGTGCAATTCCTCGTTGGTAACGTAGCGGTAAGCATTTGTTATTGCCCGTAGAAATTTGTTTTGGCTGCGTTGAATAATTAAACGATTTGATTGTTTAGTGCATCCCCAGAGTTGGATGCCATACGTCCAAATTGGTTTAATTATCGATTCGTAGATGAGGCGTTTACAGTACAGGCTTAGCTTAGAATGTCTTCCTATCAGCCAGTACATCTCGCGTTGTTTTATTTTAATTTGCTCTGCTTTTTGTTTAACGTGGTATTTCCAGTTCAGTCTTGAATCAAGATGCAATCCGAGATATTTAGCAGATTCAGCTTGGGGTATTTGTATCCCGTTCAGAAATGTATGGAGGTTGCTATTTTTGTGCCGCAACGTGTATGTAACCTGTACTGATTTTAGCTCGTTTAGCTTTATTTTCCAATCCCTGGTCCATTGGCTGATTTTATCGAGTGCTTGTTGTTAGTATTCAACTGCTTGATTCAGTGATTCACTTGATGCCAAAACTGCTGTATCATCAGCAAAAGTTCCAATGAAGGTTCTTTCCGTTGTCGGTATATCGGAAGTGTAAATTAGATATAAGATGGGCCCCAATACGCTACCCTGGGGCACCCCTGCTATGGCTGGGTAAAAATTGGAGTACGTTTCTTCATGAAATACTCTAAATTTTCGTTTGGAAAGATACGACTCGAGCAATTGGCAGTAATTTTGTGGCACTATTTTACTTATCTTGTAGATAAGACCCTCATGCCACACTCTATCGAAAGCCTGTGAAACATCTAGGAATACGGCAGGACAATATTTCTTCTCTTCAAGTGCTTGTTCAATCTTTGCAGTCACGCGATGAACTTGATCAATTGTCGAATGTTTATTTCTGAATCCAAACTGGAAGTCAGGTATAATGATCATTGGGTTTACTCGTTTCAATAACAACTTCTCAAACAATTTTGAAATAGTTGGTAACAAAGAGATCGGCCTGTATGATGCAATTTGCTCTGCTGGTTTGTCTGGTTTTTTTATCATGATAATTTGTGCAACCTTGAAACACTCAGGCACATATGTAAGTCGAAAGCAAGCATTATATATATATGTTAACATAATAACTCCTCTCTTTGATAACTCCTTAAACAACCTTGGAGAAATTTCATCAATTCCAGGTGACTTTTTGGGATTCAAATTCATATCTATTTCTTGTGCAATTTCTAGTGGGGTGATACTTTTGATATTTAATGGAGATCTATAGACTGGTTTAGGATCAATCGTAGATTGTATGTCGTGCGGTTGAAATACTGATGCCAGATGTTGCGCAAACAGTTCGGCTTTTTCTTCATTACGTCGCACCCACTCTCCGTTTTTGTTCCTTATAGGTGGCACTTGGTTTATTGGCCTCTTGTATCTTTTAGTTGCTTTCCAAAGAGAATAATTTTTGTCAGCTTCAGGACCTAATCCTTTCAAATAATTTTCAGTGCAAGCTTCTTTGTGTTCTTTAATTAATCGGTTAACTTTATTACTTATCTGATTAAAATCTCTTTTGTCAATAATGTTTCTGGTTCTATGCCATATGCGTCTTTTCCTACGCCTTTCTTTTATCAGTTCTCGAATCACCAAGGGGTAATTAATATCCTTTATGCCTTTCTCGCATAATACGGGTGTAGCCTCTTTAGCTGCTTCACGCATAGAGTTAATAAAATATTCAGCTTGTAATTCAAGTTCTTGTTTATTTTTCAGACTGACTTTTAACTCAATTAGGTTGTCCAGTTTCTCTCTAAATAATTCCCAATCAGTAAATTTATTAGTAAGATTGAGTTTCATTTTCATTTTTATGACTAATGTACTCAGAGTCATTAAGACCGGTGTGTGATCGGAAGTAAGATCGTCAATGCCTTCGACTTCAATGTAATTGGAGGTTACTCCTTTCGAAATATAAAAGTCAATCAAATCAGGAACCTTGTTGATGTCTGTAGGCCAGTAGGTTGGTTTACGTGATGAATGATATTCACAACCTGACATTTCTATTGCACTAAGAAGTTCTTTTCCTTTTCCTGGTGTTATGAGTCGAGATCCCCACGCAGTATGTTTCACGTTGTAGTCACCTCCTATAATAAACCTTCGTCCAAGTTTATTGAAAATGTTGACATATTGATTTCGTATGATATTATGTCTTGGTGGGCAGTAAATCGCCCCTAAACTTAGTTCCGCACCACCATGATTGATTGTTATTACAGTACCTTGCATAAACGGCTCTGTAATTTCTGCTTGTTGAAAATGTTGAATATTTTGTTTGATTAAGATTGCTGTACCCCCTCGAGCACGACCACTGGGATGCAATGTCCAATAGGCTCTATATCCCGTAATTTTGATAAAGTTTTTCTCTGTAAAGTGTGTCTCTGATATTAGAGCTACATCTATGTTGTTGGTTCTTAGGAAAACATCTAGTTCTTGGGCTCTTGCATTAAGCCCATTAGCATTCCAGGTAATTATACGTAGGAACGTTGCAGTCATTTACTTCTTTTGTATTAGCGGTTTGTTTGGTGGCTTGGAATTATCTTCCAATTTATCCACCCTATTAGTAAGCTGGCTGAAATTATGTCTCATTTCTGCCTGAAATTCGGTAAGCATTTTCATTATATTACTAATGGTTGGCTCGTTCATCACAGGTTTCTGCCTGATTTCTTGAATTAGATTGTTGTTTGAGGTGTTGGTCACCTGGGCGTAAGAGACCCCCTCTTTAATAGTATCATATTGTGGGTTTGGCTTTTGCTGTATGCGCTCTACTACTGTTGTTTTTCTTGGCAGTTGAGCATTTAACTTTTTCTGATATACCTGGCATCCTTTGTAGCTAGCCGGATGACCTTTTTCTCCACACAATGCACAAGTTGGTATAACATTTCGTTGCTTTTGACATTGGATTGTTTGATGGTTCTCTGCACATTTAACACATTTGGCTTGTCTATTGCAGAAATTTTTCGTGTGTCCTAACTGTTGGCAATTTGTACACTGAGGTATACCAGTTACCTTTTTAGGTGGTTCAATAGTCACCTTGCAATATAGCAAGTTCTTGATTTCGTATATGTCCTTATTGTTTTCCCCCTGCAACAGGTCTACATAAAACAATGGGAAATGTCTAATAATTTTCTCATTATTAACTGTCGACTTTTTATGAATGTTGATAATGTTGGTTACTTTATGGCCATGGTCCTCGATCGCCGCTTTGATCTCTTCACGATCAGTGGACGACGGTAAACCTCGTATTACAACTCTGTACCATCTTTCACTTTTGAGTTGGTATGTATGATATTCCATATTATAGAGCGTACTGTCTTTGTTATTCGATTCAGTTACTTTTATTTCGCTTAGTAGATTTTTTATTTTACGGTAGTCATTTTCGGACTGTGTTGTTATTTTGATATCGTTGTTAGATATTGCTTTAAACTGAGCAGGTTTTTCTGTCACTGATAATACTTTAGCTCTGAGTATATTAAAATCTCTTACATTACTCACATTGATTGGTGGTGGTACGGGTTCCTTTTGGATTACCTGTTGTGGTTGCTTTGGTTTTTCAATAACTTGCGGTATAGATACCTCTGGAGATGGGGATTAATTCAAATGAAACTACCACTATCAAAATTAACAACAAAAATAAAGTAATACATAATAATCGTCTAAGGTTATTTGTGGAATGAAATCTTAGTGCTTACATATATTGAAATTATATAACGTCTAATTCAATTGAATCTGATCTTTAAATTTTTTTTTATAATTAAATATTATATAATTAAAAAAATTAACATATAAATGACTATTAAGTAAATTAAATTGCAGAAATTCAACCATTTGCTTAAATTTAAGAAATAAATGAATTAATTAAAAATTTAATAAATTTATATTTAGTAAATATACTTGTAAATCCTTAGAATATAAATTATGTGCACGAATAACATTATAAATTTTAAGGATCAATAAGTTCTTTCCTTTGACAAAGATGGAGAATACTTCTGTCCATCTAGCGAAATTTATCCTGGGGTGTTTACAGCCAATACCATCCTTACTGTTAATAATAGTGCTTCCTACATAAGCATTGTAAACAGTAACGAATATCCAGTGAATATTCGTAGTTGTAATATTGTTACCGAACCATTAGAGGATTACGATTTGTTGTATCCAAATTCATGGTCAAATAAATTAGAGGAACGGCTACAAATTCTTGAAAAAATAATAAACCTTGATGGATTAAATATGGAAAAAAAAACGTCAAATTTAAATATATGTAGAAAATACAATGACATATTTCATTTACCAGGGGATAAATTAACTGTCTCAAATTTCGGTGCTCACGATATACCTTTAACAGAGAATACTAGACCAGTATATATTAAACCGTATCGCTTACCGCAAGCAGCTTAGGCAGAAATCAATAATCAAATCCATAAAATGCTCGAAGATGGTATCGTAGAACCCAGCCGTAGCCCTTGGAACTCACCTTTACTAGTAGTTCCAAAAAAATCTGATAAAGAAATAAAACGCTGGAGAATAGTTGTCGATTTTAGAAAGCTGAACAGTGTCACTATAGGTGACGTATTTCCTCTACCTAATATAGTAGAAATTCTTGATCAACTAGGAAGTTCGAATTACTTTACAACTTTAGATCTAGCTGACGGATATTATCAAATCCCTCTTGATACGCTGGATAGGCCAAAAACCGCATTCAGTACTCAATTAGGACATTACCAGTACACAAGAATGCCGTTTGGGCTAAAAGGCGCCCCAGCAACCTTTCAGCGCATTATGAATTCCGTTTTATCTGGTTTAAACGGAATTAAATGTTTCGTGTACTTAGATGACGTCGTTGTATATGGATATGACCTACAAGACCATAATAATAAATTAAATGATGTTATGCAAACTTTTCGTAACTTCAACCTCAAACTTCAACCCAAAAAGTGTCAGTTTTTACGAAAGGAGATTGTATATCTTGGCCATAAAATCACTGGTGAGGGTATAAAGCCCGATCCTCAAAAAATCTCTGCTGTTCCAAATTTTCCTAGACCTAAATCTAAAAACGAAATTAAGTCTTTTCTAGGTCTTTGTAGTTACTATAGACGATTCATCCCCAATTTCGCGCATATAGCTGAGCCTCTTACAAGATTGCTGCGAAAAAATGTTTCTTTCTCATGGGATGCATTCTGCAAAGAACCATTTGATAAACTTTAACAAAGTTTAACTACGTTTCCTATTCTGCAGCATCCTGATGAAACCAAAGAATTCACGGTTACAACCGACGCAAGCAATGTTGCTATTGCTGGTATTTTATCTCAAGATATTAATTCTGCTGACCTGCCAATTGCATTTGCAAGTAGGGTTCTAAACAATGCAGAGCGCAACTATAGTACTATAGAAAAGGAGCTTCTTGCAATTGTGTGGACAGTCAAACGTTTTAGACCATATTTATATGGCCGACATTTTACTATCCGTACTGATCACCGACCACTCGCATGGCTCCATAAAACAAATAATCCTTCTTCTCGATTGGTGCGATGGCGACTTGAATTAGATGAATTCGATTTTAACATAGTGTATAAACCAGGTAGTCAGAACACCAATGCCGATTCTTTAAGTCGCGTCAAATTATCTAACGCTGAACATAACACAGAATCAAGTTTACAAGTTATGACTAGAGCACAATCTAAACTGTTATCATCTAATATTGGTTACTCGGAAAGCAACATCAATTTCAATCAGTCTTCAGATACCAATTCTGATATTCTTAATTCATCTCAAAATCGAGATTCAGTTTCTTCTGATTCAAATCCCAGTTCTAATAGATATACCAACGACACTCAACGTCCTCGGAGCCTCAATAAATCTTCAATAAGTATTCTACATATTGAACCATCCAATTAAATCATATTTTTATCAGATGAAGTTGAAATCAACAAAATAATTGACGAGTTTCATAATAGTCCGCTGGGAGGACACCAAGGTATAATAAGAACTTGCAATAGAATCAAACGGTATTACATTTTTCCTCGAATGTTAAGTAGGATTAAAAAATATATTGCAAGCTGTGCAATATGCCAAAAAAACAAAGTATCTGTCATTAATAAATGTCCTATGAAAATTACTTCCAGTGCTAAGATGCCTTTCGAAAAGATTTTCCTCGATATCGTGGGACTATTAACTATAACATATGAAGATCACAAGTATATTTTGACAATACAGGATGATTTAACAAAATATTCACTCGCCGTAGCGTTGAGAGATCAAGAAACTGAGACTGTAGCAAAGGCATTCATTGAGAATTTTATATGTAAATTTGGAACACCGGAATCTCTGGTTACAGACCAGGGCTCTAACTTCATGAGTAACGTATTTTGTAATATTTGCAAAATATTAAAAATTTAAAAATTAAGAACTACGGCTTACCATCCTCAATCGAATGATAGTTTAGAAAGAACTCACTGTACTTTTGGGGAATATATTCGTAATTTCTGTTCAGAAGATCCTAGACAATGGAATAATTGGTTATCTTTTGCTACTTTCTCTTTCAATTCCACTCCACATACAGCAACATCATTCATGCCTTTTGAATTGTTATATGGATTTAAACCAATCTTACCAACTTCTTTAATAAAACAAGTAGAACCATATTACAATTATTATGATTACTGTTCCGAATTAAAGTTAAGATTACAAAATTCATGGAAGCTAGCACGGGCTAAACTTCTGCAAAATAAAGTCTAAGGAATTGTATGATAAAACAAGTAATGTCGTTCAATATTTCATTAACGATAAAGTTTTATTAAGAAATGAAAGTAAATCCAAAAATAAATTTGATCCACTTTGGACTGGTCCTTTTGTCGTTACTAAAACTAATTCAAATGAAACTACCATTATCAAAATTAACAACAAAAATAAAGTAATACATAATAATCGTCTAAAGTTATTTGTGGAATGAAATCTTAGTGCTTACATATATTGAAATTATATAACGTCTAATTCAATTGAATCTGATCTTTAAATTTTTTTTTATAATTAAATATTATATAATTAAAAAATTTAACATATAAATGACTATTAAGTAAATTAAATTGCAAAAATTCAACCATTTGCTTAAATTTAAGAAATAAATGAATTAATTAAAAATTTAATAAATTTATATTTAGTAAATATACTTGTAAATCCTTAGAATATAAATTATGTGCACGAATAACATTATAAATTTTAAGGATCAATAAGTTCTTTCCTTTAGGGGAAAGGAATGTTGTACACATAGGGTTAATCGATGCAATTTTTGTTGTATTTACAATACAGGTATAATAATGTTTGTATATGAATGACCAATAAATAGTATTGTAGATACAACAAAGTAAGTCGTATTCAGTTTGAGATAAGGTGCACTTCGTAACATCAAGTAAATAAAATACTTAAATACTAAAATTAACTTAAATTAAATAGTTGTAATAATATTTGGATAATAATACAAACTTAGTAATTATATCTAAATAAATAAATTATACTAAATAAATCAACTTAAATTATATAATTGAAGTATAAAATAATAAAGTGTTTAATTGTTTGAAATATGGTTCTGCCGAGGTTACACAACACGTTCAAATGGACAAATAATGAATAAAAACAGAAAAAAATATAAATAAGTAAAAATTACTATCAAAGCGTGTGTTTTATCACCAGAACTAAATTTTTTTATATTTCATTTGTCAAAAATAAGAGTTAAATGGATCATTAACCCCACCCAACATAAAAATGCACGTCAAAATTAAATATTTTGTTCGAAATAACGGTAAAACAGACAAGTTTTGTAAAAACTTGTCTTTTTATCGTTATTTTGAACACAATTTTAAATTTTCATATTGCGGAGGGTAAAAATTTGCATTTTACCCACATGTTGAACCAGTAAGATATCACAAAAATTGAATTGTGGTGACAAAACACACGCTTTTCTAATAATTTTTGCTTATTAATATTTTTTTTTGTGTTATTTTGAACCAAATATTTTACTTTTAAGTGCAATAAAATATCATTTGGGGAAAAATTCTCCATTTAACTGACATTTTGAACACTTTCAATATGAAACAATTGATAAAACACAGGTTGTGGTGATAAAACACACTTTGGTAGAATTTTGGTAATAATTGTTCAAAATGACGCTCAAATGGACAAGTTATTAATAAAAACACAAGAAAAATATTAATTAGCAAAAATTACTACCTAAACGTGTATATTACTTTAAATATTTATCGCCACATCACAAAGTTTTATATTTCAATTGTCCAAAATGTGGGTAAAATGAAACATTCAACCCCGCGAAACATAAAAATGGACGTAAAAATTTAATATTTTGTTCAAAATAACGGTAAAACAGACGAGTTTTGTGTAAACTTGTGTATTAACCGTTAATTCGAACAAAATTTTAAATTTTACGTGCTTTTTTATTTTGCGTGGAGTAAAATTGTGCATTTTACTCAAATTTTGAACCATTTAAATATAAAGAAATTGAATTGTGGTGACCAAACACACGCTTTGGTTGTAATTTTTGCTTATTTATATTTAATATTTGTGTTATTTTGTTCCAAATATTAAATTTAAATGTGCAATTTAATGTCATTTGGGCTGAAATTCTCCATTTAACCGACATTTTGAAAAATTGTAAAATGAAACATTTGAGTGGTGGTGATTAAACACACTTTGGTTTAATTATGGTAATAGTTGTTCAAACTGATGCTAAAATGGACAAATAATGAAATAAAATACAAAAAAAATATAAATTAGCAAAAATTACTTCCAAAGCGTGTGTTTTATCACCACAACTCCATTTTTTTATATTTCAATTGTTCAAAATGTGGGTAAAATAGACTATTTACCCCGCGCAATATAAAAATGCATGAAAAAGTTTAATATTTCATTCGAAATAACGGTAAAACAGAAAAGTTTAGTGTAAAATTGTGTATTTACCGTTATTTCGAACCCAATTTTAAATTTTTACGTGCTTTTTTATATTGCGTGGGGTTAAATTGTGCATCTTATTCACATTTTGAACTATTTAAATATCAAAAAATTGATTTTAGGCGACAAAACACACGCTTTGGTAGTAATTTTTGCTTATTTATATTTTTTTTGTGTTATTTCGAACCAAATATTTAATTTTAAAGTGCAATTTAATGTCATTTGGGCTGAAATTCTCCATTAAATCGACATTTTGAACAATTTCAATATGTAACAATTTAACTGTGGTGATAAAACACACTTTGGTAGAATTTTTGTTCAAAATGACGATCAAATGGACAAATAATGAATTAAAACATAACCAAAAATATAAATCAGCAAAAACTACTACCAAAGCGTGTGTTTTATCAGCACAATTCTATTTTTGTTTATTCCAATTAACGATAAACAGACAAATTAATACAAAACTGATCTGTTTTACCGCTATTTCGAACAAAATATTCAATTTTTACGTGCATTTACATATTGCGTGGGGTTATTTTGTCCATTTTACCCACATTTTGAACAATTTTTATAAAAAAAAATTGAATTGTGGTGACAAAACACACGCTTTGGTAGAAATTTTTGCTTATGATTATTTTTTTGGTGTTAGTTTGAACTAAATATTTAATTTTTAAGTGAAATAAAATGTCATTTGGGCTAAAATTTTCCATTTGACCGACATTTTGAACAATTTCAATATAAAAAAATTGAATTGTTCTAAAAAAACACACTTTGGTAGAATTTTGGTAATAATTGTTCAAAATGACGTTCAAATGGACAAAAAATGAATAAAAACACAAAAAAAAAAAATTAGCAAAAATTACTACCACAGCGTGTGTTTTATCACTACAACTGAATTTTTTAATATTCTTATTGTCCAAAATGTGGGTAAAATGGACCATTTAACCCCGCGCGACAAAAAATGCACGTAAAAATTTAATATTTTTATCGAAATAACGGTAAAACAAACCAGTTTTGTGTAAACTTGTACATTTACCGTTATTTCGAACCAAATTTAAAATTTTTGCGTGCATTTTTATATTGCGTGGGGTTAAATTGTGGATTTCACCCACATTTTAAACAATTGAAATATATAAGGATTGAATTTTGGTGACAATGTTTTTTATTTGTGTTGTTTTGAACCAAATATTTAATTTTTTAATGCAATTTAATGTCATTTGGGGTGAAATTCTCCATTTAACCGACATTTTGAACAATTTCAATATGAGACAATTGGATTGGGATGATAAAATAAGCTTTGGTAGAATTTTGGTATTAATTGTTCAAAATGACGTTCAAATGGACAAATAATGAATAAAAACACAAAAAAAATTTAAATAAGCAAAAATTACTACCAAAGCGTGTGTTTTATCATCAGAACTCAATTTTTTTATATTTCAATTGTTCAAAATGTGGGTAAAATGGACCATTTAACCCCGCGCAACATCAAAATTTACGTTAAAATCTAATATTAAGTTCGAAATAACGGTAAAACAGACCAAATTTGTGTAAACTTGTCTATTAACCATTATTTCGAACCAAATTTAAAATTTTTTGTGCATTTGTATGTTGCGTGAGGTTAAATTGTGCAATTTACCCACATTTTGAACAATTTCAATATCAACAAATTGAATTGCGGTGACAAAACACACGCTTGGGTAGTAATTTTTGCTAGTAAAAAATTATTTTTTGTGTTATTTTTTACCAAATATTTAATTTTAAAGTGAAATTTAATGTCCTTGGGCTAAAATTCTCCATTTGACCGACATTTTGAACAACTTCAATATGAAAAAATTGAATTGTGGTGAAAAAACACACTTTGGTAGAATTTTGGTAATTATTGTTCTAAATGACATTTAAAAGGACAAATAATGAATAAAAACAGAACAAAATAGAAATAAGCAAAAATTACTACCAAAGCGTGTGTTTTATCACCAGAACTCAATTTTTTTATATTTTAATTGTCCAAAATGTGGGTAAAATGGACCATCCAACAACGCGCCACATAAAAATGCACGTTATAATTTAGTTTTTTATTCGAAATAAAGGTAAAACAGACCAAATTTTTGTAAACTAGTCTATTTATCGTTATTTTGAAACAAATTTTAAATGTTTACGTGCCTTTTCATATTGCATGGGGTTCAGTTGTGCATTTTACTCAAATTTTGAACAATTTTTATAAAAAAAGATTGAATTGTGGTGACAAAACATACGATTAAGTAGTAATTTTTGCTAATTTATATTTTTTTTTGTGTTATTTTCAACCAAATACTTCTTTTTTAAGTGCAATTTTATGTCATTTGGGGTAAAATTCTCTATTTAACCGATATTTATAACAATTTCGATATGAAACAATTGAGATGTGGTGATTTAACACACTTTGGAAGAATTTTGATATCTTTTGATCATAATGACGTTCAAATGGACAAATAAGGAATAAAAACTCAATAAAAAATATAAATTAGCCAAAGCTACTACCAAAGCGTGTGTTTTATCACCTTAACTCAATTTTTTATATTTCAATTGTTCAAAATATGGGTAAAATGGACCATTTTACCCCACGCAACAGAAAAATGCACGTAAAACTTTAACATTTTGTTCGAAATAACGGTTAAACAGACAAATTTTGTGTTAAATTGTATATTTAACCTTATTTTGAACCAAATTTAAAATTTAACTTGCATTTTCAGTATGGGTGGAGTAAAATTGTGCAGTTAACCCAAATTTTGAACAATTTTAATGTACAAACAAAACACAATTGGTAGTAATTATTGGTAATTTATAATTATTTTGTGTAATTTTGTACCAAATATTTAATTTTAAAGTGCAATTTAATATCATTTGAACTAGAATTCTCCATTAAACCGACATTTTGAAAAAAATTAAAATGAAACAATTGAGTTGTGGTGATAAAACACACTTTGGTAGAATTTTGGTATTAACTGTTCAAATGGACGTTCAAATGGACAAATAATGAAAAAAAAAATTAAAAAAATTTATGAATTAGCAAAAATTACTACCAAAGCGTGTGTTTTTTCACCACAACTCTATTTTTGTATATTTCAATTAATCAGAATTTGGCTTGAATGGACAATATAACCCCACGCAACATAAAAATGCTAGTAGAAATTTTGTACTAAATAACGGTCAAACTGACAAGTTTTGTGTAAACTTGTCTATTTACAGTTATTTTGAACCACATTTTAAATTATAACGTGCATTTAAACACTGCGTGGGGTAAAATTGGTCATTTTACCCAAATTTTGAACAATTTAAATATCAAAAAATTGAGTTGTGGTGACAAAACCCACGATTTGGTAGTAATTTTTCCTAATAAATATTTTTTTGTGTGTTTTTGTTCATTATTTGTCGATTGGAACGTAATTTAGAACGACATTTTCCAAAATCTTAACAAAGTAATGAGTAAATGGAGAAAAACACCCGAAATGACATAAAATTGCACCTAAAAAATGAATATTCTAATCGAAATAACGGTAAATAGAGAAGTTGAGACAAAACTTATCGTTTTAACGGTTACTTTTACTCAAATATTTAATTTTTAAGTGCAATATTAATGTCATATGGGGTTAAATTTTCCATTTAACTGACATTTTGAACAATTTCAATATGAAACAATTGAGTTGTGGTGAAAAAATTAACTTTGGTAGAATTTTTGTATAAATTGTTCAAAATGACGTTCAAATGGAACGTGTGTTTAATCACCTTAACCCAATCTTTTTTATTTCAATTGTCCAAAATGTGGGTAAAATGGACCAATTAACCACGAGAAACATAAGAATGCATGTAAACATTTTATATTTAGTTCGAAATAACGGTAAAACCGACAAGTTTTGTGTAAACCTGTCTATTTACCGTTATTTCGAACCAAGTTTTAAATTTTTACGTTCATTTTAATACTTCGTGGGGTTAAATTGTGCATTTTACCCACATATTGAACAATTTAAAAATCAAAAAATTGAGTTGAGGCGATAAAATCCTCGCTTTAGTAGTAATTTTTGCAAATTAAATTATTTTTGTGTGTTTGTTCATTATTTGTCCATTTGAACGTGATTTTGAACGACATGTACATAAATCTTAACAAAATAATGGGAAAATGGAGAATTCAGACAGAAATTAAATAAAATTGCACGAAAAAATAAAATATTTTTATCAAAATAACGGTAAAAAGGCAAGTTGACACAAAACTTGTCATTTTTACCGTTATTTTAAAATAAATATTTAATTTTTAAGTGCAATTTAATGTCATTTGGGGTGAAATACTCCATTTCAACGACACTTTGAACAATTTAAATATGAAACAATTGAGTTGTGGTGATAAAATAAAATTTGGTAGAATTTTGGTTTTAATTGTTCAAAACGACGTTCAAATATAAATGACGTAAAAATTTTTATTCAATAATGAATAGAAAATACAGCAAATATATAAATTAGCAAAAATTACTAGCAAGGCGTGTATTTTATCACCACAGCTCGATTTTTGTATATGCCAATTGTTCAAAATTTGGGTAAAGTGGGCAATATTACCTCACGCAACATAAAAATGCACGTTAAAATAAAATATTTTGTTCGAAATAACGGTCAAACCGACAAGTTTTGTGTTAACTTGTCTATTTACAGTTATTTTGAACCAAATTTTAAATTTTAACGTGCATTTTAATACTGCGTGGGGTTAAATTGTGCATTTAACCCAAGTTTTGAACAATTTAAATATCAAAAAATATACTACGTGACATAACTTACGCTTTAGTAGTATATTTTACTAATTAATATTTTTTTTGTGTTTTTGTTCATTATTTGTCTATTGTAACGTTATTAAGAACGACATGTACCAAAATCTTAACAAAGTAATGGGTTAATGGAGAATTTCACCCGAAATGACATAAAATTGCACCTAAAAATTAAATATTCTAATCGAAATAACGGTGAATAGAGAAGTTGACACAAAACTTGTCGTATTTACGGTTATTTAAAACCAAATATTTAATTTTTTAGTGCAATTTATTGACATTTGAAGTAAAATTCTCCATTTTACCGACATTAAGAACAATTTCAATATAATACAATTGAGTTGTGGTGATAAAATAAACTTTGGTAGAATTTTGGTATTTATTGTTCGAAACGAAGTTCAAATGGACAAATAATGAATAAAAACACAAAAAAAAAATAGAATTAGCCAAAATTACTACCAAAGCGTGTATTTTATCACCCTTATTCATTTTTTGTTTATTTTAATTGTGCAAAATGTGGGTAAAATGGACCATTCAACCACGAGAAACATAAAAATGCATTTTATAATTTGCTATTTTGTTCGAAATAACGGTAAAACAGACCAAATTTGTGTAAACTTGTCTATTTACCAATAGTTTGAAACAAATTTTAAATTTTTACGTGACTTTTCATATTGCGTGGGGTTTAATTGTGCATTTTACCCACATTCAAAACAATTTTAATAAAAAAAGATTAAATTGAGGTGAAAAAACACACGGTTAAGAAGTAATTTTTGCTTATTAATATTTTTTTTGTGTAATTTTGTACCAAATAATTCTTTTTAAAGTGAAATTTAATGTCATTTGGGCTGAAATTCTCTATTTATCCGACATTTTGAACAAGATCAATGTGAAACAATTGAGATGTTGTGATATAACTCTCTTTGGTAGAATTTTGGTATTTAAGGTTCAAAATGACGTTCAAATGGACAAATAAGGTATAAAAACACAAAAAATATAAATTAGCAATAATTACTACCAAAGCGTGTGTTTTATCATCACAACTCAATTTTTTTATATTTCAATTGTTCAAAATGTGGGTAAAATGGACAATTTAAACCCGCGCAACATAAAAATGCACCTAAAAAATTTAATATTTTGTTCCAAATAACGGTAAAACAGACAGGTTTTGTGTAAAATTGTCTATTTACAATAAGCAATATTTACTACCAAAGCAATAAAAAATATAAATTAGCAATTATTTCTACCAAAACGTGTGTTTTATCATCACAACTAAATTTTTTTATATTTCAATTGTTCAAAATGTGGATAAAATGGACAATTTAACCCCACGCAACATAAAAATGCATGTCAAAATTTAATATTTTGTTCGAAATAACGGTAAAAAAGACAAGTTTTGTATAAAATTGTATATTTGCCGTTATTTCGAACCAAATTTAAAATTTCAACGTGCATTTTCGAATTGCGTGGGGTTAAATGTGCATTTTACCAAAATGTAGAACCATTTTATTATAAAAAAATTGAATTGTGGTGACAAAACAAACGCGTTGGTAATAATTTCGGCTAATTAATAATTATTTTTTGTTATTTTGTACCAAATATGTAAATTTTAAGTGAAATTAAATGTCATTTGAGCTGAAATTCTCCATTGAACCGACATTTTGAACAATTTAAAAATGAAACAATTGAGTTGTGGTGATAAAACACACTTCGGTAGAATTTTGATAATAATTGTTCAAAATGACGTTACAATGGACAAATAATGAATAAAAACACAAAAAAATATAAATTAGCAAAAATTACTACCAGAGCGTGTGTTTAATCACCACAACTCAATTTTTATATATTTCAATTGTCCAAAGTTAAGGTCAAATGGACAATTA
The DNA here is from genome assembly GCA_963932295.1 of Tipula lateralis. Taxonomy (NCBI): domain Eukaryota; kingdom Metazoa; phylum Arthropoda; class Insecta; order Diptera; family Tipulidae; genus Tipula; species Tipula lateralis. Next base: position 315,984 of record CAWVQQ010000463.1, on the reverse strand, counting down.
AACCCCACACAACTTAAAAATTTACGTAAAAATTTAATATTTTGTTCGAAATCACAATAAAACAGACAAGTTTTTTAGTAAACTTGTCCATTAACCGTTATTTCGAACCAAATTTTAAATTTTTACGTGCATTTTAATATTGCGTGAGGTTAAATTGTGCATTTTGAACAATTTAAATATCAAAAAATGGAGTTGTGGTGACAAAACACACGCTTTAGTAGTATTTTTGCTAATTAATATTTTTTTGTGTTTTTGTTCATCATTTGTCCATTTGAACGTCATGATGAACGATATGTGCCAAAATCTTAACAAAATAATGGGTTTATGGAGAATTTCACCCGAAATGACTTAAAATTGCACCCTAAAATTAAATAATTCAATCGCAATAACCGTAAATAGACAAGTTGACACAAAACTTTTCGTTTTTACCGTTATTTTGAACCAAATATTTAATTTTTAAGTTCAATAAATTGTCATTTGGGGTGAAAATCTCCATTAAACTGACATTTTGAACAACTTTAATATGAAACAATTGAGTTGTGGTGATAAAATTAACTTTGGTAGAATTATGGTATTAATTGTTCAAAATGAGGTTCAAATGGACAAATAATGAATGAAAACACAAAAATATATAATAAGCAAAAATTAATACCAGAGCGTGTGTTTTATCACCACCAACTCAATTTTTTTATATTCAAATTGTCCAAAATGTAGGTTAAATGGACCATTAAACCCCGCGCAACATAAAAATGCTCGAAAAAATTTAATATTTAGTTCGAAATAACGGTATAACAGACAAGTTTTGTGATAACTTGTCTATTTGCCGTTATTTCGAACCAAATTTTAAATTTTTGCTTGCATTTTTATATTGCGTGGGGTTAAATTGTGCCTTTTTCCCACATTTGAAACAATTGAAATATATAAGGATTGAATTTTGGTGACAAAACAGACGCTTTAGCAGTAATTTTTGCTTATAAATGTTTTTTTGTGGTGTTTTGAACCAAATTTTTCATTTTAAGGTGCAATTTAATGTCGTTTGGGGTGAAGTTCTCCATTTAATCGACATTTTGAACAATTTCAATTTGAAACAATTGAGTTGTGGTGACAAAACACACTTTGGAAGAATTTTGGTAATTATTGTTCAAAATAACATTCAAAAGGACAAATAATGATTAACGTTCAAAAAAAATATAAATTAGCAGAAATTACTACCAGAGCGTGTGTTTTATCACCACAACTCAATTTTTTTATATTTGAATTGTCCAAAATGTCAGTTAAATGGACCATTTACCCCGCGCAACTTAAAACGCACGTCAAAATTTAGAATTTTATTCAAAATAACGATAAAACAGACCAAATTTATGTAAACTGGTCTATTTACCGTTATTTTGAAACAAATTTTTAATTTTTACGTGCCTTTTCATATTGCATGGGGTTCAGTTGTGCAATTTACCCAAATTTTGAACAATTTTAATATAAAAAGATAAAATTGTGGTGACAAAACACACGATTAAGTAGTAATTTTTGCTAATTAATATTTTTTTTTGTGTTATTTTGAACCAAATATTTCTTTTTTAAGGGCAATTTAATGTCATTTGGCGTCAAATTTTTTATTTATCGGACATTTTCAACAATTGCAATATGAAACAATTGAGATGTGGTGACAAAACACACGTTGGTAGAATTTTGGTATTTATTGTTCAAAATGTCGTACAAATGGACAAAAAATGAATAAAAACACAAGAAAAATATAAATTTGCAAAAATTACTATCAAAGCGTGTGTTTTATCACCACAACTCAATTTTTTTATATTTCAATTGTCCAAAATGTGGGTAAAATGGACTATTCACCCCGCGCAACATAAAAATGCACGTAAAAATTTAATATTTTGTTCGAAATAACGGTTAATCTGACAAGTTTTGTGTTAACTTGTCTATTTACCGTTATTTCGAACCAAATTTTAAATTTTTACGTCCATTTTCATATTGCGTGGGGTTAAATTGTGCATTTTACCCACATTTTGAACCATTTCAATATCAAAAAATTGAGTTGAGGTGACAAAACACACGCCTTGCTAGTAATTTTTGCAAATTAATTTTTTTTTTGTTTTTGTTCATTAATTGTCCATTTCAACGTCATTTTGAACGACATGTACCAAAATCTTAACAAAACAATGGGTTTATACAGAATTTCAGCATAAATGAAATAAAATGCACCTCAAAATAAATGATTTCAATAAAATTAACGGTAAATAAACAAGTGGACACAAAATTTGTCGTTTTTCTCGTTAGTTTTGAACAAAATTTTCAATTTTAAGTGCAATTTTATGTCATTTAGGGTAAAATTCTCCATTTAACTGACATTTTGAACAATTTAAATATAAAACAATTAAGTTGAGGTGATAAAATAACCTTTGGTAGAATTTAAGTATCCATTGTTCAAAATGACAATCAAATATGAATGACGTTCAAATTTTTATTCGATAATGAATTAAAAATACAAAAAATTTATAAGTTAACAAAAATTACTACCAAAGCGTGAGCTTTTTCACCACAACTCTATTTTTGTATATTTTAATTGTTCAAAACTAGGGTAAGATGGACAATATTAACCCACGCAACATAAAAATGCACGTTAAAATTTAATATTTTGTTCAAAATAACGGTAAAACAGACAAGTTTTCTGTAAACTTGTCTATTTATCGTTATTTCGTACCAGATTTTAAATTTTAAAGTGCATTTTTATATAGCGTGGGGTTAAATTGTGCATTTTACCCACATTTTGAACAATTTAAATATATGAGGATTGAATTGTGGTGACAAAACTCACGCTTTGGTAGTAATTTTTACTTTTAACTGTTTTTTTTTTGTGTTGGTTGGACCTAATTTTACATTTTTAAGTGCAATTAATTGTCATTTGGGGTGAAATTCTCCATTAAACCGACATATTGAACAATTTCAATATGAAACAATTGGGTTGTGGTAATAAAACACACTTTGGTAGTATTTTGGTAATTATTGTTCAAAATGACGTTCAAATGGACAAGTAAGGAAATAAAACACAAAAAAAATATAAATTAGCAATAATTACTACCAAAGCGTGAGTTTTATCATCACAACTCAATTAATTTTGTATTTCAATTGTTCAAAATGTGAGTAAAATGGACCATTCAACCCCGCGCAACAAAAAAATGCACGTTAAAATTTAATATTTTGTTCAAAATAACGGTAAAACAGACAAATTTTTTGTTAACTTATCTATTAACCGTTATTTCGAACGAAATTTTAAATTTTTATGTGCATTTTTATATTGCGTGAGGTTAAATTGTGCATTTAACCCAAATTAGGGATCGAAATAATCGTAAAACAGACAAGTTTTGTATAATCTTGTCTATTTACCGTTATTTCGAACCAAATCTAAAATTTTTACGTGCATTTTTATATAACGTGGGGTTAAATTGTGCATTTAACCCACATTTTGAACAATTTAAAACACACTTCGGTAGAATTTTGGTATTAATTGTTCAAAATGACGTTCAAATGGACAAGTAATGAATAAAAACACAAGAAAAATATAAATTTGCAAAAATTACTACCAAAGCGTGTGTTTTATCACCACAACTCAATTTTTTTATATTTCAATTGTCCAAAATGTGGGTAAAATGAACCATTTAACCCCGCGCAACATAAAAATGCACGTAAAAATTTAATATTTTGTTCGAAATAACGGTAAATCCGACAAGTTTTGTGTTAACTTGTCTATTTACCGTTATTTCGAACCAAATTTTAAATTTTTACGTCCATTTTCATATTGCGTGGGGTTAAATTGTGCATTTTACCGACATTTTGAACCATTTCAATATCAAAAAATTGAGCTGAGGTGACAAAACACACGCTTTTCTAGTTATTTTTGCAAATAAATTTCTTTTTTGGTTTTTGTTCATTAATTGTCCATTTCAACGTCATTTTGAACGACATGTACCAAAATCTTAACAAAACAATGGGTTAATACAGAATTTCAGCATAAATGAAATAAAATGCACCTCAAAATAAATGATTTCAATAAAAATAACGGTAAATAGACAAGTTGACACAAAATTTTTCGGTTTTACCGTTAGTTTTGAACAAAATTTTCAAATTTAAGTGCAATTTTATGTCATTTGGGGTAAAATTCTCCATTTAACTGACCATTTTTGAACAATTTAAATATAAAACAATTAAGTTGTGGTGATAAAATAACCTTTGGTCGAATTTAAGTATTCATTGTTCAAAATGACAATCAAATATGAATGACGTTCAAATTTTTATTCGATAATGAATTAAAAATACAAAAAATTTATAAGTTAACAAAAATTACTACCAAAGCGTGAGCTTTTTCACCACAACTCTATTTTTGTATATTTTAATTGTTCAAAACTAGGGTAAGATGGACAATATTAACCCACGCAACATAAAAATGCACGTTAAAATTTTATATTTTGTTCAAAATAACGTTAAAACAGACAAGTTTTGTGTAAATTTGTCTATTTATCGTTATTTCGTACCAGATTTTAAATTTTAAAGTGCATTTTTATATAGCGTGGGGTTAAATTGTGCAATTTTCCCACATTTTGAACAATTAAAATATAGAAAAAATTGAATTGTGGGGACAAAACACACGCTTTGGTAGTAATTTTTGCTTTTTTTTTTTGTGTTATTTTGAACAAAATTTCAATTGTCCAAAGTTTAGGTAAAATGGACAATTAAACCCCGCGGAACTTAAAAATGTACGTAAAAATGTAATATTTTGTTCGAAATCACGGTAAAACAGACAAGTTTTGAGTAAACTTGTCTATTAGCCGTTATTTCGAACCAAACTTCAAATTTTAAAGTGCATTTGTATATTGCGTGGGGTTAAATTGTGCATTTTGCCCACATTTTGAACCATTTTAATATCAAAAAATGGAGTTGTGGTGACAAAACACACGCTTTAGTAGTATTTTTGCTAATTAATATTTTTTTGTGTTTTTGTTCATCATTTGTCCATTTGAACGTCATGATGAACGATATGTACCAAAATCTTAACAAAATAATGGGTTTATGGAGAATTTCACCCGAAATGACTTAAAATTGCACCCTTAAATAAAATATTTTAATCGCAATAACAGTAAATAGACAAGTTGACACAAAACTTGTCATTTTTACCGTTATTTTGAACCAAATATTTAATTTCTAAGTGCAATTTATTGTCAATTGTGGTGAAATTCTCCATTTAACTGACATTTTGAACAACTTAAACATGAAACATTTAAGTTGTGGTGACAAAATTAACTCTGGTAGAATTTTGGTATAATTTGTTGAAAATGAGGTTCAAATGGACAAATAATGAATTAAAACACAAAAATATATAATATAATTAGCAAAAATTACTACAAAAGCGTGTGTTTTATCACCACAATTTTTTTATATTTCAAATGTGGGTAAAATGAACCATTCAACCCCGCGAAACATAAAAATGCACGTTAAAACTTAATATTTTGTTCGAAATAACGGTAAAACAGACAAGTTTTGTGTAAACTAGTCTATTCACCGTTGAATTGAAAATGCGAAATTGATAACAGATGGCGTTACTAACATCAGGCAGTACTGTGACTATGTTCATGTTAAAGCTACGTCTTATAGCTTAAATTTTCAGTATGTGTCAATTTGTCGCAGTGTCAAATTCATAGTTTTTTTGAGCTCTCAATATGTCGAGTTTCGTCGAGTTCACATTTTGAACAATTTTAATATCAAAAAATGGAGTTGTGGTGACAAAAAACACGCTTAAGTAGTATTTTTGCTAATTAATATTTTTTTGGTGTTTTTGTTCATCATTTGTCCATTTGAACGTCATGATGAACGATATGTACCAAAATCTTGAATGGACAATATAACCCCGAGCAACATAAAAATGCTCGTAAAAATTCAATATTTAGTTCGAAATAACGGTAAAACAGACAAGTTTTGTGAAAACTTGTCTATTTGCCGTTATTTCGAACCAAATTTTAAATTTTTGCTTGCATTTCTATATTGCATGGGGTTAAATTGTGCATTTTACCCACATTTTGAACAATTTAAATATATGAGGATTGAATTGTGGTGACAAAACTCACGCTTTGGTAGTAATTTTTACTTTTAAATGTTTTTTTTGTGTTGTTTGGACCTAATTTTACATTTTTAAGTGCAATTAATTGTCATTTGGGGTGAAATTCTCCATTAAAACGACATTTTGAACAATTTCAATGTGAAACAATTGGGTTGTGGTGATAAAACATACTTTGGTAGTATTTTGGTAATTATTGTTCAAAATGACGTTCGAATGGACAAGTAAGGAAATAAAACACAAAAAAAATATAAATTAGCAATAATTACTACCAAAGCGTGAGTTTTATCATCACAACTCAATTAATTTTGTATTTCAATTGTTCAAAATGTGAGTAAAATGGACCATTCAACCCCGCGCAACAAAAAAGTGGACGTTAAAATTTAATATTTTGTTCAAAATAACGGTAAAACAGACAAATTTTGTGTTAACTTATCTATTAACCGTTATTTCGAACGAAATTTTAAATTTTTATGTGCATTTTTATATTGCGTGAGGTTAAATTGTGCATTTTACCCTCATTTGGGATCGAAATAATAGTAAAACAGACAAGTTTTGTATAAACTTGTCTATTTACTTTTATTTCGAACCAAATCTAAAATTTTTACGTGCATTTTTATATTACGTGGGGTAAAATTGTGCATTTAACCCACATTTTGAACAATTTAAAACACACTTCGGTAGAATTTTGGTATTAATTGTTCAAAATGACGTTCAAATGGACAAGTAATGAATAAAAACACAAGAAAAATATAAATTTGCAAAAATTACTACCAAAGCGTGTGTTTTATCACCACAACTCAATTTTTTTATATTTCAATTGTCCAAAATGGGGGTAAAATGGACCATTTAACCCCGCGCAACATAAAAATGCACGTAAAAATTTAATATTTTGTTCGAAATAACGGTAAATCCGACAAGTTTTGTGTTAACTTGTCTATTTACCGTTATTTCGAACCAAATTTTAAATTTTTACGTCCATTTTCATATTGCGTGGGGTTAAATTGTGCATTTTACCCACATTTTGAACCATTTCAATATCAAAAAATTGAGTTGAGGTGACAAAACACACGCTTTTCTAGTAATTTTTGCAAATTAATTTTTTTGTTGGTTTTTGTTCATTAATTGTCCATTTCAACGTCATTTTGAACGACATGTACCAAAATCTTAACAAAACAATGGGTTAATACAGAATTTCAGCATAAATGAAATAAAATGCACCTCAAAATAAATGATTTCAATAAAAATAACGGTAAATAGACAAGTTGACACAAAATTTGTCGTTTTTACCGTTAGTATTGAACAAAATTTTCAAATTTAAGTGCAATTTTATGTCATTTGGGGTAAAATTCTCCATTTAACTGACATTTTGAACAATTTAAATATAAAACAATTAAGTTGAGGTGATAAAATAACCTTTGGTAGAATGTAAGTATTCATTGTTCAAAATGACAATCAAATATGAATGACGTTCAAATTTTTATTCGATAATGAATTAAAAATACAAAAAATTTATAAGTTAACAAAAATTACTACCAAAGCGTGAGCTTTTTCACCACAACTCTATTTTTGTATATTTTAATTGTTCAAAATTAGGGTAAGATGGACAATATTAACCCACGCAACATAAAAATGCACGTTAAAATTTTATATTTTGTTCAAAATAACATTAAAACAGACAAGTTTTGTGTAAATTTGTCTATTCATCGTTATTTCGTACCAGATTTTAAATTTTAAAGTGCATTTTATATAGCGTGGGGTTAAATTGTGCAATTTTCCCACATTTTGAACAATTAAAATATAGAAAAAATTGAATTGTGGGGACAAAACATACGCTTTGGTAGTAATTTTTGCTTTTTTTTTTTTTTGTGTTATTTTGAACAAAATATCAATGGTCCAAAGTTTAGGTAAAATGGACAATTAAACCCCGCGGAACTTCAAAATGTACGTAAAAATTTAATATTTTGTTCGAAATCACGGTAAAACAGACAAGTTTTGAGTAAACTTGTCTATTAACCGTTATTTCGAACCAAACTTCAAATTTTAACGTGCATTTGTATATTGCATGGGGTAATATTGTGCATTGACCTCAAATTTTGAACAATTTAAATATAAAGAAATTGAATTGTGGTGACAAAACACAAGCTTTGGTAGTAATTTTTGCTTATAAGTATTTAATTTTTGTGTTATTTTGTTCCAAATATTTAATTTTTAAGTACAATTTAATGTCATTTGGGGTGAAAATCTCCATTTAACCGACATTTTGAACAATTTCAATATGAAACAATTGAGTTGTGGTGATAAAATTAACTTTGGTAGAATTTTGGTATGAATTGTTAAAAATGACGTTCAAATGGACAAATAATGAATTTAAACAGAAATAATATAAATTAGCAAAAATTACTACCAAAGCGTGTGTTTTATCACAACAACTGAATTTTTTTATGTGTGAATTGTCCAAAACGTCGATCAAATGGACCATTCAACCTCGCGCAACATAAAAATGCACGTTAAAATTTAATATTTTGTTCGAAATAATGTTAAAACAGACCAGTTTTGTGTAAACTTGTCTATTTACTGTTATTTCGAACCAAATTCGAAATTTTTACGTGCATTTTTATATTGCGTGGGGTTAAATTGTGCATTTTACCCTTATTTTAAACAATTGAAATATATAAGGATTGAATTGTGGTGACAAAACACACGCTTTGGTAGTTATTTTTTTCAATAAATGTTTTTTTTTTTGTGTTATTTTGTACCAAATATTTCATTTTGACGGGCAATTTAATGTCATTTGGGGTGAGATTCTCCATGAAACCGCCATTTTGAACAATTAAAATATGAAACCATTGAGTTGTGGTGATAAAACACACTTTGGTAGAATTTTGGGAATAGTTGTTCAAAATGACGTTCAAATGAATTAAAACAGAAAGAAAATATAAATTAGAAAAAATTTCTTCCAAAGCGTATGTTTTATCACCGGAACTCTCTTTTTATATATTTCAATTGTCCAAAATGTGGGTTAAATGGGCCATTAACCCCGCGCAACTTAAAAATGCACAAAATTTAATATTTTGTTCGAAATAACGGTAAAACAGACAAAATTTGTGTAAACTTGTCTTTCTACCGTTATTTGGAAACCAATTTAAAATTTTTACGTGCCTTTTCATGTAGCATGGGGTTTAATTGTGCATTTTTTCCATATTTAAAACAATTTAAATATAAAAAGATTTTATTTTGGTGACACAACACACGCATTGGTAGTAATTTTTGCTTTTTTATATTTTTTTTTGTGTTATTTTGAACCAAATATTTCTTTTATTAGTGCAATTAAATGTCATTTGGGGTGAAATTCGTTATTTTACAGACATTTTGAACAATTTTAATATGAAAAAATTGAGATATGGTGATAAAATACACTTTGGTAGAATTTTGGTATTAATTGTTAAAAATGACGTTCAAATGGACAAACAACTAATAAAAACAAAATTAATATAAATTAGCAAAAATTACTACCAAAGCGTGTGTTGTATCACCACAACTCAAATTTTTTATATTTCAATGGTCCAAAATGTGGGTAAAATGGACCATTTTTCCTCGCGCAACATAAAAATGCACGTAAAAATTAAATATTATGTTCGAAATAACGGTATATCCGACAAGTTTTGTGTTAACTTGTCTATTTACCGTTATTTCGAACCAAATTTTAAATTTTAACGTGAATTTTTATATTGCGTGGGGTTAAATTGTGCATTTTACCCAAATTTTGAACCACTTTAATATCAAAAAATTAAGTTGAGGTGACAAAACACACGCTTTTGTAGTAATTTTTGCAAATTATTTTTTTTTGTTGGTTTTTGTTCATTGATTGTCCATTTGAACGTCATTTTGAACGACATGTACAAGTTTTGTGTAAACTTGTCGATTTACCGTTATTTCGAACCAAATTTATAATTTTGACGTGCTTTTTATGTTGCATGGGTTAAATTGTGCATTTAACTCAAATTTTGAACCATTTTTATTTAAAAAAATTGAATTGTGGTGACACAACACACGCTTTGGTAGTAATTTTTGCTTATGAGTATTATATTTTTGTGTTATTTTGAACCAAATATTTAATTTTTAAGTGCAATTTAATGTCATTTGGGGTGAAATTCTCCATTGAACCGACATTTTGAACAATTTCAATATGAAACAATTGAGTTGTGGTGATAAAATTAACTTTGGTAGAATTTTGGTATGAATTGTTAAAAATGACGTTCAAATGGACAAATAATGAATAAGAACAGAAACAATATAAATTAGCAAAAATTACTACCAAAGCGTGTGTTTTATCACCACAACTTAATTTTTTTATGTGTGAATTGTCCAAAACGTTGGTCAAATGGACCATTCAACCCCGCGCAACATAAAATTGCACGTAAAAAATTAATATTTTGTTCGAAATAACGGTAAAACAGTCAAAATTTGTGTAAACTTGTCTATTTACTGTTATTTCGAACCAAATTTGAAAATTTACGAACATTTTAATATTGCGTGGGGTTAAATTGTGCATTTTACCCACATTTTGAACAATTGAAATATATAAACATTAAATTGTGGTGACAAAACACACGCTTTGGTAGAAGTTTTTGCTTATAAATGTTTTTTTTTTTGTGTAATTTTGTACCAAGTATTTCATTTTTAAGGGCAATTTAATGTCATTTGGGGTGAAATTCTCCATTTAACCGACATTTTGAACCATTTCAAAATTAAACAATTGAGTTGTGGTGATAAAACACACTTTGGTAGAATTTTGGGAATAGTTGTTCAAAATGACGTTCAAATGAATTAAAACAGAAAGAAAATATAAATTAGAAAAAATTACTTCCAAAGCGTATGTTTGATTGTTGAAATTCATATTAAGAATTTTTCTAATGTGTGACTTATTTCACTTTTAAATTCAATCAAATAAAAATTTGATATTTTAAGTTCAAAAATATTCCTTACAGTGGATTTTTATTTTTTATATTATAAATATATTTCGGCAATCAAGTTGCCATCTTCAGTATTTATCATGAACTAAAAAACAAATTTTATTTCCATGCCTTTTTATACTTTTTCCAGGGTACAGTGTTTTTATTTTCAAGGTATAATATTTTGTGACGTATTTTTCAAAACTAGTTCGTAAAGTTTGTTCGTCATAGTATTAATTTTGTTGTTAAGTAGAAATTTATTTTTGCGGTTTTTATATATTTCAAATTCTTCTAGCCTGTTCATTTGGTCGCTTTTATTCATCTTGTAGAGAATTTTTAAGTTTGTATCCATATCTGTGTAGTTGTGTAAAGTATTATTGATATGGAGAGCAAATCTTGACTCAGCATTTATTTTACCGATGTCCTTTATATGCTCGTTAAATCTTATTTAAAAGGATCTACCGGTTTGTCCTATGTAAAATGATGGACAGTCTGAACATGTAAATTTATAAATTCCGCTGTCTAATGTCATGTTACTATTTGATCTAATTTGTTGTTCTTATTTGTTATGTGTTTTATATGCAACTTTATACCCAAAGTGAATTTAAAACAGGAATAAGTCACACATAAGAGAAATTCTTAATATGAATTTCAACAATTTCGAATTGTTCAAAATGTCGGTCAAACGGAGAATTTTAGCCCAAATGACATTACATAACACTAAAAAATTTAATATTTGGTACAAAATAACACAAAAAAAAATATAAATTAGCAAAAATCTTGACTCGGTATTCATTTTACCGATATCCTTTATATGTTCGTTAAATCTTATTTTAAAGGATCTACCGGTTTGTCCTATGTAAAATGATGGACAGTCTGAGCATGTAAATTTATAAATTCCGCTGTCTAATGTAATGTAACTATTTGATCTAATTTGTTGTTCTTATTTGTTATGCGTTTTATATGCAACTTTATATCCAAAGTTTTTGAATATTTTCTGGATATGTTGGCTGGTGTTTTTATTATTATCCACAATAACGTGTTTTCCTTGGGTATTATCATCAAATTGTAATGTAGTGTTCTGTCGGTAATTGGTTCTGACTATATATTTTCGATGTATTTAATTATCTTAAGTTCATTTTGATAATCTTCTTTTGACATCGGGATCTTATTTAATCGGTGTATCATATGATTATATGCGGCTATTTTATGCTGGTATGGAAGGTTTAAGTTTTTATGTATAGTTTGGTCCGTTTGCGTGGGTTTTCTAAATATTTTGAATGTGTGTTTGTTATTGATGTTTTTAATTGTTAGATCCAGAAAATTAATTGCATTATTTTGTTCTAATTCTAACGTGAATTTTATGTTTTCGTGAATATTATTTATATAATTTTGCATTTGGTCCAGTTGTCTAGATGTACCCGTAAACAATATTAGTATGTCATCTACATATCTGTGCCAGTATTTAATGTTCTTTAAAAATTTGTTTCTATTATTTAAGATGTAATTATTTTCGAAATGATTTAAATATATATTGGCTAACGTTCCAGATAGAGGACTACCCTTCGGTAGACCATCATTTTGGGAGTAGAATTTTCCATTATATGTAAAGTAATTTTGACTTGTAATTTCTTCTAATAGTTTTGTTATTTCTTCGACGGTGTTACTGTTCGTTCCGATTTTTATTAATATGTTCTTGGTTATGATCAACGTTTCTTTCACTGGTATATTCGAATACATGTTTGTGACATCGAAGGAAGCGAGTTTTGCATTATTTGGTATATTAATTTTCTCAATTTTTCTGACCAATTCAATGTTATTTTTAATTGAGTGGTCATGTTCGAGAGTTATATTATCTGTAAGCCATTTGTTAATATGCTTTGCAATTTTGTAAGATGGAGCCGAAGTAAAGTTAACGACTGGTCGTATTGGAATATTATCTTTATGTACTTTCGGCATGCCTCGTAAAATCGGTGCTGTTGGTTTTATCATCTTATTGTATCGAATGTCTTTGTCACATAAGAATTGTTTTGATTTGTTAATCATAACTTTTAGATTTTTATGATATTTTTGAGTGGGATCTTCAGATAGTTCTTGTTTATCGTTATTTTCTATGAAGTTGTTAACTTTAGAGTTGTAGTCAGTTTCGTTCATTATAACTATTGTGTTTCCTTTATCTGCTTTTGTTAATATAGCATTATTGGCAATTATTTAACTTTTGATTTCCTTAATAACATTTTGATCGTTATAACTATGTCTTTCTAGGTATCTTTTATTTTATCTACAATCATTGTTCTTAAATCTGATTGATGTTCTATATTGGTTTAAGTGATTGCATTTTCAATACTAAGGATATGTTTATTTTGATATTTAACGTTATTTATCGGAATAAGATTATATTTTAATCCTTTTTCCAATAAAGATGTTTATTATCGTTAAATTGGATGTTAGTATGATTTTCTATCCGTTGATAAAAGTTATGTGTTATATTCGTTTCATTATTATCTGATTTAGTTTTGTTATTTTTTTGGATTAAAGTTTTAAGTTTCTTATTAACCGTTCTTCTTTTGTATCTAAGTCTTTGTTCTACTTTCGTGTTGATTTGTTCTAATATCTTTAAATATTCTATATAGTGGAATTCTTTAGATATTTGCAGTTGTAAGTTATATAACTTCATTGTCAGTTGGTTAATCTTAGTATAAATTGCTTTGATTTCATTTGTTAGCCAAAAATGTTCTGCTTTATTTTTAGTTTGTTTTGCTGTTCTTGATTGATTCTTAATTGGTACCCAGATGTAATTCGGTATAATATTTTTCCGTTGGCATGTTTGGTTAAAATATAAACTTATTTTGTTACACTTTAGTTTGACTAAGGTGTTTAAATAATCATTCACACTTGAGATTGGTTCATCATTCATACTTGAGAAAGTATGTTTTATCACCAGAACTCAATTTTGATATATTTCAATTGTCCAAAATGTGAGTAAAATGGGCCATTTACCCAGCGCAACTTACAAATGAACGTAAAAATTTAATATTTTGTTCGAAATAACGGTAAAACAGACAAAATTTGTGTAAACTTGTCTTTCTACCGTTATTTCGAAACAAATTTTAAATTTTAACGTGCATTTTCATATAGAATGGGGTTTAATTGTGAATTTTTTCCATATTTTAAACAATTTAAATATTAAAAACTTGAATTGTGGTGACAAAACAGACGGTTTGGTAGTAAGTTTTGCTTATTTATATTTTTTTTTGTGTTAGTTTGAACCAAATATTTCTTTTTTTAGTGCAATTAAATGTCATTTGGGTTGAAATTCGTTATTTAACAGACATTTTGAACAATTTTAATTTGCAAAAATTGAGATATGGTGATAAATACACTTTGGTAGAATTTTGGTATGAATTGTTTAAAATGACGTTCAAATGGACAAATAACGAATAAAAACAAAAAAAATATAAATTAGCAAAAATTACTACCAAAGCGTGTGTCGTATCACCACAACTCAAATTTTTTATATTTGAATTGTCCAAAATGTGGGTAAAATGGACCATTTTTCTTCGCGCAACATAAAAATGCACGTAAAAATTAAATATTATGTTCGAAATAACGGTATATCCGACAAGTTTTGTGTTAACTTGTCTATTTACAGTTATTTCGAACCAAATTTTAAATTTTTACGTGCATTCAACCCACATTTTGAACCATTTTAATATCAAAAAATTGAGTTGATGTGACAAAACACACGCTTTGGTAGTAATTTTTGCAAATAATTTTTTTTTTTGGTTTTTGTTCATTGATTGTCCATTTGAACGTCATTTTGAACGGCATGTACAAGTTTTGTGTAAACTTGTCTATTTACCGTTATTTCGAACCAAATTTTCAATTTTGATGTGCTTTTTATATTGCATGGGGTTAATTTGTGCATTAAGCTCAAATTTTGAACAATTTTAATTTAAAAAAATTGAATTGTGGTGACACAACACACGCTTTGGTAGTAATTTTTGCTAATAAGTATTTAATTTTGTGTTATTTTGAACCAAATATTTAATTTTTAAGTGCAATTTAATGTCATTTGGGGTGAAATTCTGTTACGTCCATCGACTGCTAGTTTAGGTAGCTCTGGCGTAATATTCATTTTGTTTATGGACTTCTGGTTTATGATCAACTAGAAATCAATAGATTCAATATTTTTATGATTAATTTATGGTACTCATAAATTAATTACCTGCACAAAAACAAACAAAAATAAAAACAAAAAAATTGGTAACTCTCATCGATGAGTAATACTCTAAACATACTACTTTCTTCACTTATTCAAAGTATATAAGCAATATTTACGCTACATAGGTACTAAAACTGTACAAGAAGTACATGTTGATGTTTGTGTATGTACGTAACTCATATTTTTCTATATAAACATAAATTGCAGTCGAGAGCGATAAAAAAAAAAACTTTATCTTTCATTTAACGTGAGACCGTCATAGCCACCTTAGTATAAAGAAAAATTTACTTACCAGTAATTTGGAGAACAAATAAAAAAAAAAAATTCATAACATATACAATTTAATATCATCCAATAGATCAATAATCGAATAGTCGAAGTTATACTTATAAAGTATATATGATTCTTCTGGTGCTGCAATTTTAACGGTAGGAAAATGGTGTTTTTATAGCATAAAGACAAAGTTTGAATAACTTAGAGATCAATTTTAGATCGGTTATACCCACATCACAGCCAAATAGAAGAATTAGTGGCAAGGCCTCACAGGGAAACCAGCATCTGCCCACGTAATTCAAAGAGCTGATCTGGATCCAGTATAAAATTATAGATCGTGATCTTACGATTGTTGTGATTACTATCCCAACTTAAGAATAATTTCATTTAGCAACGAAATTGAAAATAGCGGGTGTAGTGGTCAAAATTAAAATTATCTATCTGTTGATTTAAAATATAAAAAAAAAATAATCATATTTTGTGTGAACTCTAATATATAGGGTATATATAGTGAATTTAAATATACAATATATAGTGTGCACGTGGGTAACATTTTTTTTCAGCACCACATAAGAATCCGAGGAGTACTCTGCGGTTGTTTATGAGGTGAGTAATGTAATTTATTAATTGTTTGCCCAAATATATTTCTTTTTGTTGTGCTACCTATATATCAAAATATGTATATTCTACATGTATGTATCATATAGCATTAGGGTTGTCTTTCTTAAATTGATGGTTTTAACTTAATTTGTCGGCACTTAAATTCATTATTAAGTCAATAAAAAATTTTTAAATGAAAAGCTAAAGTTTTTTTGTGCGGTGGTGATGTGATAAGCAAGTGAGTGAACAGTAGTGATCAGTGGGTTTTTTTGCTTTTAAACAACACGATGTTTGTGGTACTCCCTAAACTTACGTGACGAGGAACCTCCCAATATCCGGAAGAAGCTATCCTACGAAAAAGCGTGATGGTCTACGTAAAGGGGTACGTAACAAAATGGCGCCGAAACAGAGACCAGAAAGCATGCGTTTTTTTTAAGTGAAAGAAAACGTGTCTTAAAGGTCATCCAGAAAATAAGGTAAAACAGTTTTGAATAACGTTGCTAATTATTTTAAGTTTTATAATGTTTTTTAATAGCAGTTGCTGTGATACATGAACTTAGTTGATAGATGATTTTTTTGTTTAATAAGGTAGTCCTAATAAGACATCCAAGTGGCTTCTCCACTCAACAATTGTGCCGTTAATAACCACGTTTTAGTAAAATTTTCAATAATTATAAATCCATAAGTCGAATATTTCCTTTTTTTAATTTTCTTTATAGTGGTTTGGTACTTATATAGATAACAAAATTTCATTTACTTTGGTTTTAAAATTTTATTACTGAAAGTTTACTAGGTTTTTTTAAATTATTACAGGTTGACACATTATGAATTAATGAATTCTCTGTCTTAATTTTTGGAAATCTGGTGAACTGCTCGTTTCCATCCTTCCTTAACTCTTTCCATTACATTCCCATCATGAAATATTGTGTTGATCTGGAGTGAGAATATCAATAGTTGACATATGGTGATACCATAGATTCCTGTCGATGTTTTTACCTTGAGTTCTGCAATGAAATGTTCATATCCCATAATTTTTCCCTTACTAAATAAAACATTAAGTTAAGATAGTGTGCGATGATCAACTGTTCGAATTACTTTGTATCAAAATCTTCGGTTGAAGTTCAAAGATTCTGAAAAGTATCTCGTAGATGTTTTGATAAAGTGTATTTTATCATAGTGACATTGCATGCTATTTGAGATTTGGATTTTTTTCATGTTATTTTTGATGTATCACGGTATAAATATATTCAAAATTGTTTTATCAATTACACTAATAATAACTCATTTTGTCACATCACCATCACACTTAATACCTATTTATTTTGAATACACATTCTTTAAATTTTCTTAAAGCTAAATTATTACTTCTATGTAAAGTATTGATAGATTCATTTCTCATTTCCGATTTATATTTGTCGAAAACAGCATAAATATTGACTAACGAAAATATAAATTTGTTATAAATCAATTACAATGGATCCCATTATTTATTTACAACATTTGACTGAATCTGAGCTTGAAGTCGAGTATCACATTAGGAGTTTATCACCGAATAATCCCGAGGCAAGAAATTTGTTAATTATTGCTTTACGAGCAGAACAACTAGACCACAACTTGGTACGCAAAAATTCGCACCTTAAAGATAATCCTGAATTAGAAATCGAAATATGTCAAAACCAACTCGACGATTTATTAAAGAAGATCAAGGTAATACACCATCTCTGCGATTTGTAACGATTGCTTACGTTAAATCGAGGCACTATAAAGAAAGAATTCGACGAGCTATTGGCACATTTGGTGAATCAGGAAGTTTTGCAAAACTTCATCGTAACTGGCGACACACCTTTAATATTTACCACAAGTTGTGGAACGACTATCAAGACTCAGATATAAGAGATATCCCATCCCATGAAAGAGAAGAGGACAGAAGCTCTCTATCGGAAAAATTAGAACAAATGGTTTCGTCGGTATCGTTTTCAAGTGACACCTCACCAAAGACACAGATGAATCCTCACAATCGCAAACTTTCACAACCAGGGCCTAGTAACCTAAGAAATTCAGTTGCAGATTTTTTCTCACAAGTGGGATAACAAAAAACTGTTGAATTTCCAAATAATAGGCAGACATCAGTAACAAATATACCAAAAACAATTCATACGGGACCTGCTAGGGAACGACAGTATACAAATCATCATGATTTAATATCAAATGTGCAACATCCAACACCACCCCATTCTGTTCAGCTTCAGCTTGAGAATTTTTACAAAATTCGGCGACGGTGGAACTTGACATTTGATGGAGCAGAGACTTTAAATGTGCATGATTTTGTCTACAGATTGGAACAGATGGCTGACAATGATGGATTTTCAAAAGAATATTTATCAAAAGTACTGTACCTGTTTTTAACAAAGAAAGCAGAGGATTGGTATTGAGTGTACAAGTCCAACCATCCAAATACTTCTTGGACTAGTATGAAAATAGCCATTCTCTCATTCTTCAGTAGCTCCAACTATGAAGAAGAGCTTAAAGAACAAATTTTTGGAATTGGAGAGAACACATTTGGAAATCAAACCAAGCATATCCGGTTTTTTATCGTGCCATCTCTGGAGTTGCAGTTATACCTAGGCATCGATTTCTGGAGTAAATTCAACATCCTACCAAACTTGTCGATTTGTGAAATTTCAAATGTAAATAAAAAAAACGATAATTCGCATCTTTTGAATAAAGATGATCAAATAAAATTAAATAACATAATAAATTTGTTTCCATCATCCGCAAAAGAGGGTTTAGGCAAAACGACGTTGCATGAACATAATATAGAGCTTATTAAGGATAGCAAACCGATAAAGCAGCGATACTACCCAGTCTCACCAGCCGTACAGAAGGACATTTACAGAGAAATAGACCGCATGTTGAGTTTGGGAGTTATTGAGATAAGTAACAGTTCATGGAGCTCGCCAGTCACTGTAGTGAAAAAAGCAAATGGTAAAACACGACTCTGTCTCGATGCTCGCAAGCTCAACTCGGTTACGGAAAAAGACGCTTACCCTCTACCAATCATAGACGGACTTTTGGGTAGACTGACGGAGACTAAGTAACGGGTGATTTTTTAAGAGCTTGAGAACTTTTTTTAAAAAAAAAACGCATAAAATTTGCAAAATCTCATCGGTTCTTCATTTGAAACGTAAGATTGGTCCATGACATTTACTTTTTGAAGATAATTTCATTTAAATGTTGACCGCGGCTGCGTCTTAGGTGGTCCATTCAGAAAGTCCAATTTTGGGCAACTTTTTCGAGCATTTCGGCCGGAATAGCCCAAATTTCTTCGGAAATGTTGTCTTCCAAAACTGGAATAGTTGCTGGCTTATTTCTGTAGACTTTAGACTTGACGTAGCCCCACAAAAAATAGTCTAAAGGCGTCAAATCGCATGATCTTGGTGGCCAACTTACCGGGCCATTTCTTGAGATGAATTGTTCTCCGAAGTTTTCCCTCAAAATGGCCATAGAATCGCGAGCTGTGTGGCATGTAGCGCCATCTTGTTGAAACCACATGTCAACTAAGTTCAGTTCTTCCATTTTTGGCAACAAAAAGTTTGTTAGCATCGAACGATAGCGATCGCCATTCACATTGCCACACAGTGCCAAACAGTGCATTTTTCGGGAGGCATGGGCAGTTCTTGAACGGCTTCTGGATGCTCTTCACTCCAAATGCGGCAATTTTGCTTATTTACGTAGCCATTGAACCAGAAATGAGCCTCATCGCTGAACAAAATTTGTCGATAAAAAAGCGGATTTTCTGCCAACTTTTCTAGGGCCCATTCACTGAAAATTCGACGTTGTGGCAGATCGTTCGGCTTCATTTATGAAATGTCAAAGCATACTGAGCATTTTTCTCTTTGACACCTTGTCTGAAATCCCGCGTGATCTGTCAAATACTAATGCATGAAAATCCTAACCACAAAAAAATCACCCGTTACATCACAGCACTAGACTTAAAAGACGCGTTTTGGCAGATACCGCTTGCGGAATCTGCCAGAGACAAGACAGCATTTACAGTTCCAGGTCGTCCACTCTATCAGTTCAGGGTGATGCCGTTCGGGCTGTGTAATGCAGCCCAATCAATGTGCCGCTTAATGCACAAAGTAGTTCCTCATGAGCTACGCGATCGTATATTTGTTTATCTAGATGATCTGCTGGTCATAAGTGGCACATTGAACGATCACCTTGAGCTGTTAGAGCTGGTAGCGAATTTACTACGAGAAGCTGGGTTAACTATCAATATCGAGAAAAGTAGCTTCGTAATGAAGGAGATTAGATACTTAGGTTATTTGGTAGGTGAAAAAGGTCTTAGACCAGACCCAGACAAAGTCGAAGCGATAGTTAACTTGGCATCTCCGACAAGTACGAAACAGATACGTAGACTGATTGGGATGGCTGGGTGGTATCGTCGTTTTATTGGGAACTTTGCAAGCCTAACGAGCCCTATTACAGACTGCCTGAAAAGAGGAAAATTTCAGTGGACGGAGGATGCTCAACATGCTTTCGAAAAGCTAAAGCATTACCTAACAACAGCTCCAGTTCTAATAACACCCGACTACAATGCTCCGTTTTTTATTCGTTGTGATGCGTGCACCGAAGGAATTGGCGCAGTTCTGTTCCAGAAGGATATAGATGACAATGAAAGGCCAATTTCCTTTATGTCAAAAAAATTAAACCAAGCACAAAAGAATTATTCAATAACGGAACTCGAATGTCTAGCTGCAATTTTGGCCATTAAAAAATTCCGCACCTACGTAGAAGGGCACGACTTTACCTTGATAACGGACCATGCCAGCCTAAAGTGGCTAATGAACCAACGGGATCTGAGTGGTAGGTTAGCAAGGTGGAGTCTGAAACTTCAAGGGTTTCGGTTCGATATACAACACCAAAGAGGGAAGGATAACGTGGTGCCAGATATGTTATCAAGGATCTATTGCGATGAATTGGAAGAGTTCAGTGAAAGTTCTGTAAAAGTACTAGAATATAATGGAGCTATAAACTTCAATAATGTTAACGACTTTGAAGAGGAAGAGTACGTCTCGCTGCGCAATAAAATAACAAATATGCCTGATAATTACCCGGCTTTTAGAGTCAAAGAAAAGCTTATCTTCATTCGTCTAGAACCAAAAAAACGAGACGAACTATGTGACGTATCAATATGGAAGCTGTGGGTTCCAAAAATCTTGAGGTTGGATCTGATAGGGAAAGAACACAATGACCCGTTGGCTGCGCACGGTGGAATAAAGAAAATTTTGGAGCGTCTTAGGCGTTATTATTTTTGGCCAGGAATGGCTAAACCAATTCAAACTTACATAAGCAACTGCGTAGTTTGTAAAACTACCAAAGCACCAAATAAACTATTAAGACCACCAATGGGAAAAGAGTTTATCGTCGAAAGACCATGGCAACGGATTTATATTGACCTACTAGGCCCATATCCAAGATCAACCCAAGAAAAAACAATATTATTCATCGTACTTGATCATTTAACAAAATTCGTATTGTTGAAGCCTTTAAGCCAGAGAACCTCTAAAAATATAATAAATATTTTAAATGAGGATGTGTTTGGCGTGTTTGGTGTTCCGCAGACAATTCACTCAGACAACGGTTCGCAATTTCTGAGTGCAGAATATAAAAACTTATTAAAACAATTTGGAATAAAAGACTCAAAAACAGCTTTGTATTCGCCTCAGTCTAATGCCTCTGAAAGGGTGAATCGTTCGATAATATCAGCTATTAGGGCATATGTTGGAGACAAGCACAACACATGGGACAAATACATCGGCGAAATTGCTGCAGCACTTCGAAACGGTGTCCATGTCACTGTAAAGTACTCACCACACTTTCTCTTATTTGGGTACCACAGAATCAACCATGGGAATGATTACCAACTTCTTCAACATATTGGAGAAATTTCAGAAGGTGAAATAATGCTACCGTTGCCATCCAGACTCGCACTAATGCATGAAGAGATTAAGAAAAATATTGCAAAAGCGTACGAAAGAAGTGCCCAGCGATACAATCTAGGAACTAGACCGGTAGAATTTCAACTTGGACAAACTGTGTACGCTAGAACGCACCCACAGAGTGACGCAGGAAAGAAGTTTTGTGCTAAATTTGCACCGCTGTTCAGCAAGGCTATAGTTTCGCGAAGAATAGGAACTGTCAATTATGAACTAAAAGACTCATGTAATAAAATTTTGGGGGTGTTCCACGGGAAGGACATTCGACCTTAATTCGAAACAAAAAAAAAAACAAAAATTTTGCATTCGATGTCGTTCTTTAGTTTCATTGTTTCACACCTACGGCAAAACCAAAGAATCTGCCCTGTTACGTCCATCGACTGCTAGTTTAGGTAGCTCTGGCGTAATATTTATTTTGTTTATGGACTTCTGGTTTATGATCAACTAGAAATCAATAGATTCAATATTTTTATGATTAATTTATGGTACTCATAAATAAATTACCTGCACAAAAACAAACAAAAATAAAAACAAAAAAATTGGTAACTCTCATCGATGAGTAATACTCTAAACATACTACTTTCTTCACTAATCCAAAGTATATAAGCAATATTTACGCTACATAGGTACTAAAACTGTACAAGAAGCACATGTTGATGTTTGTGTATGTACGTAACTCATATTTTTCTATATAAATTGCAGTCGAGAGCGATAAAAAAAAAAAACTTTATCTTTCATTTAACGTGAGACCGTCATAGCCACCTAAGTAAAAAGAAAAATTTACTTACCAGTAATTTGGAGAACAAATAAAAAAAAAAAATGATAACATATACAATATAATATCATCCAATAGATCAATAATCGAATAGTCGAAGTTATACTTATAAAGTATATATGATTCTTCTGGTGCTGCAATTTTAACGGTAGGAAAATGGTGTTTTTAGAGAATAAAGACAAAGTTTGAATAACTTAGAGATCAATTTTAGATCGGTTATACCCACATCACAGCCAAATAGAAGAATTAGTGGCAAGGCCTCACAGGGAAACCAGCATCTGCCCACGTAATTCAAAGAGCTGATCTGGATCCAGTATAAAATTATAGATCGTGAAATTATCGTTTCTTATAGCAGCCATATTATTGTTATTCCTTATCTTACGATTGTTGTGATTACTATCCCAACTTAAGAATAATTTCATTTAGCAACGACATTGAAAATAGCGGGTGTAGTGGTCAAAATTAAAATTATCTATCTGTTGATTTAAAATATAAAAAAAAATAATCATATTTTGTGTGAACTCTAATATATAGGGTATATATAGTGAATTTAAATATACAATATATAGTGTGCACGTGGGTAACATTTTTTTTTCAGCACCACATAAGAATCCGAGGAGTACTCTGCGGTTGTTTATGAGGTGAGTAATGTAATTTATTAATTGTTTGCCCAAATATATTTCTTTTTGTTGTGCTACCTATATATCAAAATATGTATATTCTACATGTATGTATCATATAGCATTAGGGTAGTCTTTCTTAAATTGATGGTTTTAACTTAATTTGTCGGCACTTAAATTCATTATTAAGTCAATAAAATTTTTTTAAATGAAAAGCTAAATTTTTTTTGTGCGGTGGTGATGTGATAAGCAAGTGAGTGAACAGTAGTGATCAGTGAGTTTTTTTGCTTTTAAACAACACGATGTTTGTGGTACTCCCTAAACTTACGCGACGAGGAACCTCCCAATATCCGGAAGAAGCTATCCTACGAAAAAGCGTGTTGGTCTACGTAAAGGGGTACGTAACAATTCTCCATTTAACCGACATTTTGAACAATTTCAATATGAAACAATTGTGTTGTGGTGATAAAACACACGTTGGAACTGTTTTTGTATTAATTGTTCAAAATGAAGTTCAAATTGACAAATAATGAATAAAAACAGAAATAAAATATTAATTAGTAAAAATTTTTATCAAAAAGTGATTCTTAACACCAGTGGCCCTATTCTGGTAATTCCACGAGAAATTGGGGAATAGGGAATTGGGGAAAGATTTAATATGAAATCTCTGTTCAAATATATTTTTTCCGGCCTACTGACGAAAAAAGTTGGATGTAAATATTTATAAATTGGGAATAATTTTTCCATACTAAAATTGAAAGGAAAAATTATTCCCAATTTAACACTAGCTTTTTACCTCAGTAAGCCAGAAAGAAAATATTTAAACTCTAATTACATATAAAATTATTCCCCAATACTGAATTCCACGGGAATTACCAGAATAGGGCCACAGAACTCAATTTTTTTATATTTCATTTGTCCGAAATGTTGGTTAAATGGACCATTTAACCCCGCGGAAAATAAAAATGCACGTAAAAATTTAATATCTTATTCAAAACAACGGTAAAAAAGACAAGTTTTGTTTAATCTTTTCTATTTACCGTTATTTCGAAAGAAATTTTAAATTTTTGTATTGCGAAGGGTAAAATTTGCATTTTACCCATTATTTTAACAATTTAAATATAAAAAAATTGAATTCTGGTGACAAAACACACGCAATGGTAGTAATTTTTGCTCATAAATATATTTTTTTATGTTATTTTGATCCAAATATTTCATTTTTAAGTTAAATTTAATGTCATTTGGGGTAAAATTCTCCATTTAACCGACATTTTGAACAATTTCAATATGAGACAATTAAGTTGTAGTGATAAAACACACTTTGGTAGAAGTTTGGTATAATTTGTTCCAAAGAACGTTCAAATGGACAAATAATGAATAAAAACACAAAAAAATATTAATTAGCAAAAATTACTACCAAAGCGTGTGTTTAATCACAACAACTCAAATTTAATATATATCTGTTGTCCACAATGTGAGTGAAATAAACCATTTAAGCCCGCGCAACGTGAAAATGCACGTAAAAAATAAAAGTTTTGTTTCGAAATAACGGTAAAACAGACAAGTTTTGTTAAAGTTGACTATGTATCGTTATTTCGTAAAAAATTTTAAATTTTAAAGTGCATTTTTATATTGCGTGGGGTAAAATTAAGAAATTAACTTAGAATTTGAACAATTTTAATATCAGAAAATTGATTTAAGGTGACAAAACACCCGCTTTAGTAGTAATTTTTCCTAATTAAAATTTTTTTTTGTGTTATTGTTAACCAAATATGTAATTTTTAAGTAAAATTTAATGTCATTTGGGCTGGAACTCTCCGTTTAACCTACATGTTGAACAATTTCTATATAAACCATTGAGTTGTGGTGAAAAAATTAACTTTGGTAGAATTTTGGTATTGATTGATAAAAATGACGTTCAAATGGACCAAGAATGAATTAAAAAAGAAAAAAAAATTGCAAAAATTACTACCAAAGCGTGTGTTTTATCACCACAACTCAATTTTTTGTATATTTCAATTGTCCAAAATGTGGGTAAAATTGACCATTTAACCTCGCGCAACTTAAAAATGCACGTAAAAATTTAATATTTTGTTCGAAATAACGGTAAAACCGACAAGTATAGTGTCAACTTGTCTATTTACCGTTATTTCGAACCAAATATAAAATTTTTACGTTCATTTTTATTTTAAGTGGGGCATATAAATTGTTCATTTTTCCCACATTTTAAACCATTTAAAAATTAAAAAAATTGAATTGTAGTGACAAAATACACGCTTTGGTAGTAATTTTTGCTAATTAATATTTTTTTTTTTGTTTTATTTTGAATCAAATATTTAATTTTTTAGTGCAATTCTTTGTCATTTGGAGAGAAATTCTCCATTTAACCGACATTTTGAACAAGTTTAATATGAAACAATTGAGTTGTGGTGATAAAACACAACTCAATTGTCATTTTGAACGATATGTACCAAAGTCTTAACAAAATAATGGGTAAATTATGAATTTCACCCCAAATGACATAAAATTGCACCTAACAATTAAATATTTTTATCGAGATAACGGTAAATAGATAAGTTGACCTAAAATTTTTCGTTTTTAACCACTATATTGAACCAAATATTCAATTTTTAAGTGCAATTTTTTGTCATTTGGGTTGAAATTCTCCATTTTACCGACATTTTGAATCATTTATGAAACAATTGAGTTGTGGTGATTTTATTAACTAAGTAGAATTTTGGTATTTCTTGTTCAAAATGACGTTAAAATAGACAAATTTTGAACAAAAATACAAACAAAATATAAATTAGCAAAAATTACTACCGGAGAGTGTGTTTTATCCCCACAAATATATTTATGTATATGCCAATGGTTCAAAGTGTGAGTATAATGGACCATTTATTCCTGCTCAACATGAAAATGCACGTAATAATTAAATATTTTGTTCAAAACAACGGTTAAACATACAAGTTTTGTGAAAACTTGTCTATTTACCGTTATTTAGAACCAAATTTTTAATTTTGACGTGCTTTTAATAGTGCATGAGATTAAATTGTGCATTTAACTCAAATTTTGAACATCTTATATGTAAAGAAATTGAATTGTGGTGACAAAACACACGCTTTGGTAGTATTTGTTGCTTATAAATTTTTAATTTTTGTGTTATTTTGTTCCAAATATTTAGTTTTAAAGTCAAATTTAATGTCATTTGGGGTAAAATTCTCCATTTAACCGACATTTTGAACAATTTCAATATGAAACATTTGAATTGTGGTGATAAAATAAACTTTGGTAGAATTTTGGTATGAATTGTTAAAAATGACGTTCAAATGAACAAATAATGAATTAAAGCAGAAACAATATAAATTAGCAAAAATAACTACCAAAGCGTGTGTTTTATCACCACAACTTAATTTTTTTATATATAAATTGTCCAAAACGTCGGTAAAATGGACCATTCAACCCCGCGCAACATAAAAATGCACGTAAAAATTTGATATTTTGTTCGAAATAACGGTAAAACAGACAAGTTTTGTGTAAACTTGTCTATTGACCGTTATTTCGAACCAAATTTTAAATTTTTCGTGCATTTAAATATTGCATGGGGTTAAATTGTGCATTTTTTCCATATTTTAATCAATTTGAATATAAAAAGATTGAATTTTGGTAAAAAACACACGCTTTGTTAGTAATTTTCGCTTATAAATGTTTTTTTATTTTGTTATTTTGAACCAAATATTTCTTTTTTATGTGCAATTTAATGTCATTTGCGGTAAAATTCGTTATTTTTCCGACATTTTGAACAATTTTAACATGAAAAAATCGAGATATGGTGCTAAAACACACTTTGGTAGAATTTTGGTATTAATCGTTTAAAATGACGTTCAAATGGACAAATAACGAATAAAAACAAAAAAATATATATTAGCAAAAACTACTACCAAAGCGTGTGTTTTATCACCACAACTCAAATTTTTTATATTTCAATTGTCCAAAATGTGGGTAAAATGGACCATTCATCCTCGCGCAACATCAAAATGCACATAAAAATTTAATATTTTGTTCGAAATTACGGTAAATCCGAAAAGTTTTGTGTTAACTTGTCTATTTACCGTTATTTCGAACCAAATTTTAAATTTTATGTGCATTTTTATATTGCGTGGGGTTTAATTGTGCATTTTACCCACATTTTGAACCATTTTAATATCAATAAATTGAGTTGAGGTGACAAAACACACGCTTTTGTAGTAATTTTTGAAAATTAATTTTTTTTTTTTGGTTTTTGTTCATTAATTGTCCATTTGAATAAGAATTTAATTTTTGTGTTATTTTGTTTCAAATATTAAATTTTTCAGTACAATTTAATGTCATTTGGGTCGAAATTCTCCTTTGAACAGACATTTTGAACAATTTCAAAATGAAACAATTGAATTGTGGTGATAAAATAAACTTTGGTAGAATTTTGGTATGAATTGTTAATAATGACGTTCAAATGGACGAAAAATGAATTAAAGCAGAAACAATATAAATTAGCAAAAATAACTACCAAAGCTTGTGTTTTATCACCAAAACTTAATTTTTTTATGTTAAAATTGTCCGAAACGTCGGTAAAATGGACCATTCAACCCCGCGCATTATAAAAATGCACGTAAAAATTTAATATTTTGTTCGAAATAACGGTAAAACAGACAAGTTTTGTGTAAGCTTGTCAATTTTGTTTTATTTCGAACCAAATTTGAAATTTTTACGTGCATTTTTATATTGCGTGGGGTTAAATTGTGCATTTTATCCACATTTTGAACAATTGAAATATATAAAAATTGAATTGTGGTGACAAAACACACGCTTTGGTAGTAATTTTTGCTTATAAATGTTTTTTTTTTGTGTTCTTTTGTACCAAATATTTCATTTTTACGGACAATTCAATGTCATTTGGGGTACAATTCTCCATTTAACCGACATTTTGAACTATTTCAATATGAAACAATTGAGTTGTGGTGATAAAACACACTTTGGTAGAATTTTGGGAATTGTTGTTCAAAATGACGTTCAAATGAATTCAAACAGAAAGAAAATATAAATTAGCAAAAATTACTACCAAAGCGTATGTTTCATCAGAAGAAATCAATTTTTTTATATTTCAATTGTCCATAATGTGGATAAAATGGACCATTAATCCCCGCGCAACATTAAATTGCACGTAAAAATTTAATATTTTGTTCGAAAAAACGGTAATTCTGACAAGTTTTGTGTTAACTTGTCTATTTACCGTTATTTCGAACCAAATTTTAAATTTTTACTTGCATTTTCATATTGCATGGGATTAAATTGTGCATTTCACCTAAATTTTGAACCATTTTAATATCAAAACATTGCGCTGAGGTGACAAAACACACGCTTTTGTAGTAATTTTTGCAAATTAGTTTGTTTTTTTTTGGTTTTTGTTCATTAATTGTACATTTGAACGTCATTTTGAACGACATGTACCAAAATCTTAACAAAACAATGGGTAAATGGAGAATTTCAGCATAAATGAAATAAAATGCAACTTAAAATATAATACTTTATTCGAAATAACGGTTAATAGATAAAATGACACAAAAATTGTAAATTTTACCGTTATTTTGAACCAAATTTTCAATTTTAAATGCAATTTTATGTCATTTGAGGTGAAAATCTCCATTTATTTGACATTTTGAACAATTTCAATATGAAACAATTGAGTTGTGGTGATAAAAATAAATTCGGTAGAATTTTGGTATTAATTGTTCAAAATGACGTTCAAATGGACAAATAATGAATAAAAACACCAAAAAAATATAAATTAGCAAAAATTTCTACCAAAGCGTGTTTTTTATCACCACAAATCTTTACAAAATATTTAATTTTTATGTGCAATTTAATGTCATTTGGTGATAAAATTAACTTTGGTAGAATTTTGGTATTAATTGTTTAAAATGTTGAACGCCATTTGTATTTCGTTCAAATTTTTATTCAATAATGAATAAAAAATACAGAAATAATATAAATTAGCAACAGATACTACCAAATCGTGTATTTTATCACCACAACTCCATTTTTGTATAATCCAATTGTTCAAAATTTGGGTTAAATGGACAAAATAACCCCACACAACATAATAATGGACGTAAAAATTTAATATTTTGTTCACAATAATGGTAAAACCGACAAATTTTGTTGAAATTGACTATTAATCGATATTTCGAACCCAATTTTAAATTTTAAAGTGCATTTTTATATTGCTTGGATTTTAATTGTGCAGCTTTCCCACATTTTGAACAATTTAAATATAAAAAAATTGAATTGTGGTGACAAAACACAAGCTTTGGTATGAATTTTTGCTTATTAATATTTTTTTTGTGTTATTTTGAACCAAATATTTAATTTTTATGTGCAATTTAATGTCATTTTTGGTAGACCTCTCCATTTTACTGACTTTTTGAACAATTTTGATATGAAACAAAAGATAAAACACAGGTTGTGGTGATAAAAATAAATTCGGTAGAATTTTGGTATTAATTGTTCAAAATGACGTTCAAATGGACAAATAATGAATAAAAACACAAGAAAAATATAAATTAGCAAAAATTACCATCAAAGCGTGTGCTTTATCACCACAACTCAATTTTTTTATATTTCAATTGTCCAAAATGTGGGTAAAATAAACCATTCAACCCCGCGAAACATAAAAATGCACGTAAAAATTTAATATTTTGTTCGAAATAACGATAAAACGGACAAGTTTTGTGGAAACTTGTCTATTCACCGTTATTTCGAACAAAATTTAAAATTTTAACGTGCATTTTTATATTGCGTAGGGTAAAATTGTGCATTTTCTAAATGCTCAAAACAATTTTAATATGAAATGATTGAATTGAGGTGACAAAACACACGCTTTGGTAGTAATTTTTGCTAATAAATATTTTTTTTTGTGTTATCTTGAACCAAATATTTAATTTTTAACTGCCATTTAATGTCATTTGGGGTGAAAATCTCCATTGAACCGGCATTTTGAACAATTTCAATATGAAACAATAAAATTGTGGTTATAAGTTGCACTTTGGTAAAATTTTTGTATTCTTTGTTCTAAATGACGTTCATATGGACAAATAATGATTGAACAGAAGAAAAAAACCTAGCAAAAATAACTACCAAAGCGTGTGTTTTATCACCACAACTCAATTTTTTTAGGTTTCAATAATCCAAAATGTGGGTTAATTGGACGATTTAACCCCACGCAACATAAAAATGCACGTAAAACTTTAATTTTTAGTTCAAAATAACGGTAAAACCAACAAGTTTAGTGCTAACTTGTCTATTTACCGTTATTTCGAACCAAATTTGAAATTTTTATATGCATATAAATATTGCGTGGGGTTAAATTGTGCATTTAACCACCAATTTAAACAATTTAAATATCATAAAATTGATTTAAGGCGACAAAACACACGCTTTAGTAAAAAATTTTGCTAATTAATATTTTTTTGTGTTTTTGTTCATTGTTTGTCCATTTGATCATCATTTTGAACGACATGTACTTAAATCTCATCAAAATAAAGGGTAAATGGAGAATTTCACCCCAAATGACATTAAATTGCACCTAAATATTAACTATTCTTATCGAAATAACGGGTAATAGAGAAGTTGACACAAAATTGGTCAATTAAACGGTTATTTTGAACAAAATATTTTATTTTTAAGTACAATTAAATGTCATTTGGGGTGAAATTCTCGATTAAACCGACATTTTGAACCATTTTAGTATAAAACAATTGAGTTGTGGTGATAAAAATAACTTTGGTAGAATTTTTGTATTACTTGTTCAAAATGACGTTCATATGGGCAAATAGTGAAAAAAATACAAACAAAATATAATTAGCAAAAATTACTACCAAAGCGTGTGTTATATCACCACAAATCTATTTTGTATAAAGCAATTGTCTAAAATGTGGGTGAAATGACCCATTTAACCCCGCGCAACATCAAAATGCACGTAAAAACGTTTGTTCGACATAACGGTTAAACAGACCAGTTTTGTGTAAACTTGTCAATTTACCATCATTTCGAACCAAATTTTAAACGTGATCGAACCCACGTTTGAACAATTTTAATATAAAAATTGAATTGTGGTGACAAAACACACACTCTGGTAAAAATTTATTGCATATTTATATTTTCTTTGTTTTATTTTGAACAAAATATTTAATTTTTAAGTGCAATTTTTTGTCATTTGAAAAATAATGAATAAAAACACAAAAAAAATTATAAACTAGCAAAAATTACTACCAAAGCGTGTGTTTTATCACCACATTCAATTTTTATTTATTTCAATTGTCCAAAATGTGGGTTCAATGGACCATTTAACCCATCTCAAAATAAAAATGCACGTAAAAATTTAATATTTTTTTTGAAATAATGAATAAACAGACCAGTTTTGTGTAAACTTGTCTATTTACCGTTATTTCAAACCAAATTTAACATTTTTACGTGCATTTTTATATTGCGTAGCGTTAAATTGTGCATTTTACTTACATTTTGAACAATTTAAATATCAAAAAAATTGAGTTGGGGTGACAAGACACACGCTTTAGAAGTAATTTTTGAAATTAATATTTTTTTGTGTTTGTGTTTATTATTTGTCCATTTGAACGTCATTTTGAATGACTAAAATCTTAACAAAATAATGGGAAAATCAGAGAATAACAAACGGCTTGACATTCAATTGCACCTAAAAATTAAATATTCGAATCGAAATAACGGTAAATAGACAAGTTGACACAAAAATTGTCGTTCTAACCATTGTTTTGAACAAAATATTAAAGTTTTAAGTGCAATTTAATGCCATTTGTTGTAAACTTCTCCATTTAACCGACATTTTGAACAATTTAAATAAGAATTTATTGAGTGGTGGTGGTAGAATTAACTTTGGTAGAATTTTGGTATTAATTGTTTAAAATGACGTTCAAATGGACAAATAATGAAAAAAAATACAAAAATAATATAAATTAGCATTAATTACTACCAAAGCGTGTGTTTTATCACCACAAATCTATTTTTGTATTTTCTAATTGTTCAAAATTCGGAGAAAATGGACTATTTAACCCCACGCAACAAAAAATGCACTTAAAATCTTAATATTTTGTTCAAAATAACGGTAAAACTAACGGTAAACGGTTTAGTATTTAACATAAAAATGCACGTAAAAATTAAATATTTTGTTTAAAATAACGGTAAAACAGACAAGTTTTGTGTTAACTTGTCTATTAACAGTTATTTCGAACCAAATTTTTAAATTTTACGTGCATTTTCATATTGCGTGGGTTCTAATTGGGCATTTTACCCACATTTGAATAATTTTAATATATAAAAATTGAACATATTGTTGACAAAACACACGCTTAGGTAGTAATTTTTGCTTATTAATCTTTTTTTTGTTTTATTTTGAACCAAATATTTAATTTTGAAGTGCAATTTAATGTCATTTAGGCTGAAATTCTCCATTAAACCGACATTTTGAACAATTTTAATATGAAATAATTAAATTGTAGTGCTAAAATTTACTTTGGTAGAATTTTGGTAGTTAAGGTTTAAAATGACGTTCAAATGGACAAATAATGGAAAAAAATACAAACAAAATATTGATTAGCAAAAATTACTACCAAAGCGTGTGTTTTATCATCAAAACTCAATTTTTTTATATTTCAATTGTCCAAAATGTGGGGAAATTGGACCATCCAACCCCGCGCAACATAAAAATGCGCGTTAAAATTTAATATTTTGTTTGAAATAGCGGTAAAACATACAACTTTTGTGTAATCTTGTCAATAAACCGTTATTTCGAACCAAATTTTAAATTTAACGTGCATTTTTATATTTCGAGGGGTAAAATTGTGCATTAAACCCACATTTTAACAATTTAAAGATAAATAAAATTAAATTTTGGTGACAAAACACACGCTTTGGTAGTAATTTATGCTTATTAATATTTTTTTTGTGTTATTTTGAACAAAATATATAATTTTTCAGTGCAATTTAATGTCATTTGGGCTGAAATTCTCCATTGAACCGACATTTTCTGCAATTTGAATATGAAACAATTGAGTTGTGGTTATAAGTTGTTCAAATGTTTTGGAATTTATTGTTCAAAATGACTTTCAAATGGACAAATAATAAATCAAATTACAAAAATTATATAAATTGGCGAAAATTACTACCAAAGCGTAAGTTTTATCACCACAACTCAACTTTTTTATATTTCAACTTTTCCAAAATGTGGATAAAAAGGACCATCCAACCCCGCGCAACATAAAAATGCACGTAAAAATTTAATATTTCATTTGAAATAACGGTAAAACAGATAAGTTTTCTGTAAACTTGTCTATTTACCGTTATTTCCAACAAAATTGAAATTTTAACGTGCATTTTTATATTGCGTGGGGTGAAATTGTGCATTTAATCCACATTTGAAAAATTAAAATATATAAATATTGTATTGTAATGACAAAACACACGCTTTGGTA
Organism: Tipula lateralis; assembly: GCA_963932295.1. NCBI lineage: Eukaryota > Metazoa > Arthropoda > Insecta > Diptera > Tipulidae > Tipula > Tipula lateralis. The sequence continues at coordinate 281,872 of CAWVQQ010000463.1, read as the reverse complement.
GTGATTTCTGCTTATTAATATTTATTTTGTGTTATTTTGAACCAAATATTTAATTTTTAAGTGCAATTTAATGTCATTTGGGTTTAAATTCTCCATTTAACCGTCATTTTGAACAATTAAAATATGAAACAGTTGAGTTTTGGTAAAAAATCACACTTTGGTAGAAGTTTGGTATTAATTACTACTGACAAATAGCAAAAAAAAAATACAAACAAAATATAAATTAGCAAAAATTACTACCAGAGCGTGTGTTTTATCACCACAACTCAATTTTTTTATATTTCAATTATCCAAAATACGGATTAAATGGACCATTTAACCCAACTTAACAAAAAAATGTAGGTAAAAATTAAATACTTTGTTCGATATAACGGTTAAACAGACAAGTTTTGTGTAAACTTGTCTAGTTACCGTTATTTCGAACCAAATTTAAAATTATAACGTGCATTTTCATATTGCGTGGGGTTAAATTGTGCGTTTTACCCACATTTTGAACAATTTAGTTATATTTACCCATTTAAGTCATATATTACCTCACGCAACATAAAAATGCACGTACAAATTTAATGTTTTGTTCAAAATAACGGTATAATAGACCAGTTTTGTTTAAACTTGTCTAAAACCAGTTATTATGAATAAACTTTTTAATTTTACGTGCTTTTATATGTTGCGTGGGGTTAAATTGTGCATTTAACTTCCATTTGAACAATTTAAATGTAAAAAAATTGAATTGCGGAACACACGCTTTGGTAGTAATTTTTGCTTATTATTATTTTTTTTGTGTTATTTTGAACCAAATATTTAATTTTTATGTGCAATTATATGTCATTTGGGCTGAAATTCTTCATTAAACCGACATTTTGAACAATTTGGTATGAAACGATTGAGTTGTGGTGATAAAACACACTTTGGTAGAATTTTGGTAAATATTTTTCTTGATGACGTTCAAATGGACAAATATTGAACAAAAAAATAAAAAAAATATAAATTAGCAAAAATTACTACCAAAGCGTGTGTTTTATAACCACAACTCAATTTTTTGATATTTCAATTGTCCAAAATGTTGGTAAAATTGACCATTTAACCCCACGCAACATAAAAATGCACAATTAAAATATAAAAAAATTGAATTGTGGTGACAAATCACACTTTTTGGAAGATATTTTTTTTGTGTTATTTTGAACCAAATATTTAATTTGTAAGTGAAATTTAATGTAATTTGGGTGAAATTCTCCATTTTACCGACATTTTGAACAATTTTAATATGAAACAATTGAGTCGTGGTGATTAAACACACTTTGGTAGAATTTTGGTATTAATTGTTCAAAATGACGTTCAAATGGACAAATAAAAATTATTTCAACACAAAAAAAAAATTAATTAGCAAAAATTACTACTAAAGCGTGTGTTTTATCACCACAAATCTATTTTTGTATATTTCAATTGTCTAAAATATGGGTAAAATGGACCATCCAACCCCGCGCAACATCAAAATGCACATTAAAATGTAATATTTCGTTCGACATTACGGTTAAACAGGCAAGTTTTGTGTTCAAATGTCTATTTACCGTTATTTTGAACCAAGTTTTAAATTTTTAACGTGTATTGTGTGGGGTTTAATTGTACATTAAACCCACGTTTGAACAATTTTAATATAAAAATTGAATTGTGGTGACAAAAAACACACGCTTTGGTAGTAATTTTTGCTTATTAATTTTTTTTGTGTTATTTTAAACAAAATATTTAATTTTGAAGTTCAATTTAATGTCATTTGGGTTGAAATTCTCCATTCAACCGACATTTTGAACAATTTGAATATGAAACAATTGAGTTGTGGTGATAAAACACACTTTGGTAGGATTTTGGTATTTATTGTTCAAAATGACGTTCAAATGGACAAATTATTAATAAAAATACGAAAATTATTTAAATTAACAAAAATTACTACCAAAGCGTGTGTTTTACACCACATTTCAATTTGTTTATATTTCAAGTGTCCAAAATATGGGTAAAATGGACCATTTTACCCCACGCAACATAAAAATGCACGTAAAAATTTAATATTTTGTTCGAAATAGCGGTATAATAGACAAGTTTTGTGTAAACTTGTCTATTTACCGTTATTTCAAATTTAATTTTAAATTTTACGTGCATTTAAATGTTGCGTGGGGTTAAATTGTGCATTTTACTCACGTTTGAACAATTAAATTGTAAAAAAATTGAATTGTGGTGACAAAACACACGCTTTGGTAGTAATATTTGCTTATTTATATTTTTTTTGTAGAACTTTGAACCAAATATTTAATTTTGAAGTGCAATTTAATGTCATTTGGGCTGAAAATCTCCATTTAACCGACATTTTTAACAATTTTAATATGAAACAATTGAGTTGTGGTGATAAAACACACTTTGGTAGAATTTCGGTATAAATTGTTCTAAATGACGTTCAAATGGACAAATTATAAACAAAAACACAAAAACAAAATATAAATTAGCAAAAATTACTACCAAAGCGTGTGTTTTATACCCACAACTCAATTTTTTTATATTTCAATTGTCCAAAATGTGGGTAAAATGGACCATGGAACCCCGCGCAACATATAAATGCACATCAAAATTTAATATTTCGTTCACAATAACGGTAAAATAAACAACTTTTGTTTAAACTTGTCTATTTACCGTTATTTTGAATTCAATTTTTAGTTTAAACGTGCAAATTTATATTTGGTGGGGTTTAATTGTGCGTTAAATCCACGTTTGAACAATTTTTATATAAAAATTGAATTGTGGTGACAAAACACACGCTTTGGTAGTAGCTTATTAATATTTTTTTTTGTGTTATTTTGAACAAAATATTTAATTTTTAAGTGTAATTTAATGTCATTTGGGGTTATATTCTCCATTTAACCAACATTTTGAACAATTTATATATGAAACAATTGAGTTGTGGTAATAAAATTAACTTCGGTAGAATTTTGGTATTAATTAATCAAAATGACGTTCAAATGGACTTACAATGAATAGAAATACAAAAATAATATAAATAAGCAATAATTACTACCAAAGCGTGTGTTTTATCACCACAACTCAATTTTTGTATATTCCAATTGTTTAAAATTTGGGAAAAATGGACAAAATAATGCACTTAAAATCGAAAAATTTAGTTTAAAATAACGGTAAAACAGACCAGTTTTGTGTAAACTAGTCTATTTTCTCAACAAGTCTATTATTAACTCAGTTGTTTCATATTTAAATTGTTCAAAATGTCGGTTAAGTGGAGAATATTACCCCAAATGACATTAAATTGCACTTAAAAATCAAATGTTTGGTTCTCAATAACGGTTAAAACGACAAGTTTTTTGTTAACTTGCCTTTTTACCGTTATTTCGAATTAAATGTTTTATTTCCAAGTGCAATTTAATGTCATTTCAGATAAAATTCTCCATTTACCCATTGTCTTGTTTAGATTTTGGTATATGTCGTTGAAAATGACGTTCAAATGGACAAATAATGAACAAATACACAAAAAAATATTATTTAGCAAAAATAACTACTAAAGCGTGTGTTTTGTCACCACAATGTTCTGATATTTAAATTGTTCAAAATGTGGGTAAAATGCACAACTTCACGCAATATAAAAATGCACGTAAAAATTCAAAATTTGGTTCCAAATAACGGTGAAAAGACCAGTTTACACAAATCTTGTCGGTTTCACCGTTTTTTCGAACAAAATATTAAATTTTTACGTGCAATTTTATTATGCTGCGCGGGTTGAAATGGTCCATTTTACCCACATTTTGGACAATTTATACAAAAATAAATAGATTTGTGGTGATAAAACATACTTTTTGGAAGTTATTGTTGCTAATTTTTATTATTTTTGTATTTTTATTCATTTTTTGTCCATTTGAACATCACTTTGAACAATTAATACCAAAATTCTACCAAAGTGAGTTTTATAACCACAACTCAATTGTTTCATATTGAAATTGTTCAAAACGTCGGTTAAATGGAGAATGTCAACCCAACTGGCATACAATTGCTCTTAAAAATTAAATATTTGGTTCAAAATAACATAAAATAATAAATATATAAGCAAAAATTATTAACAAAACAGGTGTTTGGTCACCACAACTCAATTTTTTTTATATTTCAATTGTCCAAAATATGGGTGAAATGCACAATTATATCCCACACAACATAAAAAGGCACGTAAAATTTAAAATTTTGTTCGAAATAACGGTATAATGGACAAGTTTTGTTAAAACTTGTCTATTTACCGTTATTGGGAACCAAATTTTAAACTTTGACGTGCATTTTTTTGTTGCGTGGGGTTAAGTTGTGCATTAAACCCACATTTGAACAATTTTAATGTAAAAAAATTGAACTGCGGTGACAAACACACGCTTAGGTAGTAATTTATGCTTATTAATTTTTTTTGTGTTAATTTAAATTATCATATTTTATTTTAAAGTGAAATTAATGTCATTTTGGGTGAAATTCTCAATTGACCCGACATTTTGAACAATTTAAATATAAAACAATTGAGTTGTGGTGATATAACACAATTTGGTAGAATTTTGGTATTAATTGTTCAAAATGACGTTCAAATGGACAAATAATGAGAAAAAAACAAACAAACTATAAATTAGCAAAAATTACTACCAAAGCGTGTGTTTTAGCACAACAAATCTATTTTAAATATTTCAATTGTTCAAAATTTTAGTAAAATGGACCATTTAACCGCATGCAACATAAAAATGCACGTAAAATTTCTATTTTGTTCGAAAGAACGGTATAATAGACAAGTTTTGTTTAAACTTGTCTATTTACCGTTGCTTCAAAAAAAATTTTATATTACTACGTGCATTTTTATATTTCGTGAGGTAAAATTGTGCAATTTACTAACATTTGAACAATTAAAATATAAAAAAATTGAATTGTGGTGACAAAACACACGCAATGGTAGTAATTTTGGCCTATGAATATTTTTCTTGTGTTATTTTTAACCAAATTTTTAATTTTTAAGTGCAATTTAATGTCATTTGGGCTATAATTCTCCATTTAACCGACATTTTGAACAATTGTAATATGAAACAATTGAGTTGTGGTGATATAACACAATTTGGTAGAATTGTGGTATTTATTGTTCAAAATGACGTTCAAATGGACAAATAATAAATAAAAACAGAAAAAAAATAGATTAGCAAAAATTTCTACTAAAGCGTGTGTTTTATCACCACAAATCTATTTTGTTCATTCCAATTGTTCAAAATTTGGATAGAATGGACCATTTTTCTCCACGCAACATAAAATTGCACGTTAAAATGTAATATTTTGTTCGAAATAACGGTAAAGCAGACAAGTTTTGTGTAAACTTGTCTATTTACCGTTATTTGGAACAAAATTTGTAACTTTGACGTGCATTTAAATGTTGCGTGGGGTTAAATTGTGCAATTTACCCACATTTGAACAATTTAAATGGAAAAAAATTGAATTGCGGTGACAAAACACACGTTTTGGTAAAAATTTTTGCTTATTAATATTTTTTTATTAGTTTGAACAAAATATTTAATTTTTAAGTTCAATTTAATGTGATTTGGGCTGAAATTATCCATTGACTCGTTATTTTGAACAATTTAAATATGAAACAAATATAAAAATTTAATTTTGGTTCGAAATAACGGTAAACAGACAAGTTTTGTGTAAACTTGTCTATTTACCGTTATTTCGAACCAAATAATAAATTTTTACTTGCATTTTTATGTTGCGTGGGTTTTAATTGTGCATATTACCCACAAAATTATATATATAAACAATTAAAATATCAAAAAAATTGAATTTTGGTGACAAAACACACGCCTTGGTAGTAATTTTTGCTAATTAATATTTTTTGTGTGTTATTTTGAACCAAATGTTTAATTTTTAAGTGCAATTTAATGTTATTTGGGCTGAAATTCTCCATTTTACCAACATTTTGAACAATTTCAATATGAAACAATTGAGTTGTGGCGATTAAGCACACTTTGGTAGAATTTTGGTATTAATTGTTCAAAATGACGTTCAAATGGACAAATAATGAATTAAAACACAAAAATTATATAAATTAGCAAAAATTACTACCAAAGCGTGTGTTTTATCACCACAACTCAAGTTTTCTATATTTCAATTGTTCAAAGTTTGGGTAAAATGGACCTATCAACCCCGCACAACATAAAACTGCACGTTAAAAATTACTATTTTGTTCGAAATAACGGCAAAATTGCAAAGTTTTGTTTAAACTCTTTACAAATTTATGTGTATGTGGTATTTAATGATTATTTGGTATGATGAATTTATATTATCCGATTATTCACGTGACTTAATTATTTCGAAAAAACGTGATTCCATAGTTTTTATCTTTATTGCGATATAAATTACTCATTGAAATTAAAATATATTTATTTAATAACAATAATCTCTATTGATTTTTACTTTTTAGTCTTTCTAGATTTAAAAAATACAAGTTATGTGGACGAAGGAACAGGCACGACTTCTTTCTCTATTATAAGAAAAACTAACAAATATGGTTTTTCAAAGTTAACTTGAATAATACAAAAAACAATTGTTTTTCAAAGTTAACTAGAATAATACAAAATAACAGGCAACGAAACCAACTTGTCTTTTTACTGTTATTTCGAACCAAATTTTAAATTTAACGTGCATTTTTATATTGCTTGGGGTTTAATTGTGCATTTTACCCAAATTTTAGACATTAAAAATATAATAAAATTGAATTGTAGTGACAAAACACACGCTTTGGTAGTAATTTTTGCTTAATAATATTTTTTTTTTGTGTTATTGTGAATCAAATATTTAATTTTTAAGTGCGATTTTATGTCATTTGAACTGAAATTCTCCATTTAATCGACATTTTGAACAATTTTAATATGAAACAATTGAGTTGTGGTGATAAAACACACTTTGGTAGAATTTTGGTATTTATTGTTCAAAATGACGTTTAAATGGACAAATAATGAATGAAAATACAAAAATAATAAAAATTAGCAAAAATTACTACCAAAGCTGTTGTATCACCACAACTCCATTTTTGTATATTTCAATGTTCCATTTTTCGGTAAAATGGACCATTTAACCCCGCGTAACATTATAATGCAAGAAAAATTTTTATATTTTGTTCGAAATAACGGTAAAACAGACAACTTTTGTGTAAACTTGTCTATTAACCGTTATTTCGAACCAAATTTTAAATTTTTACGTGTATTTTTATGTTGCGTGGGTTTAAATTGTGCATTTTACCCACATTTGAACAATTTTAATATAAAAAAATTTAATTGTGGTTATACTTAAGCTGGTTGTGATATTTCAATTGTTTGATACTTCAAACTCGACGTTCAAACTCGAATTGGACTTTATTACCTTTTTCTTTTTACAAAAAATGAAATTTATTTATTTATGATAAAAACACAATTAATCGCTTGACCAAAGACCAGTTATTAGAAGTGTTTATTTTTGCATCTATACCGAAACATACCGCCGGCGTTGAAACATATAGTTTTAATCAACTGGAAGGAGGCATAGTTTATGATTTGGGCGCTTGTATGTGCCTACAGCTGTTCTGATTGTTACCACTCGTACTACATCATCGCTTCCTGGGTGCAATTCGACAATCCGTCCGATTACCCCTTTGGTCGAAAGCAACTGCTCATCCCTGATGATAAAAATGTCGTTGAGTTTCATATTGTTATGTTTGTTCGTCCATTTGGTTCTTTTTTGTAGTCTAATAAGGAAGTCTCTGTGCCAACGCACCCAAAAATTCTGTTTTAACTTCCGGATTAACTCCCACCTGGCATTAGTTGACAATTTTGGCTTAAGTAGATCGTCTTCCAGTAATGTGTGAGGTGCTCGACCAATGATAAAGTGCACCGGAGTCAAAGTCAGGTCGTCCATGTCATCGACTGAAGAAGTATTCGCGCATAGAGGACGTGCATTGAGAATACTTTCAATCCCAGTCATTAGAGTCCCGAATTCTTCAAGCGACATTATGGACTCACCAACGATCCGCTTTAGATGTGTCTTCGCAGATTTTACGGCCGCCTCCCATAGCCCGTTCATGTGAGATGCGCCAGGCGGATTAAAATACCATATGATCTCTTGCCTTAAAAGATGAGAAGTAATATTAGGTTGATTCTGACGCAAGAACGCATACAAATCCCTTAATAGCTTATAAGCGCCCGTAAAATTGGAGCCATTGTCACTGAAAATTGCACGGCACAGCCCGCGTCTTGCTATCATTCGACTAAGGGAAGCGAGGAAGCTTTGCGAAGTTAAATCACTCACGATTTCAATATGCACACCTTTCGTGCTGAGACATTCTAATATGCAAATGTATGCCTTTACTGCCTGCTGACCTCTTCTTCACACAGGAGTCACTCTAAACGGCCCTGCATAATCTACGTCTATATTTACAAATGCGTCCGCAAACGTAACTCTTTCTTTTGGGAGATCTCCCATGAATTGCTCCTGGAGTATGGGAACTTGCTTCATACATTTGACATATTTTCGTACAATTTGACGTACGACATCCTTCACTCGTATAATTCAGTATTGATTGCGTAACAAATTGGTGGTTAAATTAATACCGGTGTGATAAAACTTGTTGTGGTGATGTCATACGACTACTTTGGTGATCTCGGATTTGCAAGGCAAAATAATGGGGTGCCTTGTGTTATATGGTGCTGCTGATTTATCGATTCTGCCTCCCACTCGAAGGACCCCTGTTTCATCGACAAATGGATTGAGCGTTTTCAGCTTGCTGGAATTCATTATTGGACGGCCTTTTGTTAGGTTCCTCAAGTCTTCATCAAATGACACACCTTGTGCATATCGGATTATCATCATGGATGCTTTTTCCACGTCTTGTGGTAATAATGAACCAATGCTTCGTTGTGGTTTAGGCACCCGACAATTGCGTGCAAACCTTAGTATATTGTGCCAGTGTTTTGGACATTTTGTAGAAACTGGAACATCTGACAATAATATCTTGGATAACGTAATTCTCGTTAGTTACCTTGAAAGCGAACGTTTCAATCCTTGCTTCCTCGTTGGTGTCGTACAATACACGCTGTGCCAGCCAATTTTCACGAGATTTCATCAACCATAGGGGACCGTGCCACCACTGCTTATTCCCGTTTAATTCGATTGCACCTATTCCTCGCAAAGCATAGGCCACGGGATTATCTGCTGAACTTACGTGCTTCTAACGTTCTCTTCTGAAGTGAGTCAAGATTGCTGATGTGCGATTGGCGATCAATGTTAGCCATTTTCTCGAATGTGATGCAAACCAATCAAGAACGATTTTTGAGTCAGACCATAGAGTTATACCTTCAATATTTACCGTCAATGAACCTTGCACCACTAACATTAGTTTCGTTAGTAAGAACGCACCATTTAGTTCCAATTTTAGAATGCTCAGTTGGTTGACAGGTGCTACTTTCGTCTTGGCTGTTATTAGAAGCGTGACAGTTTGGCCTCCGTTAGTAGTGCGGCAATATACGACTGCAGCATATGCCCATTGACTGGCGTCACAGAACCCATGTAGTTCGATGTCTTTATGAGATTCAAGCCACCGTGGAACTCGTATATGTTTCAAGTTCTCTAGATCTCGACGTTAATCTTCCCAACGATTACGCGTTGGTGCTGGCAGTTCATCATCCCAATCAAAACCTTGGAGCCATGTGCTTTGGAACAGTATTTTTATTTGCACTGTCGTAGGGGATAGCCAACCAAGTGGGTCGAAAACTCTACTGGATTCCGATAACATTGTTCGTTTCGTGTACTTCATACGGCACTCAAAATTCGTGAAAAAGTAGAATTTATCCGTTTGAGGACTCCACTCCAATCCCAAAAGTTTTGTTGAATCCGGATGCTCTGTTGTTCTTAAAGTGCTTGCGTTCTCATATCCCTCACAGTCACAGATGGCCCGCCAAATTTCTTCATTATTTGAAGACCACTTCCTCATATTAAACCTGGCGGATTGAAGAATTTTCTCAATATTGGCCTTTAACTGTATTACCTCTTGCTTTGAATCTGCTCCTGTCATTAAACCATCCACGTTAATGTCATGCATGATTGCTGTTGCTGCTGTATTACACCGTTCATTGCTCGATATCGCTAATTCTTTCAGGCACCGCGTGGACAGAAAGGCTGCGGATGCTGTTCCGTACGTGAGAGTCTTCAATCGATAATGTCTAATTGGTTGCCCTTTATCATTTTGCCAAACACAATTCTGCATTCTTGCACTCTCATCATCGACTAACACCTGACGGTACATTTTTTCAATCTCGCCAATCAAAACAAATTGATGCTGGCGAAACCGCAAGAGTATGTCCATTAAAGATGATTGCACGCTTGGACCGACACGCAGGATATTGTCCAACGATTTTCCAGTATTTGACTTGGCTGAGGCATCATAGACAATACGCAATTTCGTCGTCGTGCTAGAGGTTTTAATGACCCCATGGTGTGGAAGATAATACTGTCGTTGAGAAACTTGGTCTCTAGGTATCTCCTCCATATGACCCAATTCTTCGTACTCACTCATTAAATCGTTGTATGATTCTCGAAATGCGCTATCTCGATCAAATTTCCGTTCCATAGCTCTTAATCGGCATTCTGCTAGGTGTAATGATGAACCAATCGTATTCGTAGACTCGGAGAATGGCAAACGAACGATAAATTTCCCGTCTGTGCTTCTCTTTGTTGTTGTGCAAAATAATTCCTAGCATCACTGCTCTTCCTCTGACAAATGAGGTTTAGTTGGCACCGATTCAACTTCCCAAAATGCGCGTAATGACGCATCAAGATCGATCAGTACATTGAAGCAAGCTGCCTCGCTTTGCTGCGGATCAGCGAACCTTCCAGCTAACACCCACCCCAGCGATGTTTCCTCTGCTATTAACCGATTTCTTAATTGTAGTCTTTTGCCCCCCCGTTACGGTATCAAATACTTTGGTGTCAAGCAACACATCCACTGATCCCCTTATTTTAAACGGTGGGTCAGCAAGCATCATCCACTTTATTTGTTCACAATTAAACGGATCAAAATCAATCTATGGAATAAATTATGCTATTTTTGGAACGACCTATGCTTCAACTTCCAATTCTGGATGAGGCGTACGAATTGGTCGCAATGAAAAATGGACCTTTCCTCTCGACTGTCCCAGTTTTGCATCTCCAAGGCCTTTCATCAACAGTCGACCGTTTGTTCTCCGTAACCGTAGATTCTTCGCGCATTCTTCAGTAATAAACGACTCTTGTGATGACGAATCCAATAGTGCCCCACACTTTATTTCAATTCCGTCGCTGCCTTTCAGCCATACTACCGCTGTGGGCAATATGACTTGCGATGTCGTTGTGACCTGGTAAATTTCTGAACTGCTGGCTGTTTTTAATTGACTAGCTGCTCCTTTAAATGTTGATCCAGGTTCTACCTTTACTGAGCGAGGTTCGATGTTTTCTCCGTGTAGCAAGGAATGTTGATTTCGCCAACAATGCTTACATCCGGCCTTTGATCTGCACATATGCACGCTATGGTTAAAATTAAGACAATTAAAGCATCGTTTCTCGCCTTTGATAACTTCTTCACGCCTCTGTGTGTCCATTGCCTTAAATTTTTCACAATCGAAAAGCTTGAGGTCGTTGGTGCTGCATAGAGGGCATGAAAATGGGGTAGCACTGTTATTGATTGTAGTGGCAAATGCAATGGATTTACCGGGCTTTGCTAGTGTAATAAGAGCTGATTTTTTTGAGAAATAAGCCTTTAAAGACTCCAGCGCATCCATGCGCAATTCAAAAAATTCCAAAAATTTTGCTAATGTTGGAAAATCCTTGTTTTTATATGTTGCTGCGACCACAATGTTTGCGTTTCTGCATCCAGTTTATTTAGAAGGATGTAAATAAGCCATGGGTCGCACTGTTCCAAATTTGTACCTAGACATTTAAGTCCCCGAAGTGCTTCGTCCGACGTATCGAAGAGCGATCGAATGTTTGCTGCTGTTGGCATCGTGATTGCTGGCTGCTTCAAAATCTCAATGTGCGCTGTGATGGTGTGATGCTTTTTATCATACCTTTTGATAAGCTTTTGTAATCCCTCGTTGTTATAAGCTTCCGTTATATTTGTGTTTCGCAAGAATCGCTCTGCATCTCCTCTAAGGTAGCTTTTCAGATATTGAAATTTTTGCGATGATGTTAAATATTCCTTTTCGTGAACTGTTGACGAAAATAATTCGAAAAATGTTTGCCATTGTTTGTATACCCCCGTGAATATAGGAATGTTTATTCTTGGCAGCTAGACATCGGCAGTGCTGTTATTCGAAAAGTTGGTTGTATCATTACCGACGTGATGCAGCACGTCCTCTGCTACGTTTTTCTTTCTGATTTACGAATTAAGCGTAGAAACCACGGTATAATAATTGTCTTCGAATGGACCCAGATTGGACTCTTCGTTGGGATCACAACGTATAATTTTTTCCTTCAATATCAAAAAGTGGTCGAATATTTCTTGCGCTCTCTTTGCCCTTGTTTTAAGCTGTTCGATATCTTGAGTACCATCTCCTCTTAGCTCGCTCACGAATGTCAATTGTTTTGTCATGCTACCCTTTTGGGTGGCACGCAATTTCTTCAAACTCTCGAGTTCCGACATCGCCATTTTCATTCACTGCTTGATCACTGTACACTATTAATATTATTAGGCTGCACTATAGATGTTAATTACCACCCCGATAAAGGATAGTTCGAACAAATAAGTTTTGAGTCGGTTGCACGTTTACTGTAGATTATAAATTTATTCATCACATACGGTTCGCGTAAAAATTGACTATGCAGCGCCACCAAGTATAAAGGGAACATATAATCACCTTTTGTATGTGTGACCGCGTGTTTGATGTCTTTGTATATGGATTCCCGTTGTTTTGCGGCGATATTTCTTACGTTAATATGGCGAAATTAAACACAAATCACTATTATTTGTCACGATGCTACAGACTTACGGCTGCTACTTCGGAATTATCCGGCTCGAAGGACTAATGTTTGGGCTGTTAGCGTTAATTTATTGCATATATTACAATGACGTGTTATTTTTTATTATTATTTTTATTATTATTATAATACTTAAGACTAGTGATAAGAAGTGTTTATTTTGCATCTAAACCGAAACAGTGGTGACAAAACACACGCTTTGGTAGTAGTTTATGCTTTTTAATATTTTTTGAATTATTTTTTCTGTTATTTTGAACCTAATATTTAATTTTTAAGTGCAATTGAATGTCATTTGGGCTAGAATTCTCAATTAACCTGATATTTTGAACAATTTTAATATAAAACAATTGAGTTGTTGTGATAAAATTAACTTTGGTAGAATTTTGGTATTAATTGTTCAAAATGACGGTCAAATAATGAAAAAAATTTAATACAAACAAAATATAATTAGCAAAAATACTACCAAAGCGTGTGTTTAATCACCACAAATCTATTTTGTATATTTGACAATTGTCTTAAATGTAATTATCGTAAAATTGTCTTAAATGTGGGTAAAATGGACCATTTTACCCCAAGCAACATCAAAATGCACGTAAAAATTAAATATTTTGTTCGACATAACGGTTAAACAGACAAGTTTTGTGTTAACTTGTCAATTTACCATTATTTCGAACCAAATTTTAAACGTGATCAAACCCACGTCTGAACAATTTTAATATAAAAATTGAATTGTGGTGACAAAACACAAACTCTCGTAGTAATATTTGCTTATTTTTATTTTTTTGTTTTATTTTGAACAATATATTTAATTTTTAAGTGCAATTTTATGTCATTTGGTTTTAAATTCTCCATTCAACCGACATTTTGAACAATTTTAATATTAAACAAATGAGAAGTGGCAATAAATCACACTTTGGTAGATTATGATATTAATTGTTCAAAATTACGTTCAAATGGACAAATAATGAATAAAAACACAAAAAAAATTATAAACTAGCATAAAATACTACCAAAGCGTGTGTTTTATCACCACAACTCAATTTTTATTTATTTTAATTGTCATAAATGTGGGTTCACTGGACCATTTAACCCATCTCAATATAAAAATGCACGTTCAAATTTAATATTTTCTTCGAAATAACGGTTAAACAGACAAGTTTTGTGTAAACTTGTCTATTTACCGTTATTTCGCACCAAATTTTTCTTTTAAACGTGCATTTTTATATTGCGTGGGGTTAAATTGTGCATTTTACCCACAGTTTGAACAATTTAAATATCAAAAACTCGAGTTGGGGTGACAAGACACACGCTTTAGTAGTAATTTTTGCAAATTAATATTTTTCTTGTGTTAATGTTTATTATTTGTCCATTTGAACGTCATTTTAAATGACATGTACCAAAATCTTAACAAAATAATGGGTAAATAAAAGAACTTCACCCAAATTGACATTCAATTGCACCTAAAAATTAAATATTCTAATCGAAATAACGGTAAATAGACAAATTGACACGAAACTTGTCGTTCTTACCGTTATTTTGAACAAAATATTTAATTTTTAGGTTTAATTTAATGCCATTTGTTGTAAAATTCTCCATTTAACCGACATTTTGAACAATTTAAAAAAGAATTAATTGAAAGGTGGTGATAAAATTAACTTTGGTAGAATTTTGGTATTAATTGTTTAAAATGACGTTCAAATGGACAAATAATGAAAAAAATACAATAATATAAATAAGCAATAATTACTACCAAAGCGTGTGTTTTTTCACCACAACTCAATTTTTGTATATTCCAATTGTTCAAAATTTAGGTAAAATGGACCATTTAACCCCACGCAACAAAAAATGCACTTAAAATTTGAATATTTTGTTCGAAATAACGATAAAACAGACAAGTTTTATTAAAACTAGTCTTTATTCCGTTATTTCGAACCAAATTTTAAATTTAAACGTGCATTTTTATATTGTGTGGGGTTAAATTGTGCATTTTACCCACATTTTGAACAAGTTAAATATAAAAAAATTGAATTGTGGTGACAAAACGCACGGTTTGGTAGTAATTTTGCTTATTTATAATTTTTTTTGTATTATTTTGAACTAAATATTTAATTTTAAAGTGCAATTTAATGTCATTTTGAGAGAAATTCTCCATTTAACCCACATTTTGAACAATTTAAATATGTAACAATTGAGTTGTGGTGATAAAACACACTTAAGTAGGATTTTGGTATTATTTGTTCGAAATGACTTTCAAATTAACAAATCATGAATTAAAACACAAATAAAAAAAAAATTAGCAAAAAATTACTTAGAATAAAGAAAAAATTTGATATTTTGTTAAGTAGTTTAGATAAGTTTAAAAATATTCCTTATAGTGGAATTTTTTTTTTTTATATTATTAATATATTTCGGCAATCAAGTTGTCATCTTCAGTTTTTATCATAAACTCATGATAAATACTGAAGATGGCAACTTGATTGCCGAAATATATTTAAAATATAAAAAATAAAAATTCCACTATAAGGAATATATTTGAACTTATAATATCAAATTTTTTATTTGATTGAATTTAAAAAAGGAATAAGTCACACATTAAAGAAGTTCTTAATATGGATTTCAACAAAAAATTTCTACTAAAGCGTGTGTTTCATCACCACAAATCAATATTTTTATATTTCAATTGTCCAAAATGTGGGTGAAATGGACCTTAACCCCACGCAACATAAAAATGCACGTTAAAATTTAATATTTTGTTCGAAATAACGGTAAAACAGACAAGTTTTGTGTAAACTTGTCTATTTACCGTTATTTCGAACCAAACTTTAAAATTTTACGTGCATTTTAATATATCGTGGGTTCTAATTGGGCATTTTACCCACATTTGAATAATTTAAATATAAAAAAATTGAATTGTGGTGACAAAACACACGCTTTGGTAGTAATTTTTGCTAATTAATATTTTTTTTGTTTAATTTTGAACCAAATATTTATTTTTTAAGTGCAATTTAATGTCATTTGGGCTGAAATTCTCCATTTAACCGACATTTTGAACAATTTTAATATGAAATAATTGAGTTGTGGTGCTAAAATTAACTTTGGTAGAATTTTGGTATTAATTGTTCAAAATGACGTTCAAATGGACAAATAATGAAAAAAATACAAACAAAATATAAATAAGCAAAAATAACTACCAAAGCGTGTGTTTTATCACCACAACTCAATTTTCTAATATTTCAATTGTCCAAATTGTGGGTAAAATGGACCATATTACCCCGCGCAACATAAAAATGCACGTTTAAATTTAATTGTTTGTTCAAAATAACGGTGAAACAGACAAGTTTTGTGTAAAATTGTCTATTTACCGTTATTTCGAACCAAATTTTATATTTTAACATGCATTTTAATATTCCGTTGGGTAAGATTGTGCATTTAAACCACATTTCAACAATAAAAATAAAAAATAATTGAATTTTGGTGACAAAACATGCGCTTTGGTAGTAATTTTTGCTTTTAATATTTTTTTTGTGTTATTTTGAACAAAATATATAAAATATAAAATAAAAATATTTATATTTATTTTATATATAAAATATAAAATAATATAAAATTTAATGTCTTTTGAGCTGAAATTTTCCATTTAACCGACATTTTGAACAATTAAAAAAGAATTAATTGAAAGGTGGTGATAAAATTAACTTTGGTAGAATTTTGGTATTAATTGTTTAAAAGGACGTTCAAATGGACAAATAATTAACAAAAATACAAAAATTATATAAATTAGCGAAAATTTCTACCAAAGCGTGTGTTTTATTACCACAACTAAATTTTTGAATATTTCAACTTTTCCAAAATGTTGGTAAAATGGACCATTCAACCCCGCGCAACATAAAAATGCACGTTAAAATTTAATATTTTGTTCGAAATAACGGTAAAACAGACAAGTTTTGTGTAAACTTGTCTATTTACCGTTATTTCGAACCAAATTTTAATATTTTACGTGCATTTTCATATTGCGTGGGGTAAAATTGTGCATTTATTCCACATTTGAACAAATTAAATATAAAAATTGAATTGTGGTGACAAAACACACGCTTTGGTAGTAATTTTTGCTTATTAATATTTTTTTTGTGTTATTTTGAACCAAATAATTTATTTTTAAGTGCAATTTAATGTCATTTGGGCTGAAATTCTCCATTTAAGCGACATTTTGAACAATTTCAATATGCAACAATTTAGTTGTGGTGATAAAACACACTCTGGTAGAATTTTCGTATTATTTGTTCAAAATGACGTTCAAATTTTGGAATATGAACCAAATTCTTATCAAAATAATGGAAAAATGGAGAATTTCATCCGACATGACATTAAATTGCACTTAAAAATTGAATATTTAAATCAAAATAACGGTCAATAGACAAGCTGACACAAAACTTGTCGTTTTTACCGTTAGTTTGAACCGAATATTTTATTTTTTAGTGCAATTTAATTTCATTTGGTGTGAAATTTTCCATTTAACCGACATTTTGAACAATTTAAATATGAAACAATTGAGTTGTGGTGATAAAATTAACTTTGGTAAAGTTTTTTTATCGGTCTTTACAGGCCATAATTGGCCCATACCGTGTCAACTATCTGGCTCAATCGGTTTCGATCACGAGCCAGCTTTTCATATTGTTGCAAGCAACTAGAAGATGCCAAATCGCTCTCTACGCCGTGGAGCCGTCGTTGCCGACAGCGACCTCTACGCCTATCGAAAGGCGGTTCTCCCTTTAAAGATTGATGTATCATTCGTTTTGGATCAGCACGCAGAACGTGTCCGAGCCAGCATACTCGCTGTCCTTTAATTTCATGCACGATATCAGGAATTTGCATTTAATTCCTGATCTCGTGATTGAATAGAACTAAGTATGTGCCATCAACGTCGCGTTTTGGGCCATATATCACACGCATGATTCTTCTCTCGAATGTTAGAAGCCATCTTTCGTACTCATCCGTCAAGGTCCAACTCTCACATCCATACATGACAACGGGTCAGATCAACACTCTGTAAAGTTTCAGCTTATCCGTATTTGCAAGATATTTTGATTTCAGCAGTGAACGTAGAGGATATAAAGCCCGATTGCCAGCGGCAAGGCGAACCTTGATATTCTCTCCCACATTATTATCGTGAGTAATGAGAGATCCAAGATACTTGAATCTCATCACTCCTTCAAACGTGTGGTTTCCACTACTGAAATCACTTGCGTCTTGGTCTCGAAAACCAGATATCAGATATTTGGTTTTGGACTCATTGATTTTGAGACCAACGAAAGCTGAAAACTGTTCCAGTGGATCAAGTATCTCTTTCACTCCGTTGCCATTTAATCCAATCACACAGATATCATCTGCATACGCAAGAAAATGATTGGATTGTCGGAATAAGATATTGTCCAGAGTTTTTGCACTTTTACGAAGGATGTATTCCAACATGAAATTAAAAAGTATCGGGGACAGCGCATCTCCTTGTCGAACACCAGAAGTAATTGCAAAAATTCTCGATAGCCTGTTCTCAACTTTGACACAGCATTGTGACTGCGTTACTGTCATATTACACAGATGTACATATTTGTGTGGTATTTCTAAATATTCAAGTGCATACCATAGCCTCTCTCGATTGATCGAGTCAAAGGCTTGCTTGAAATCTAGGAATACCTGGTGTACCTCGCGAGATGTTTCGTAGTACTTGGAAAGAATCATCCGCAGCGAAAAAACTTGATCAGTGACTGACCGATTTGGACGGAATCCTCCTTGGTAGTCACCGACAATTTCCTCCGCTAAAGGAATAATTCTTCCCAAGATTATGTGAGACAGTAACTTGTATGCTGTGCAAAAGAGAGCTATAGCGCGATAGTTTTCGCATTTCATGCGATCACCCTGTTTGAATATTGGGCATAACGCGGCCACTTTCCATTCGTCAGGCATAACTTCATTTCACCATACCAATCGAACAAGGTCGAAATGACAGTTCCACAAAGTGAGCCCTCCGAATATCAAGAGCTCTGAATTAATGTAATCAACTCCTGGTGAACGATTTCTGTTTAGTCTCTGCATGGGTTTGTGTAATAATTGTTAAAAATGTTTTTTAACAATTTTTACCAATACCAAAATTATTAATTGTTAAAAATGGTTCAAATTGACAAATTATGAATAAAAATACAAAAATTATATAAATTATCAAAAAATACTACCAAAGCGTAAGTTTTATAACCACAAATTTATTAATGTATATTCCAATTCAACAATGTTTGGGTAAAATGAACCATTGAACCCCACGAAACATAAAAATGCACTTAAAATTTTAATGTTTTTTCGAAATAACGGTAAAATAAACCATTTTTGTTTATATTTGTCTATTAACCGTTAGTTCGAAAATTTATTTTGAAATTTTTACATGCATTTTCATATTGCGTGGGGTTGAATTGTGCATTTTCCCCAAATTTTGAATAATGAATAAAAACACAAAAAAAAAATATAAATTTGCAAAAATTACTACCAAAGCGTGTGTTTAATCACCACAACTCAATTTTTTTATATTTCAATTGTCCAAAATGTGGGTAAAATGAACCATTTAACCCCGCAAAACATAAAAATACAAGTAAAAATTTAATATTTTTGTCTAAATAACGGGTAAACCGACAAATTTTGTGTTAAGTTGTCTATTTATCGTTATTTCGAACCAAATTTTAAATTTAAACATGCATTTTATATTAAGTGGGGTTAATTTTGTGCATTTTACCCACATTTTGAACAATCTTATATCAAAAAATTAAGTTTTGGTGACAAAACCCACGTTTTAGTAGAAAATTTTGCCTATAAGTATTTGTTTTTGTTTTTGTTCATTATTTGTCCATTTGAACGTCATTTTGAACGATATGTACCAAACTCCTTACAAAACAATGAGTAAATGGAGAATTTCGATCGAAATGACATACAATTGCACCTTAAAATTAAATAAATATAATCAAAATAACGGTTAATAAACAAGTTGACACAAAACTTGTCGTTTTAACCGTCATTTAGAACCAAATATTTTATTTTAAAGTGCAATTTAATGTCATTTTTGGTGAAAATCTCCATTTAACCGACATTTTGAACAATTTAAATATGAAACAATTCGGTTGTGGTGATAAAATTAACTTTGGTATAATTTGGGAATAACTTGTTCAAAATGACTTTCAAATGGACAAATAATGAATAAATATACAAATATAATATTATTATATATAAATGTGAATGATATGCATAGTATAGGAATTTGATGGATATAGAATCTGTATTAGTACTAGACTACGGGAAAATTACTACGGGCAAATATACCGTGACAAAGTATGAAATAAAGGTAATTTTTTGGACGTGGTCGAGACGAGTTGGTGGAGAAGAATAAAAAAATTGGGCAGTTGAGTTTTGACCGTGCAGACATGATATAAAAATAAAATAATAATAATAGTTATAATAATTAACCTATTAATCTAAGATTGTACTGAAAAATAGTAAAAAGTGCAATGATTAAATCCGGACAAATCCGGATGTGACTGTTAAGTATATTTAAAATGAAAAATGTGCGAAAGACTCTCATGCCATCTGTTCATAACTTTAAAAACTATACTTAAAGTAATATAATTTCATTTAATATCACTACCTAAACTTAAACTCCTTAAATGAATTTAAGCTAATAAAATTAAACTGAAAAAAAATTAATAGGTATAGATGAAAAAATAATCTACCAAATTTACAAAATAATAAAATTAAATTAATAATTAAAGTGACGAAAGTGATTAATACCGTGCCAATACGGATATTAGAACACAGTGTTTAAAAGAAAATTAATGTAAAAAGACTTTTTACACATGTGCTTTGAACATTTAAAGCTATACTGAAATGAAATTAATAAAAAGACTTTAATTAAAACTACTCAACTAAACTTAACTAAACTACTTATCCTAATAAATAAAATTATATGTTAATAATAAAATTAAATTAATAATTATTTATCATTAATGATTAATAAAAATATAATAAAACATTCTTCGAAATCATAATTAATTACTCGTATATAGGATCACGTATCATCGTAAGCTACGTACTTCGCATCAATGGCGCCCAACGCAAATTAGTTAAGGTATTTTCTTTATATTTAATTGAGTTATATTAAGACTTATTTTTAAAAGTTAGTTAAGATCAATTTAGTGGTCAAGGAAATGTGTATGAAATTTTTAACCATGTTTGGTATTTTAATAATTATTTTCATTCAAAAATTAAATTTATTAGCATTTTCTTTACCATACGCATTACTAATAAAAGATGATGAGTTAAGTGAATTGTGAGAGGAGGTTAAGGTAGGTAACGTATCCGTGTGTCGGTGAGCTTCTTAATGTTCAAATTCGTCAAGTTGTCGTACAAACTGTTATGTGGTCTAGCAAGCTACTATTTAACTTTGGCCAACCCCACCCCAATCCCTGAGCTTTAGCCGGCTATAACATGACCACGCCAAAGCTCTGAATAGTAGATATATGTAAATTCAGTGACAACGGCATTACTACAACCACAAGGTTACCGTGTGGTTCACTCATGCCTCGCAAGTTGTTACAGATGGCGCCCAAATTTCCTTAAGGCTTCCCTTCTCTTTCCTCACCCATATATGTTAAATTTGTTTTTTACGGTTGGACCATCTGTTGTTAGAGATGGCGTCTTGCCAATCCGATAATTTGTTTTTTTTTGAAAGGTTATATCTGTTATTTTTTTTCTAACGTAAGAACTACTTGAGTCATATTTTTTTGTATTCTACAGGTATACCTGAGCAGTTGCATCCAATGTCAATCACATTGTGGAATCATTTGTTCGGTTTGGTATATTATTTAATCATGTTATAAATTCATCAATCTTTTAATTCATTTCTTATTTTCAATTGATCAATAAAATTTCACAGTTGTATTAATTTGTATTTTTGTTACATTTTCAAATAACCACGTGCATCAGTACAATTTCCTAATTAGGTAGATATTAGCTACGTTTATGCATTTGGGTATTCTACATAATGTATTAGTACATCTCACTATCGCAAAATTTTCCATTATATTTGTAGAATATTTTGTAAGTAGAGTTTGAGATGTATATGTTTCTTCGTTTTTTTCGTTGGAATGTATGGCGCTCGCAAAAGCATCTAATTGTTATTGTGACTCTTTTGTCTGGTTGAGCCATATATTTCATTTCTTTCAAGTACCTTCCGTATTTGTGTGTTTGTGTTGTATTCCTACCACTTCAATAAAGCATCTTGACAAATAAATAAATGTTACATCCGTGATCACCATTTTGGGAACGTTGCCTGTATTTACCTCCTCACTTTGAATTAATAACATTTAATAAATTTTTTTTGTACATTTAGTTTTTCATTAGTTTACAACTTATAGTATCATAAGAACGATATAGTATATTAATATTTAGCTACTAGTGTTTTGAATTTTGGTCATTTTGGTTTTTAAGGGTTTTACAATTATTGAATTAATATTAATATATATATTTTTTTGTTTTGGGTTTTTGGATTAATCTTATATAATATAAATTTGGATTTTATTTTTGATTTTTCTCGAGAGAAATTTGTTAAATTATAGATACTATTTTTTTTGTTTTTGTGTTGAAACTAGTTTTGTTTTGACATATCTCTACATAGTTGTTTAAGTTGAATAATAGAATTATTTTGTGATTTCCAATATTCTTAACTTTTGAAAATGTCTTCACCTCGCCTAATTATTGACTATTTTGAACCGGATGAAATAGAGGTTGAATGCGAACTTCGGGAAGTTTCAGGTTCTATAAATCAACGGTTGACCCGTCTGCGAGCACTAATAGATAAAGAAAACGTTAATCCAGATGAGGCTCCTAAAGAAGTTCATCTATATGCGTTTAAATATCCTCATTCGGAAGTCATAATTTTTACTAATAAAATGCAAAAACTTCACACTGCATTATCTACTTTCACTCCAGAAGAAGAGGAAAATTATGATGAAGTTGACGTTATTGTGGCACAGCTACTGCATGTTCAAGGACGTTTAGTTCAAGTTGAAAGCCTTCTTGAGTCTAAAATTATTATTAATAAGCTTCTCGAGCTAAATAAGTCTCTTATTACTGCAGCATTAAAATTCAAGGAAGGTACTCCAAATCAACATGAACTAACTAACCTACTTGTTTCTATGAAAATAGATGTCTCTGAAATATTAAACCTCACGGCTAGTTTAGTGGATACTCAACTTGAAAATGATGCATTACACTCTTCGACCCTGAAAAACGGCAATGTTCAAACCGTCCATGCAGAAGAAGTACATAAAACATTTACTCCAGTCATATCTTCTTCTGATATCCCTACGCAGAAAGCACAAAATGAAGCAATTCAATCAAAAATAAATAGTTTAGAAATGCCATTAAACTTGAATCAGTTTCAATCAGGTTCTTGGCAAAATCATATGTTCTCTTTCCAAAGGCCTCATTTACCTCCTACTACTTTTCCGACATACCCTTACCTACCATATTATCAAAATCCTCCCAATCCTCTCCTCAATCCATTAATATGGCCACCAAATTTACCATCGCAATTAAATCAACCTTCGAGTGTACCAGAAAGTCATACCAATATACCAGCTCCTCCACAGGCTATCCCATCTATCGATAATTCAAAACGAACGCAAGCTTCCATTTCACCTACGCCAATTCATAAATGGAACGTAAAGTTTGACGGATCCCATTTAGGAATGCCCATAGAAAAATTTCTGTTTCGTATCGAACATTTAGCTCATTCTAATAACGTTATACTTGATCATTTAGTTAATAATATAAACACCTTATTGGAAGGTTTTGCTAGAGAACACTATTGGCTCATATAAGAACGTATCCAAAGTTATCCTGGACTTATTTTCGTAGTCAAATGCTTCACAGATTTCAAGATCGTCGTTCTGACTTCGATATTAAGCATATATTAGACTGTCGCAAACAAAAACTGAAAGAACCCTTTCTAGATTTTTATTATGAATTACTTAATTTAGCCATGCCACTAAAAACAGCATTATCCGATGCTGAGCTCATCGAATTGCTTCGTAAAAATATGCGTGGTGGGTTGAGAGCTCACTTTGGAGGGCGTGATTTTACAACTATAGCTAGTTTTGTTAATGCGTGCGTTACTACGGACGACGTCTGGCGCACCATGAACTATTTTCCAGAAGCAAATATTGGTACTCCGCATAAAGCTATAAACGAATTAAGTTTTGCTATGACTGATAACAATACTGTACCACC
Source organism: Tipula lateralis (assembly GCA_963932295.1). NCBI lineage: Eukaryota > Metazoa > Arthropoda > Insecta > Diptera > Tipulidae > Tipula > Tipula lateralis. The sequence continues at coordinate 257,512 of CAWVQQ010000463.1, read as the reverse complement.
TGATCAGTTTAATACCGAAAAATCTCTTTCAGTCACTAAAATCCACCAGAGACCAACAACAGAAGCAGTTTCCCTACCACTTATAAAATTGGAAACTAACTCTGATCTTTCCTGTCCCGTTCAGTGTTGGAATTGTCATAGACTTGGTCATCAATATCATCTTTGTGACATTCCTTTAAATATTTTTTGTTTAGGATGCGGTGCTCCAGGAGTGATGCAGGCACATTGTTTAACTTGCAATTCTTTTTTACGGGGCGGCCCAAAACTGGAACCAAGAAATGTGAGGGTAGGTTTTCAGTCAAATCGTCCCAGCAGACCAGCGTCTCCAACCCCCAACAACAACAGTCGATTCTCCAATCGTCAATCCCGCTAAGTAGTTCGTATATAACGAATGTAAAGTCACTGTTTTCACCTAATAATCCCATATTTAAATGTAAATTATCAACCAAGCTATCCCGTATTCGTCGTACTAAAAATTATTTTAAGAAACGTAAACATTTCTTTTCCTGTATCGCCGAGTCACGCTTTAACACTGATGTTAAACTAGAATTGAACGATCGCCCCTATGCTATAGTAGATCTGAATGGGAATATGATGCGCGGATTATTGGATAGTGGAGCAAATGTCAGTGCACTAGGGAGAGGATCACTTCAGTTTATTCAAAATAATAACCTACGTATTTTACCAATCTCAACTTCTATACAAACAGCGGATGGAGCTCATCAAATAGTAATTGGTTATGTTAACATAAGAGTCACATATAATGATATAACTAAATTCATGAATTTTCTACTAGTTCCTTCTTTGCAGCAAGCCTTATATTTAGGATGCGACTTTATGCAGCTATTCAAAATAAAACTCGTATTTATTTCTGAAGTTGCTCATACTGAACCCGTAAATAACCTTAATGTTTCAACGCCTGACCGGACCCAAGACCAAGTAAAGAAACCCAACATTAGCTATAAACATCATATTTTGACTCACGAACAAAATCTTCGGCTCCAAGCAATAGTTGATACCTTACCCAGTTATGAAAATGACGGCCTCGGACATACACATGTTTTATCGCATACAATAGATACTGGCAATTTTCCCGCGATTAAACAGCGTCATTATGCTGTTTCACCTGCAGTTCAGGAAAGCTTATATAAAGAGATCGATCGCATGTTAGAGTTAGATGTGATTGAAGAGAGCAATAGTGCGTGGAGCTCTCCGGTAACTATAGTCCGAAAACCAGGTAAGATTAGATTATGCTTGGATGCCAGAAGACTTAATAGTGTCATTAAAAAGGATGCGTTTCCTCTTCCGCTAATTGAGGGTCTACTTTCTCGACTGGACAAGACTAAATACATTTCAAGCTTGGATCTAAAGGATGCCTTTTGGCAGATACCTTTGGATCCTAGCTCGAAAGAGAAAACGGCCTTTACCATTCCGGGACGCCCATTATACCATTTCAAAACTATGCCGTTTGGGCCCTGTAATGCTCCTCAGACCATGAGTCGTTTAATGTCTCGAGTCATCCCACATCACCTTCATGACCGGGTATTCGTTTACTTAAATGATTTGCTTATTACAACCTCTTCATTTGAAGAACATCTCTCTCTACTAGCAGATGTAGCTTCGCGACTGACCAATGCTGGTTTAACAATAAATATAAGTAAGAGCAAATTCCTCCTACAAGAAATTGAATACCTTGGTCATGTTGTTGGTGTGGATGGTCTCCGAGCAAACCCAGACAAGGTAAGGGCAATTACAGAGTTTCCAATACCAAAGAACGTTCGGCAAATTCGTCGGTTTTTGGATGTAACGGGATGGTATCGTCGTTTTATTGACGGATACTCGACTCTTACTGCACCGTTAACGGACCTTCTTAAAAAAGGAAGGAAATTTCAATGGAATGACGAACACCAAGAGGCTTTCGATGCTTTAAAAAGAGTATTGGTTTCTGCCCCGGTTTTAGCTCCTCCGGATTTTAGTCGCCGGTTTTACATTCAGTGTGACGCTAGTTCCACCGGAATCGGCACAGTTTTATTCCATCGAGATTCAAATGGAGCCGAGCGACCAATAAGCTATATGTCTCAGAAGTTGAACTCTTCTCAAAGTAATTCTAGCGTGACTGAGAGAGAATGTCTGGCACCAGTACTGGCCATTCGTCGATTTCGATCATACGTGGAAGGATAAACCCTTTACGGTAATCACTGACCATGCCAGCCTCGCCTGGTTTATGTTATTAAAAGACATTTCCGGGAGATTGGCAAGGTGGAGCTTAAAGCTTTAGAGTTTTAACTTCGAAATCGAGTATCGAAAGGGTAGCCAGCATGCTGTTCCAGATGCTCTATCTCGCATGAACATGGACTCATTTAATTTATCTCCCGCTCCGTTAAACATCGACTTAAAATCAGATAAGTTCACCTCTTAGAACTATATCAAATAAGTAGATTCGTCTAGTAGATCCACTGACGCTACCAATCTACCTGATTGGAAACTTATTGTTCCAGAAGATTTGCGTAGTTCATTAATGGAATCAGCTCATTGCCCACCGACCGGTGCACATTTAGGGATTGATAAGACTAAAGAAGTAGTGAAAAGATATTTCTTTTGGCCTACTTAAATGGCGATGTATCTACTTATATTAAAGCATGCGACTCGTGTAAATGAATAAAACCAGTAAACTATTCTGCTCAACCTCCGTTCTACAGTATTTCTTATACAATCCGTCCTTTCCAGAGACTTTATCTAGACTTTTTAAGTCCGTATCCTAGAACTAAGAAAGGAAATTCATCAATATTGATAGGCGTAGATAAATTTTCAAATTTGTACTCACTAAAGCTATAAGAAAAGCTACTGCCGATGATGTAGTGCGATTTCTAGAAGACCAAATTTTCCTGATGTTCGGGGTACCTGAGGTATTGGTAACTGATAATGGGCCTCAATTCAGCTCACATCTAGTTAAATCACTTTGTAATAAATATGGTGTGAATCATATATTTACGGCCAAATACTCACCTAAAGCCAACGCTTCGGAGCGTGTAAATCGAACAATTTTATCAGCACTTCGAGCCTATATTAAGGCTGATCAACGTACGTGGATGAACCTCTCGCAGCAATAACGCATGCAATACGGAAAGTCGTACATAGTACAATAGGTTATTCTCCACATTATGTTGTGTTGGACACCCTGTTTGACACGGATCAGTTTACCCACTACTTAAGGAATCCTATGCACTCACAGGCAATGCTTTTTCATCAGAACAAAAACCTGAAGGTAAAATGGACAATATAACCCCACGAAACAATAATTGAACTTGAAAATTTTATATTTTGTTCGAAATAACGGTAAAATAGACAAGTTTTGTTTAAACTTGTCTATATACCGTTATTTCGAACAAAATTAAAAAAATTTTCGTGCATTTTTATATTGCATTAATTTTTTATGCAATTGGTAAAATTGTGCACTTTACCCTCATTTTGAACAATTTAAATATAAGAAAAATTTAATTGAAGTGACAAAATACACGCTTTAGTAGTAATTTTTGCTAATATTTTGTTCGAAATAACGGTTAAACAGACAAGTTTTTGTGTGATCTTGTCTATTTACCGTTATTTCGAACCAAATTTAAAATTGTTACGTGCATTTATATATTGCGTGGGGTAAAATTGTGCATTTTACCCACATTTTGAACAATTAAAATTTCAAAAAATTGAGTTGTAGTGACAAAACCCACGCTTTAGTAGTTATTTTTGCTAATCAATATTTTTTTGTGTTTTTGTTCATTATTTGTCCATTTGAACGTCATTTTGAACGATATGTACCAAAATCTTAACAAAATAATGGTTAAATGAAGAATTTCACCCCAAATGACATTGACAAAATTGCACTTAAAAATTAAATATTTTAATCGAGATAACGGTAAATAGACAAGTTGACACAAAACTTGTAGTTTTTACCGTTATATTGAACCAAATATTTTATTTTTAAGTGCATTTTTTTGTCATTTGGGGTGAAATTCTCCTTTTCACCGACATTTTGAACAATTTATATATGAAACAATTGAGTTGTGGTGATAAAACACACTTTGGTAGAATTTTGGCATTTATTGTTCAAAATGACGTTCAAATGGACAAATAAGGAATAGAAATACAAAAAACATATAAATAAGCAAAAAATTTTTCCAAAGCATGTTTTTTATCACCACAAATCTATTTAGTATATGCAAATGGTTCAAAATTTGGGTAAAATGGACCTTTTTTTTTTTTTTTTTTTGTAATCATTATCATCATTTATTTAGTTACAAAAAAAATGGTTTACAGACAAACTACAATATAAATAAGATGATAAGATAAGTGTTTCTTTTGGTTTTCTAGCAAAACCAGTGTCAGATACACTGATTCAATACAATTTTTTTAAAATATGTATTTAAAAATAAATTTAAATATTATTAACACATCAAGTTGTTATATATGCAAATAGAAAAAAAAATTAATAAAATAAAAAATATACATATATATATATACAAATTAAGAATAGTATTGCTGTATTTATGTATTAAACAGAAAAGGAGGAGAGCTGTTGAATGGTACTGTTTTGTTTAGCCAGATAAGAAGTTCTTTGGAGAAAGCCGAGAAACTAATGCTGGAGCGGATATCAAGAGGAAGGTTATTAAACAAGGACGGGGAGATGAAACTTAAAAAAATATTTGAGAAGATCCAGTTTAAATTTTGGAACCAACTTTATAAATAACCCGTTAGACCGCAGGTTATGATCTAAATGATTTATAAAGTCATTTCCACTCATAATATAAAAAAGTCTCAAAACCTTGAAAACAAACATATGTTGCAGAGGTAAAATATTTAAAGCTTGGAAAATAGGCCAAGAAGGCGAAAGCCTATCTTTGAAACATATAATTCTGATAATATGTTTTTGTCGTACATATAATGCATATAAAGTAGTGTTGCACGTGCAACCCCAACAAGCAAGACCATATTGGAGAAGAGAGTCAACTAATGCAAAATACACTGTTTGCAAGAGATAGATAAGAGTATACATACGTAAAACATACATTTTGCGTGCCACCAAAAGCAATTTGGATTTTAAGCTGTCAATATGCTCCTACCAGCTCAGGTTTTCGTCAATATTAACACCCAAGTATCTAAAAACATGAACATTTTCGATCGGGAAACAACCATTAGAAAAACATAGTAGGTTTCTATAGCATTCAGACACGTGATAGTTCACTCCGGCTATTTTAAACTGGTGCTTCCTAAAGTGAAGCAGTTTTAGTTTTTTCACTAAGACGCATGTTATGGGCTGATAACCAGTGGGATAATAGATCTTAGTCGTGATTGATAGATAAAACATTTTGCTGAAAGTTTGAATTAGCATAACTTAACGAGAGGTCGTCAGTGAATGCAATAATAGAACCAAAGAAACGTTGTCTAAAGATTCCATTTATGTAAACTAGGAATAATAAAGGTCCCAGGACAGAGCCCTGGGGAACCCCAACCTTAATCGGTAAAATTTTGCTCAGATGGCTGTTTACTCTCACACACTGGCTGCGCCCATGTAAATACGATTGAAACCATTCACAAATAACGCCTCGAATGCCATATGACGATAGTTTCCTTAACAGCAGACTATGGTCAACCCTATCAAACGCCTAAGTCATGTCCACGAACAGGGCCGAGACCTTAAGCCCCAGGTCGATAGAATTTGTGACAACCTCCAAGAATGCCAAGAGAGCCATTTCAGTACTTTTTCTTTCTCTAAAACCAAATTGTAAATCAGAGAGAATTAAGTTTGCATTCAAGAAGTCCATAACAAGAAGTCCATTGCATTCAAAAAGTCTGTAAAATGGTTTACAGACAAACTACAATATAAATAAGATGATAAGATAAGTGTTTCTTTTGGTTTTCTAGCAAAACCAGTGTCAGATACACTGATTCAATACAATTTTTTTAAAATATGTATTTAAAAATAAATTTAAATATTATTAACACATCAAGTTGTTATATATGCAAATAGAAAAAAAAATTAATAAAATAAAAAATATACATATATATATATATATACAAATTAAGAATAGTATTGCTGTATTTATGTATTAAACAGAAAAGGAGGAGAGCTGTTGAATGGTACTGTTTTGTTTTAGCCAGATAAGAAGTTCTTTGGAGAAAGCCGAGAAACTAATGCTGGAGCGGATATCAAGAGGAAGGTTATTAAACAAGGACGGGGAGATGAAACTTAAAAAAATATTTGAGAAGATCCAGTTTAAATTTTGGAACCAACTTTATAAATAACCCGTTAGACCGCAGGTTATGATCTAAATGATTTATAAAGTCATTTCCACTCAAAATATAAAAAAGTCTCAAAACCTTGAAAACAAACATATGTTGCAGAGGTAAAATATTTAAAGCTTGGAAAATAGGCCAAGAAGGCGAAAGCCTATCTTTGAAACATATAATTCTGATAATATGTTTTTGTCGTACATATAATGCATATAAAGTAGTGTTGCACGCGCAACCCCAACAAGCAAGACCATATTGGAGAAGAGAGTCAACTAATGCAAAATACACTGTTTGCAAGAGATAGATAAGAGTATACATACGTAAAACATACATTTTGCGTGCCACCAAAAGCAATTTGGATTTTAAGCTGTCAATATGCTCCTACCAGCTCAGGTTTTCGTCAATATTAACACCCAAGTATCTAAAAACATGAACATTTTCGATCGGGAAACAACCATTAGAAAAACATAGTAGGTTTCTATAGCATTCAGACACGTGATAGTTCACTCCGGCTATTTTAAACTGGTGCTTCCTAAAGTGAAGCAGTTTTAGTTTTTTCACTAAGACGCATGTTATGGGCTGATAACCAGTGGGATAATAGATCTTAGTCGTGATTGATAGATAAAACATTTTGCTGAAAGTTTGAATTAGCATAACTTAACGAGATGTCGTCAGTGAATGCAATAATAGAACCACAGAAACGTTGTCTAAAGATTCCATTTATGTAAACTAGGAATAATAAAGGTCCCAGGACAGAGCCCTGGGGAACCCCAACCTTAATCGGTAAAATTTTGCTCAGATGGCTGTTTACTCTCACACACTGGCTGCGCCCATGTAAATACGATTGAAACCATTCACAAATAACGCCTCGAATGCCATATGACGATAGTTTCCTTAACAGCAGACTATGGTCAACCCTATCAAACGCCTAAGTCATGTCCACGAACAGGGCCGAGACCTTAAGCCCCAGGTCGATAGAATTTGTGACAACCTCCAAGAATGCCAAGAGAGCCATTTCAGTACTTTTTCTTTCTCTAAAACCAAATTGTAAATCAGAGAGAATTAAGTTTGCATTCAAGAAGTCCATAACTCTTCTTTTCATGGTTTTTTCTAGTATTTTAGAGAAAACTGACAAAAGTGATATGGGGCGATAATTATTCAAGCACGTTTTATCATTTTTCTTGTAGATTGGTATAACTACTGCATGTTTTAATGAAGCAGGGAAGACACCTGATTTTCACACTTAAATTGAAAATATGCGCCAGAACATCTACCAGATAGCAAGCTATTTTCTTGATGACGATATTAGTTACACCATCTAAACCGGGTGACGAAGAGTTTTTCAGCGTATTTATTATACCATACAACTCTCCAGGGGTAACTGGTGAGAAGAAAAAACTATTAATTGGATTGTTATTTTCGAAAACGATACTTTCAAAATCAGCAGGAGGCGAAAAAGTAGTAGGACCACCATTATCACCAACGCTAGTAAAACATTCGTTGAGTTTGTTGAAATATCATACGCGTCAGTAATATTTGTTTTTGTTTCGTCTATGATTACATTAATACACGCTTTATCTGTTTGCCCACAAATGATTTCATTGACTAATCTCCAATTTTTACGAGCATTTTTGGCATTTTCTTAAAAGCGTATGGTGTAATATTGTTTCTTGGTAGTTGTGATTTTTTGATTAACTAACTCGCAAAGTTTCAAACTATAACTATTCAGTCTCAAATTAGACGGATGTTTTTTCGAAAGCCGGCAAAACTTGTTTCTTTTACGTAACAAACCAAGCAAATAATCATTCATCCAAGGTTTAACAGAACAATTCGAATTTTGTGGAATAGTTGAATTATTGAGATGGTCCCCAAAGATTTTCATAAATTTATCAAAAGCATAAGATGCATCTGAACAAGCATAAACCAACTCCCATTCTTCGGCAAGCAATAAATTTCTCAATTTGCCATAATCAGTACGATTATGCGATAATTTGGAATTCACTGTTGATTCTCTAGTTATAATCTTTGAAACGACTTCAAATGAAATCAAACAATGATCAGTGATTTTTTAATTTTGAACTGTGCTTAAAACTTCACGAAATAATCGATGGTCAATTCTAAATAGGACATTGTCAATACAAGTCGCAGACGTATCAGTAATACGAGTTGGTTCAGATACCAAATTGACGAGGCCATTATTCGATAACAGCATCAAGAATTGGTCAACCAAAGCATTTTCAGCAACAGATCAAAATTGAAGTCGCCTACAATAAACAAATTGGCATGCGTCAAATCGTTAAGGAGTACAGAAAATTCTTCAAAGAAGTCTGATATATTTGTAAACCCAAAACGATAGATACAGACAAATGTCATTTTTGTCGAATACAAATCAAACTGAATAACTACAGCATCAAATGTACGGAAATTGAAAGCGAGTTGAGTGCAATTCAATTTATTGCTGGCGTATATTGCAACTCCACCCGACCGTTTATTACTGTTACCATTAAGAAAAAGGTTATAACCATTTACCTCATAGTCCTGATATTCTTCATTATAAATCCACACCTCCGACAGCCCAATAATCATTGGCCTCTCCCGCAAAGAATCCACATAAGCGAATAATTTATCCGAGTTTCTCCTCAAACTTCTTATATTCTCGTAGATAAAATTAATTTTCTTTGATCGAATAACCGTAATAAATTTTAAATGAAAATATAGACAAGTGACCCATTATGTCCTTCACATTAAAATAACAATCCATTTCAGCTATAATACCACACATTAATACTATAAACATTGTAAAATACCGAATTTTTTCGGATATAATGCCAAATTTTAGTAAAAGTAATAATAAATGGTAAATCTTTAAAATTAAAAATTAAAATAAATCAATAATTATAAAAATTAACAAAAATTATAGATCAAAATCCAATAAATAAAATTTAAAATAGCAATTACTAATTATAAAATAATAAGAATAGCCCATAAGTAACCTTAAACTATAATTTTGTAACATGATTTCAATTTGAACTGCCAACTTTACAAACGCTACATAAACATAACGTACGGTAAACAAATTGTAATGCTTAACAAAATAAATAATAATCATTTGGGAAATCAAAACATTAAGTAGAATTGTAAAGTTCTCAGTTTTTTGAAAATTATTAAGCTCTAAAATTCTAAGGCAATTGTGAGGTTCTAATATAAAAACAAAAATGAATAGAAGTAGGACTGTCAAACCAGCTCTATTACGAATTAATACATTTTGCAGAAAAACCAAATAAACAAAAAATGTCAAATGTCTTGTATACCTTTGACAAGTTTGGTCTACTATGCTTTTTTGTAAACAAATAAAGCTATTTTTATAAATTATGTTACAGGTAAGCAATAAAATAATAATTAAATAAATTTTTTTAAACCTTATAAGATATACACCGACGCGCAATATATGTGTACAGTGCCAATCAGTCCGAAGATGATGAATCGCCAGATTTTCCAAATCCATTCTGCAGACGAAGAATATCGTTCATGGAATAAATATTGTGCACCTCCGAACTGCTTGATTTTCGAAGAAGAATTTTGCCATTTTTACACCACAAGAATTGAAATTTGTGAGTTGTTTGTATGTGTTTAGCTTCTTTGCGTAATTGTGATTGAAATTTTGTGAAGTGATGAAAAATTTTAAAACCATTAACATCATTTGGTGTAGATTTTGTGTTGTTTTTGTAAACAGAAATTATATTGTTTTTTATAATCGGAGAATTTAGTTCCACAATAAATGAATTTTTTAAAGATGATCGTGAGTTTTTATTATGAAACATTTTCTTGATTGAAACTATGATATCACTTTTCAGGTTAATGTCGACTTTATTCAGACTTTCCATCACTAAAACCCGAACTTTACGAACATCATCATCGTTTTCAATTTTATCGAACGGCAAACCACAAATCACAATATTGTTTCTAAGTTCCGCTTGGTTATGTTCATCTAACTGGGCTTCCATCAGATTTAACTTAGACTCTGGTTGTGAATATTTGTTTTCAAGCTCCAAGAGTTTATCGTGCATTTCCGTGTAAGCCTTTGTAAGTTCTTTAATGGTCGAATTTAAATCATCTAGACTTGAGCATACGAAAGATTGTGACTTTTCAAGATCATCCAATTTATTTAATTTGTGCTGCATGGATCTCAAAATAGATATAATGTCATATAAACCTGGATTGACTGGCACCTTCATAGGATCAACTTCATCATCACACACAATGATCGATTTACGTACACTCGTTTGATACTTATTACACAACCAGGTTGAAGAGCCATTGCAGAGACTTTTATATAGATCATCCGATATATTGCCACACGTGACGTGGTAGGCTCGATCACATTTCATGCAATTAACACCAGCTTAGGGCCTCTACCGACTAATTTATTACATAATGTACATGATACGGGCATTTTCACGAACTTAGTGATAAATTTCGGCGCCAAAAAAAGAAAACACAATTGGAATGTTTAACTTAACACAGTTCTTTTTTTTCAATCAAAAACCAGCACAGTGTTTATTCAAAACATGAATAAACTCTAAAAATTCTAAAATACTTATTTATTTTAGTTTTATTTTTTGAATGTTTTAATTTTGTCGCAAAATATTTTCGCACAACTAGACGCTTTGACGTTTTGAACTTCAATATAACCCCACGAAACACAAAACCACACGTCATAATTTAATATTTTGTTCAAAAAAACGGTAACATAGACAAGTTTTGTTTAAACTATTAACCGTTATTTCGAACAAAATTAGCAATTTTTACGTGCATTTTTATATTGCGTGGGGTTAAATTGTGCATTTTACCCACATTTTGAACAATTAATATATCAAAAAATTAAATTGTGGTGACAAAACACATGGTTTGGTAGTAACTTTTTGCTTATTAATATTTTTTTTGGGTTATTTTGAACCAAATATTTCATTTTAAAGTGCAATTTAATGTCATTTGGGCTGGAGTTCTTCATTTTACCGATATTTTGAACAATTTCAATACGAAATAATTGAGTTGTGGTGATAAAACACACTTTGGTAGAATTTTGGTATTTATTGTTCAAAAAAACGTTTAAATGGACAAATAAGGAATAAAAACACAAAAAAAATTATAAATAAGCAATAATTGCGTGTGTTTTAAAACCAGATCTCAATTTTTTAATATTTCATTTGTCCACAATGTGGGTTATATGGACCATTTAACCCCGCGCAACATAAAATGCACGTAAAAATTAAATATCTTGTTTGAAATAACGGTAAAACAGACAAGTTATATGTTAACTTGTCTATTTACCGTTATTTCGAACCAAATTTTACATTTTTACGTGCATTTTTATATTGTGTGTGGTTAAATTGTGCACTCAAATTTTGAACAATTTAAATATAAAGAAATGGAACTGTGGTGACAAAACACACGCTTTGGTAGTAATTTTGGCTTATTAATATTTTTTTTTGCGTTATTTTGAACCAAATATTTAATTTTTAAGTGCAATTAAATGTCATTTGGTTTGGAATTCTCCATTAAACCGACATTTTGAATAATTTAAAAATGAAACAATTGAGTTGTGGTGATAAATTACACTTTGGAAGAATTTTGGAATTAATTGTTCAAAATGACGATCAAATGGACAAATAATGAATAAAAACACAAAAAAAATATTATGAGCAAAAAAAACTACCAAAGCGAGTGTTTAATTACCAGAACTCAATTTTTTCATATTCCAATTAACGATTAAAAGACAATTAAATAAAATACTTGTCTGTTTTACCGTTATTTCGAACAAAATTTAAATTTTTACGTGCATTTTCATATTGCGTGGGATTATATTGTCCATTTAACCAACATTTTGAACAATTTCAAGATAAAAAAATTGAATTGTGGTGACAAAACACACGCTTTGGTAGTAATTTCTGCTAATGATTATTTTTTTTTTTTTGTATTATTTTGAACTTAATATTTAATTTTTTAGTGCAATTGAATGTCATTTGGGGTGAAATTCTCCATTTAATCGACATTTTGAACAATTTCAATATGAAACAATCGAGTTAAGATGATAAAACACACTTCGGTGGAATTTTAGTATTAATTGTTCAAAATGACATTCAAATTAACAAATATTGAATAAAAACACAAAATAAATATAAATTAGCAAAAATTACTACCAAAGCGTTTGTTTTATCACCACAACTCTACTTTTTTATATTTCAATTGTCCAAAATTTAGGTCAAATGGACAATAAAACCCAGCGCAACCTTCGTCAACTTCTCTATTTACCGTTATTTCGAACAAAATTTTAAATTTTTACGTGCATTTATATATTGCGTGGGGTTAAATTGTTCATTTTACCCACATTTTGAACAATTTAAATATCAAAAAATTGAGTTGTGGTTACATCACACACGCTTTAGTAGTAATTTTGCAAATTAATTTTTTTTTTTGGTTTTTGTTCATTAATTGTCTATAATACGTCATTTTGAACGACATGTACCAAAATCTTAACCAAACAATCGGTTAATGGAGAATTTCACCCAAAAAAAATAAAATGCACCATAAAATTTTTATATTTTAATCGATATAACGATAACTAGACAAGTTGATACAAAACTTGTCATTTTACCATTATATTAAACAAATATATAATTTTTAAGTGCAATTTTTTGTCATTTTTGGTGAAATTCTCCATTTGACCGACATTTTGAACAATTAATATATGAAACAATTGAGTTGTGGTGATAAAATTAAATTTGGTAGAATTTTGGTATTAATTGTTCAAAATGACTTTCAAATGGACAAATAAGGAAAAAAAATACAAACAAAATATAAATAAGCAAAAATTACTACCAAAGTCATGTGTTTTATCACCACAACCCTATTTTTGTATATGCTAATTGTTCAAAATTTGGGTATAATAGACAATATAACCTCACGAAACATAAAAACATACGTAAAAATTTAATGTTTTGTTCAAAATAACGGTAAAATAGACAAGTTTTGTTTAAACTTGTCTAATTACCGTTATTTCGAACCAAATTTTATATTTTTACGTGCATTTTTATATTGCGTGGGGTTAAATTGTGCATTTTACCCACATTTTGAACAATTTACATATCTAAAAATTAAATTGTGGTGACAAAACACATGGTTTGGTAGTAATTTTTGCTAATATATTTTTGCTTATATTTTTTTATATTTCATTTGTCCACAATGTGGGTAATATGGGCCATTTAACCCCGCGCAACATAAAATGCACGTAAAAATTAAATATCTTGTTTGAAATAACGGTAAAACAGACAAGTTATATGTAAACTTGTCTATTTACCGTTATTTCGAACCAAATTTTACATTTTTACGTGCATTTTTATATTGTGTGTGGTTAAATTGTGCATTTTACTCAAATTTTGAACAATGTAAATATAAAGAAATGGAATTGTGGTGACAAAACACACGCTTTGGTAGTAATTTTGGCTTATTAATATTTTTTTTGCGTTATTTTGAACCAAATATTTAATTTTTAAGTGCAATTAAATGTCATTTGGTTTGGAATTCTCCATTAAACCGACATTTTGAATAATTTAAAAATGAAACAATTGAGTTGTGGTGATAAATTACACTTTGGAAGAATTTTGGAATTAATTGTTCAAAATGACGATCAAATGGACAAATAATGAATAAAAACACAAAAAAAAAAAAAAATATTATGAGGAAAAAAAACTACCAAAGCGAGTGTTTAATTACCAGAACTCAATTTTTTCATATTCCAATTAACGATTAAAAGACAATTAAATAAAATACTTGTCTGTTTTACCGTTATTTCGAACAAAATTTAAATTTTTACGTGCATTTTCATATTGCGTGGGATTATATTGTCCATTTAACCAACATTTTGAACAATTTCAAGATAAAAAAATTGAATTGTGGTGACAAAACACACGCTTTGGTAGTAATTTCTGCTAATGATTATTTTTTTTTTTTGTATTATTTTGAACTTAATATTTAATTTTTTAGTGCAATTGAATGTCATTTGGGGTGAAATTCTCCATTTAATCGACATTTTGAACAATTTTAATATGAAACAATTGAGTTAAGATGATAAAACACACTTCGGTGGAATTTCAGTATTAATTGTTCAAAATGACATTCAAATGAACAAATATTGAATAAAAACACAAAATAAATATAAATTAGCAAAAATTACTACCAAAGCGTTTGTTTTATCACCACAACTCTACTTTTTTATATTTCAATTGTCCAAAATTTAGGTCAAATGGACAATAAAACCCAGCGCAACCTTCGTCAACTTCTCTATTTACCGTTATTTCGAACCAAATTTTAAATTTTTACGTGCATTTGTATATTGCGTGGGGTTAAATTGTGCATTTTACCCACATTTTGAACAATTTAAATATCAAAAAATTGAGTTGTGGTTACATCACACACGTTTTAGTAGTAATTTTTGCAAATTATTTTTTTTTTATTTTTGTTTATTGTCTAAAATACGTCATTTTGAACGAAATGTACCAAAATCTTAACCAAACAATCGGTAAATGGAGAATTTCACCCAAAAAAAATAAAATGCACCAAAAAATTTTATATTTTTATCGATATAACGATAACTAGACAAGTTGATACAAAACTTGTCATTTTTACCGTTATATTAAACAAATATATAATTTTTAAGTGCAATTTTTTGTCATTTTTGGTGAAATTCTCCATTTGACCGACATTTTGAACAATTAATATATGAAACAATTGAGTTGTGGTGATAAAATTAAATTTGGTAGAATTTTGGTATTAATTGTTCAAAATGACGTTCAAATGGACAAAAAAGGAAAAGAAATACAAACAAAATATAAATAAGCAAAAATTACTACCAAAGTCATGTGTTTTATCACCACAACCCTATTTTTGTATATGCTAATTGTTCAAAATTTGGGTATAATAGACAATATAACCTCACGAAACATAAAAACACACGTAATAATTTAATGTTTTGTTCAAAATAACGGTAAAATAGACAAGTTTTGTTTAAACTTGTCTAATTACCGTTATTTCGAACCAAATTTTATATTTTTACGTGCATTTTTATATTGCGTGGGGTTAAATTGTGCATTTTACCCACATTTGAACAATTTACATATCTAAAAATTAAATTGTGGTGACAAAACACATGGTTTGGTAGTAATTTTTGCTAATATATTTTTGCTTATATTTTTTTATATTTCATTTGTCCACAATGTGGGTAATATGGACCATTTAACCCCGCGCAACATAAAATGCACGTAAAAATTAAATATCTTGTTTGAAATAACGGTAAAACAGACAAGTTATATGTAAACTTGTCTATTTACCGTTATTTCGAACCAAATTTTACATTTTTACGTGCATTTTTATATTGTGTGTGGTTAAATTGTGCATTTTACTCAAATTTTGAACAATGTTAATATAAAGAAATGGAATTGTGGTGACAAAACACACGCTTTGGTAGTAATTTTGGCTTATTAATATTTTTTTTGCGTTATTTTGAACCAAATATTTAATTTTTAAGTGCAATTAAATGTCATTTGGTTTGGAATTCTCCATTAAACCGACATTTGAATAATTTAAAAATGAAACAATTGAGTTGTGGTGATAAATTACACTTTGGAAGAATTTTGGAATTAATTGTTCAAAATGACGATCAAATGGACAAATAATGAATAAAAACACAAAAAAAATATTATGAGCAAAAAAAACTACCAAAGCGAGTGTTTAATTACCAGAACTCAATTTTTTCATATTCCAATTAACGATTAAAAGACAATTAAATAAAATACTTGTCTGTTTTACCGTTATTTCGAACAAAATTTAAATTTTTACGTGCATTTTCATATTGCGTGGGATTATATTGTCCATTTAACCAACATTTTGAACAATTTCAAGATAAAAAAATTGAATTGTGGTGACAAAACACACGCTTTGGTAGTAATTTCTGCTAATGATTATTTTTTTTTTTTTGTATTATTTTGAACTTAATATTTAATTTTTTAGTGCAATTGAATGTCATTTGGGGTGAAATTCTCCATTTAATCGACATTTTGAACAATTTTAATATGAAACAATTGAGTTAAGATGATAAAACACACTTCGGTGGAATTTCAGTATTAATTGTTCAAAATGACATTCAAATGAACAAATATTGAATAAAAACACAAAATAAATATAAATTAGCAAAAATTACTACCAAAGCGTTTGTTTTATCACCACAACTCTACTTTTTTATATTTCAATTGTCCAAAATTTAGGTCAAATGGACAATAAAACCCAGCGCAACCTTCGTCAACTTCTCTATTTACCGTTATTTCGAACCAAATTTTAAATTTTTACGTGCATTTGTATATTGCGTGGGGTTAAATTGTGCATTTTACCCACATTTTGAACAATTTAAATATCAAAAAATTGAGTTGTGGTTACATCACACACGTTTTAGTAGTAATTTTTGCAAATTTTTTTTTTTTTATTTTTGTTTATTGTCTAAAATACGTCATTTTGAACGAAATGTACCAAAATCTTAACCAAACAATCGGTAAATGGAGAATTTCACCCAAAAAAAATAAAATGCACCAAAAAATTTTATATTTTAATCGATATAACGATAACTAGACAAGTTGATACAAAACTTGTCATTTTTACCGTTATATTAAACAAATATATAATTTTTAAGTGCAATTTTTTTGTCATTTTTGGTGAAATTCTCCATTTGACCGACATTTTGAACAATTAATATATGAAACAATTGAGTTGTGGTGATAAAATTAAATTTGGTAGAATTTTGGTATTAATTGTTCAAAATGACGTTCAAATGGACAAATAAGGAAAAGAAATACAAACAAAATATAAATAAGCAAAAATTACTACCAAAGTCATGTGTTTTATCACCACAACCCTATTTTTGTATATGCTAATTGTTCAAAATTTGGGTATAATAGACAATATAACCTCACGAAACATAAAAACACACGTAATAATTTAATGTTTTGTTCAAAATAACGGTAAAATAGACAAGTTTTGTTTAAACTTGTCTAATTACCGTTATTTCGAACCAAATTTTATAGTTTTACGTGCATTTTTATATTGCGTGGGGTTAAATTGTGCATTTTACCCACATTTTGAACAATTTACATATCTAAAAATTAAATTGTGGTGACAAAACACATGGTTTGGTAGTAATTTTTGCTAATATATTTTTGCTTATATTTTTTTATATTTCATTTGTCCACAATGTGGGTAATATGGACCACTTAACCCCGCGCAACATAAAATGCACGTAAAAATTAAATATCTTGTTTGAAATAACGGTAAAACAGACAAGTTATATGTAAACTTGTCTATTTACCGTTATTTCGAACCAAATTTTACATTTTTACGTGCATTTTTATATTGTGTGTGGTTAAATTGTGCATTTTACTCAAATTTTGAACAATGTAAATATAAAGAAATGGAATTGTGGTGACAAAACACACGCTTTGGTAGTAATTTTTGCTTATTAATATTTTTTTTTGCGTTATTTTGAACCAAATATTTAATTTTTAAGTGCAATTAAATGTCATTTGGTTTGGAATTCTCCATTAAACCGACATTTTGAATAATTTAAAAATGAAACAATTGAGTTGTGGTGATAAATTACACTTTGGAAGAATTTTGGAATTAATTGTTCAAAATGACGATCAAATGGACAAATAATGAATAAAAACACAAAAAAAAAAAAAATATTATGAGGAAAAAAAACTACCAAAGCGAGTGTTTAATTACCAGAACTCAATTTTTTCATATTCCAATTAACGATTAAAAGACAATTAAATAAAATACTTGTCTGTTTTACCGTTATTTCGAACAAAATTTAAATTTTTACGTGCATTTTCATATTGCGTGGGATTATATTGTCCATTTAACCAATATTTTGAACAATTTCAAGATAAAAAAATTGAATTGTGGTGACAAAACACACGCTTTGGTTACTACCAAAGCGTGTGTTTTGTCACCACAATTCAATTTTTTTATCTTG
This sequence comes from Tipula lateralis, assembly GCA_963932295.1. Taxonomy (NCBI): domain Eukaryota; kingdom Metazoa; phylum Arthropoda; class Insecta; order Diptera; family Tipulidae; genus Tipula; species Tipula lateralis. The sequence goes on along the minus strand of CAWVQQ010000463.1, from coordinate 239,148 downwards.
AAATTGTTCAAAATGTTGGTTAAATGGACAATATAATCCCACGCAATATGAAAATGCACGTAAAAATTTAAATTTTGTTCGAAATAACGGTAAAACAGACAAGTATTTTATTTAATTGTCTTTTAATCGTTAATTGGAATATGAAAATCGTTAATTAGAATATAAAATATGAAATTTCTGCTAATGATTATTTTTTTTTTTTTGTATTATTTTGAACTTTATATTTAATTTTTTAGTGCAATTGAATGTCATTTGGGGTGAAATTCTCCATTTAATCGACATTTTGAACAATTTTAATATGAAACAATTGAGTTAAGATGATAAAACACACTTCGGTGGAATTTTAGTATTAATTGTTCAAAATGACATTCAAATGAACAAATATTGAATAAAAACACAAAATAAATATAAATAAGCAAAAATTACTACCAAAGCGTTTGTTTTATCACCACAACTCTACTTTTTTATATTTCAATTGTCCAAAATTTAGGTCAAATGGACAATAAAATCCAGCGCAACCTTCGTCAACTTCTCTATTTACCGTTATTTCGAACAAAATTTTAAATTTTTACGTGCATTTGTATATTGCGTGGGGTTAAATTGTGCATTTTACCCACATTTTGAACAATTTAAATATCAAAAAATTGAGTTGTGGTTACATCACACACGTTTTAGTAGTAATTTTTGCAAATTATTTTTTTTTTTATTTTTGTTCATTAATTGTCTATAATACGTCATTTTGAACGAAATGTACCAAAATTTTAACCAAACAATCGGTAAATGGAGAATTTCACCCAAAAAAAATTAAATGCACCAAAAAATTTTATATTTTTATCGATATAACGATAACTAGACAAGTTGATACAAAACTTGTCATTTTTACCGTTATATTAAACAAATATATAATTTTTAAGTGCAATTTTTTGTCATTTTTGGTGAAATTCTCCATTTGACCGACATTTTGAACAATTAATATATGAAACAATTGAGTTGTGGTGATAAAATTAAATTTGGTAGAATTTTGGTATTAATTGTTCAAAATGACGTTCAAATGGACAAATAAGGAAAAGAAATACAAACAAAATATAAATAAGCAAAAATTACTACCAAAGTCATGTGTTTTATCACCACAACCCTATTTTTGTATATGCTAATTGTTCAAAATTTGGATATAATAGACAATATAACCTCACGAAACATAAAAACACACGTAATAATTTAATGTTTTGTTCAAAATAACGGTAAAATAGACAAGTTTTGTTTAAACTTGTCTAATTACCGTTATTTCGAACCAAATTTTATATTTTTACGTGCATTTTTATATTGCGTGGGGTTAAATTGTGCATTTTACCCACATTTTGAACAATTTACATATCTAAAAATTAAATTGTGGTGACAAAACACATGGTTTGGTAGTAATTTTTGCTAATATATTTTTGCTTATATTTTTTTATATTTCATTTGTCCACAATGTGGGTAATATGGACCATTTAACCCCGCGCAACATAAAATGCACGTAAAAATTAAATATCTTGTTTGAAATAACGGTAAAACAGACAAGTTATATGTAAACTTGTCTATTTACCGTTATTTCGAACCAAATTTTACATTTTTACGTGCATTTTTATATTGTGTGTGGTTAAATTGTGCATTTTACTCAAATTTTGAACAATGTTAATATAAAGAAATGGAATTGTGGTGACAAAACACACGCTTTGGTAGTAATTTTGGCTTATTAATATTTTTTTTGCGTTATTTTGAACCAAATATTTAATTTTTAAGTGCAATTAAATGTCATTTGGTTTGGAATTCTCCATTAAACCGACATTTTGAATAATTTAAAAATGAAACAATTGAGTTGTGGTGATAAATTACACTTTGGAAGAATTTTGGAATTAATTGTTCAAAATGACGATCAAATGGACAAATAATGAATAAAAACACAAAAAAAATATTATGAGCAAAAAAAACTACCAAAGCGAGTGTTTAATTACCAGAACTCAATTTTTTCATATTCCAATTAACGATTAAAAGACAATTAAATAAAATACTTGTCTGTTTTACCGTTATTTCGAACAAAATTTAAATTTTTACGTGCATTTTCATATTGCGTGGGATTATATTGTCCATTTAACCAACATTTTGAACAATTTCAAGATAAAAAAATTGAATTGTGGTGACAAAACACACGCTTTGGTAGTAATTTCTGCTAATGATTATTTTTTTTTTTTTGTATTATTTTGAACTTAATATTTAATTTTTTAGTGCAATTGAATGTCATTTGGGGTGAAATTCTCCATTTAATCGACATTTTGAACAATTTTAATATGAAACAATTGAGTTAAGATGATAAAACACACTTCGGTGGAATTTCAGTATTAATTGTTCAAAATGACATTCAAATGAACAAATATTGAATAAAAACACAAAATAAATATAAATTAGCAAAAATTACTACCAAAGCGTTTGTTTTATCACCACAACTCTACTTTTTTATATTTCAATTGTCCAAAATTTAGGTCAAATGGACAATAAAACCCAGCGCAACCTTCGTCAACTTCTCTATTTACCGTTATTTCGAACCAAATTTTAAATTTTTACGTGCATTTGTATATTGCGTGGGGTTAAATTGTGCATTTTACCCACATTTTGAACAATTTAAATATCAAAAAATTGAGTTGTGGTTACATCACACACGTTTTAGTAGTAATTTTTGCAAATTATTTTTTTTTATTTTTGTTTATTGTCTAAAATACGTCATTTTGAACGAAATGTACCAAAATCTTAACCAAACAATCGGTAAATGGAGAATTTCACCCAAAAAAAATAAAATGCACCAAAAAATTTTATATTTTAATCGATATAACGATAACTAGACAAGTTGATACAAAACTTGTCATTTTTACCGTTATATTAAACAAATATATAATTTTTAAGTGCAATTTTTTGTCATTTTTGGTGAAATTCTCCATTTGACCGACATTTTGAACAATTAATATATGAAACAATTGAGTTGTGGTGATAAAATTAAATTTGGTAGAATTTTGGTATTAATTGTTCAAAATGACGTTCAAATGGACAAATAAGGAAAAGAAATACAAACAAAATATAAATAAGCAAAAATTACTACCAAAGTCATGTGTTTTATCACCACAACCCTATTTTTGTATATGCTAATTGTTCAAAATTTGGGTATAATAGACAATATAACCTCACGAAACATAAAAACACACGTAATAATTTAATGTTTTGTTCAAAATAACGGTAAAATAGACAAGTTTTGTTTAAACTTGTCTAATTACCGTTATTTCGAACCAAATTTTATAGTTTTACGTGCATTTTTATATTGCGTGGGGTTAAATTGTGCATTTTACCCACATTTTGAACAATTTACATATCTACAAATTAAATTGTGGTGACAAAACACATGGTTTGGTAGTAATTTTTGCTAATATATTTTTGCTTATATTTTTTTATATTTCATTTGTCCACAATGTGGGTAATATGGACCATTTAACCCCGCGCAACATAAAATGCACGTAAAAATTAAATATCTTGTTTGAAATAACGGTAAAACAGACAAGTTATATGTAAACTTGTCTATTTACCGTTATTTCGAACCAAATTTTACATTTTTACGTGCATTTTTATATTGTGTGTGGTTAAATTGTGCATTTTACTCAAATTTTGAACAATGTTAATATAAAGAAATGGAATTGTGGTGACAAAACACACGCTTTGGTAGTAATTTTGGCTTATTAATATTTTTTTTGCGTTATTTTGAACCAAATATTTAATTTTTAAGTGCAATTAAATGTCATTTGGTTTGGAATTCTCCATTAAACCGACATTTTGAATAATTTAAAAATGAAACAATTGAGTTGTGGTGATAAATTACACTTTGGAAGAATTTTGGAATTAATTGTTCAAAATGACGATCAAATGGACAAATAATGAATAAAAACACAAAAAAAAAAAAAAATATTATGAGGAAAAAAAACTACCAAAGCGAGTGTTTAATTACCAGAACTCAATTTTTTCATATTCCAATTAACGATTAAAAGACAATTAAATAAAATACTTGTCTGTTTTACCGTTATTTCGAACAAAATTTAAATTTTTACGTGCATTTTCATATTGCGTGGGATTATATTGTCCATTTAACCAACATTTTGAACAATTTCAAGATAAAAAAATTGAATTGTGGTGACAAAACACACGCTTTGGTAGTAATTTCTGCTAATGATTATTTTTTTTTTTTGTATTATTTTGAACTTAATATTTAATTTTTTAGTGCAATTGAATGTCATTTGGGGTGAAATTCTCCATTTAATCGACATTTTGAACAATTTTAATATGAAACAATTGAGTTAAGATGATAAAACACACTTCGGTGGAATTTCAGTATTAATTGTTCAAAATGACATTCAAATGAACAAATATTGAATAAAAACACAAAATAAATATAAATTAGCAAAAATTACTACCAAAGCGTTTGTTTTATCACCACAACTCTACTTTTTTTATATTTCAATTGTCCAAAATTTAGGTCAAATGGACAATAAAACCCAGCGCAACCTTCGTCAACTTCTCTATTTACCGTTATTTCGAACCAAATTTTAAATTTTTACGTGCATTTGTATATTGCGTGGGGTTAAATTGTGCATTTTACCCACATTTTGAACAATTTAAATATCAAAAAATTGAGTTGTGGTTACATCACACACGTTTTAGTAGTAATTTTTGCAAATTATTTTTTTTTTATTTTTGTTTATTGTCTAAAATACGTCATTTTGAACGAAATGTACCAAAATCTTAACCAAACAATCGGTAAATGGAGAATTTCACCCAAAAAAAATAAAATGCACCAAAAAATTTTATATTTTAATCGATATAACGATAACTAGACAAGTTGATACAAAACTTGTCATTTTTACCGTTATATTAAACAAATATATAATTTTTAAGTGCAATTTTTTGTCATTTTTGGTGAAATTCTCCATTTGACCGACATTTTGAACAATTAATATATGAAACAATTGAGTTGTGGTGATAAAATTAAATTTGGTAGAATTTTGGTATTAATTGTTCAAAATGACGTTCAAATGGACAAATAAGGAAAAGAAATACAAACAAAATATAAATAAGCAAAAATTACTACCAAAGTCATGTGTTTTATCACCACAACCCTATTTTTGTATATGCTAATTGTTCAAAATTTGGGTATAATAGACAATATAACCTCACGAAACATAAAAACACACGTAATAATTTAATGTTTTGTTCAAAATAACGGTAAAATAGACAAGTTTTGTTTAAACTGTCTAATTACCGTTATTTCGAACCAAATTTTATATTTTTACGTGCATTTTTATATTGCGTGGGGTTAAATTGTGCATTTTACCCACATTTTGAACAATTTACATATCTAAAAATTAAATTGTGGTGACAAAACACATGGTTTGGTAGTAATTTTTGCTAATATATTTTTGCTTATATTTTTTTATATTTCATTTGTCCACAATGTGGGTAATATGGACCATTTAACCCCGCGCAACATAAAATGCACGTAAAAATTAAATATCTTGTTTGAAATAACGGTAAAACAGACAAGTTATATGTAAACTTGTCTATTTACCGTTATTTCGAACCAAATTTTACATTTTTACGTGCATTTTTATATTGTGTGTGGTTAAATTGTGCATTTTACTCAATTTTGAACAATGTTAATATAAAGAAATGGAATTGTGGTGACAAAACACACGCTTTGGTAGTAATTTTGGCTTATTAATATTTTTTTTGCGTTATTTTGAACCAAATATTTAATTTTTAAGTGCAATTAAATGTCATTTGGTTTGGAATTCTCCATTAAACCGACATTTTGAATAATTTAAAAATGAAACAATTGAGTTGTGGTGATAAATTACACTTTGGAAGAATTTTGGAATTAATTGTTCAAAATGACGATCAAATGGACAAATAATGAATAAAAACACAAAAAAAATATTATGAGCAAAAAAAACTACCAAAGCGAGTGTTTAATTACCAGAACTCAATTTTTTCATATTCCAATTAACGATTAAAAGACAATTAAATAAAATACTTGTCTGTTTTACCGTTATTTCGAACAAAATTTAAATTTTTACGTGCATTTTCATATTGCGTGGGATTATATTGTCCATTTAACCAACATTTTGAACAATTTCAAGATAAAAAAATTGAATTGTGGTGACAAAACACACGCTTTGGTAGTAATTTCTGCTAATGATTATTTTTTTTTTTTGTATTATTTTGAACTTAATATTTAATTTTTTAGTGCAATTGAATGTCATTTGGGGTGAAATTCTCCATTTAATCGACATTTTGAACAATTTTAATATGAAACAATTGAGTTAAGATGATAAAACACACTTCGGTGGAATTTCAGTATTAATTGTTCAAAATGACATTCAAATGAACAAATATTGAATAAAAACACAAAATAAATATAAATTAGCAAAAATTACTACCAAAGCGTTTGTTTTATCACCACAACTCTACTTTTTTATATTTCAATTGTCCAAAATTTAGGTCAAATGGACAATAAAACCCAGCGCAACCTTCGTCAACTTCTCTATTTACCGTTATTTCGAACCAAATTTTAAATTTTTACGTGCATTTGTATATTGCGTGGGGTTAAATTGTGCATTTTACCCACATTTTGAACAATTTAAATATCAAAAAATTGAGTTGTGGTTACATCACACACGTTTTAGTAGTAATTTTTGCAAATTTTTTTTTTTTTATTTTTGTTTATTGTCTAAAATACGTCATTTTGAACGAAATGTACCAAAATCTTAACCAAACAATCGGTAAATGGAGAATTTCACCCAAAAAAAATAAAATGCACCAAAAAATTTTATATTTTAATCGATATAACGATAACTAGACAAGTTGATACAAAACTTGTCATTTTTACCGTTATATTAAACAAATATATAATTTTTAAGTGCAATTTTTTGTCATTTTGGTGAAATTCTCCATTTGACCGACATTTTGAACAATTAATATATGAAACAATTGAGTTGTGGTGATAAAATTAAATTTGGTAGAATTTTGGTATTAATTGTTCAAAATGACGTTCAAATGGACAAATAAGGAAAAGAAATACAAACAAAATATAAATAAGCAAAAATTACTACCAAAGTCATGTGTTTTATCACCACAACCCTATTTTTGTATATGCTAATTGTTCAAAATTTGGGTATAATAGACAATATAACCTCACGAAACATAAAAACACACGTAATAATTTAATGTTTTGTTCAAAATAACGGTAAAATAGACAAGTTTTGTTTAAACTTGTCTAATTACCGTTATTTCGAACCAAATTTTATAGTTTTACGTGCATTTTTATATTGCGTGGGGTTAAATTGTGCATTTTACCCACATTTTGAACAATTTACATATCTAAAAATTAAATTGTGGTGACAAAACACATGGTTTGGTAGTAATTTTTGCTAATATATTTTTGCTTATATTTTTTTATATTTCATTTGTCCACAATGTGGGTAATATGGACCACTTAACCCCGCGCAACATAAAATGCACGTAAAAATTAAATATCTTGTTTGAAATAACGGTAAAACAGACAAGTTATATGTAAACTTGTCTATTTACCGTTATTTCGAACCAAATTTTACATTTTTACGTGCATTTTTATATTGTGTGTGGTTAAATTGTGCATTTTACTCAAATTTTGAACAATGTAAATATAAAGAAATGGAATTGTGGTGACAAAACACACGCTTTGGTAGTAATTTTTGCTTATTAATATTTTTTTTGCGTTATTTTGAACCAATATTTAATTTTTAAGTGCAATTAAATGTCATTTGGTTTGGAATTCTCCATTAAACCGACATTTTGAATAATTTAAAAATGAAACAATTGAGTTGTGGTGATAAATTACACTTTGGAAGAATTTTGGAATTAATTGTTCAAAATGACGATCAAATGGACAAATAATGAATAAAAACACAAAAAAAAAAAAAATATTATGAGGAAAAAAAACTACCAAAGCGAGTGTTTAATTACCAGAACTCAATTTTTTCATATTCCAATTAACGATTAAAAGACAATTAAATAAAATACTTGTCTGTTTTACCGTTATTTCGAACAAAATTTAAATTTTTACGTGCATTTTCATATTGCGTGGGATTATATTGTCCATTTAACCAATATTTTGAACAATTTCAAGATAAAAAAATTGAATTGTGGTGACAAAACACACGCTTTGGTTACTACCAAAGCGTGTGTTTTGTCACCACAATTCAATTTTTTTATCTTGAAATTGTTCAAAATGTTGGTTAAATGGACAATATAATCCCACGCAATATGAAAATGCACGTAAAAATTTAAATTTTGTTCGAAATAACGGTAAAACAGACAAGTATTTTATTTAATTGTCTTTTAATCGTTAATTGGAATATGAAAATCGTTAATTAGAATATAAAATATGAAATTTCTGCTAATGATTATTTTTTTTTTTTTGTATTATTTTGAACCTTATATTTAATTTTTTAGTGCAATTGAATGTCATTTGGGGTGAAATTCTCCATTTAATCGACATTTTGAACAATTTTAATATGAAACAATTGAGTTAAGATGATAAAACACACTTCGGTGGAATTTTAGTATTAATTGTTCAAAATGACATTCAAATGAACAAATATTGAATAAAAACACAAAATAAATATAAATAAGCAAAAATTACTACCAAAGCGTTTGTTTTATCACCACAACTCTACTTTTTTATATTTCAATTGTCCAAAATTTAGGTCAAATGGACAATAAAACCCAGCGTAACCTTCGTCAACTTCTCTATTTACCGTTATTTTGAATCAAATTTTAAATTTTAACGTGCATTTGTATATTGCGTGGGGTTAAATTGTGCATTTTACCCACATTTTGAACAATTTGAATATCAAAAAATTGAGTTGTGGTTACATCACACACGTATTAGTAGTAATTTTTCCAAATTAATTTTTTTTTTGTTTTTGTTCATTAATTGTCTATAATACGTCATTTTGAACGAAATGTACCAAAATCTTAACCAAACAATCGGTAAATGGAGAATTTCACCCAAAAAAAATAAAATGCACCAAAAAATTTTATATTTTAATCGATATAACGATAACTAGACAAGTTGATACAAAACTTGTCATTTTTACCGTTATATTAAACAAATATATAATTTTTAAGTGCAATTTTTTGTCATTTTTGGTGAAATTCTCCATTTGACCGACATTTTGAACAATTAATATATGAAACAATTGAGTTGTGGTGATAAAATTAAATTTGGTAGAATTTTGGTATTAATTGTTCAAAATGACGTTCAAATGGACAAATAAGGAAAAAATACAAACAAAATATAAATAAGCAAAAATTACTACCAAAGTCATGTGTTTTATCACCACAACCCTATTTTTGTATATGCTAATTGTTCAAAATTTGGGTATAATAGACAATATAACCTCACGAAACATAAAAACACACATAATAATTTAATGTTTTGTTCAAAATAACGGTAAAATAGACAAGTTTTGTTTAAACTTGTCTAATTACCGTTATTTCGAACCAAATTTTATATTTTTACGTGCATTTTTATATTGCGTGGGGTTAAATTGTGCAATTAACCCACATTTTGAACAATTTACATATCTAAAAATTAAATTGTGATGACAAAACACATGGTTTGGTAGTAATTTTTGCTAATATATTTTTGCTTATATTTTTTTATATTTCATTTGTCCACAATGTGGGTAATATGGACCATTTAACCCCGCGCAACATAAAATGCACGTAAAAATTAAATATCTTGTTTGAAATAACGGTAAAACAGACAAGTTATATGTAAACTTGTCTATTTACCGTTATTTCGAACCAAATTTTACATTTTTACGTGCATTTTTATATTGTGTGTGGTTAAATTGTGCATTTTACTCAAATTTTGAACAATGTAAATATAAAGAAATGGAATTGTGGTGACAAAACACACGCTTTGGTAGTAATTTTTGCTTATTAATATTTTTTTTTGCGTTATTTTGAACCAAATATTTAATTTTTAAGTGCAATTAAATGTCATTTGGTTTGGAATTCTCCATTAAACCGACATTTTGAATAATTTAAAAATGAAACAATTGAGTTGTGGTGATAAATTACACTTTGGAAGAATTTTGGAATTAATTGTTCAAAATGACGATCAAATGGACAAATAATGAATAAAAACACAAAAAAAAAAAAATATTATGAGGAAAAAAAACTACCAAAGCGAGTGTTTAATTACCAGAACTCAATTTTTTCATATTCCAATTAACGATTAAAAGACAATTAAATAAAATACTTGTCTGTTTTACCGTTATTTCGAACAAAATTTAAATTTTTACGTGCATTTTCATATTGCGTGGGATTATATTGTCCATTTAACCAACATTTTGAACAATTTCAAGATAAAAAAATTGAATTGTGGTGACAAAACACACGCTTTGGTAGTAATTTCTGCTAATGATTATTTTTTTTTTTTTGTATTATTTTGAACTTTATATTTGATTTTTTAGTGCAATTGAATGTCATTTGGGGTGAAATTCTCCATTTAATCGACATTTTGAACAATTTCAATATGAAACAATCGAGTTAAGATGATAAAACACACTTCGGTGGAATTTTAGTATTAATTGTTCAAAATGACATTCAAATGAACAAATATTGAATAAAAACACAAAATAAATATAAATTAGCAAAAATTACTACCAAAGCGTTTGTTTTATCACCACAACTCTACTTTTTTATATTTCAATTGTCCAAAATTTAGGTCAAATGGACAATAAAATCCAGCGCAACCTTCGTCAACTTCTCTATTTACCGTTATTTCGAACAAAATTTTAAATTTTTACGTGCATTTGTATATTGCGTGGGGTTTAATTGTGCATTTTACCCACATTTTGAACAATTTAAATATCAAAAAATTGAGTTGTGGTTACATCACACACGTTTTAGTAGTAATTTTTGCAAATTATTTTTTTTTTTATTTTTGTTCATTAATTGTCTATAATACGTCATTTTGAACGAAATGTACCAAAATTTTAACCAAACAATCGGTAAATGGAGAATTTCACCCAAAAAAAATTAAATGCACCAAAAAATTTTATATTTTTATCGATATAACGATAACTAGACAAGTTGATACAAAACTTGTCATTTTTACCGTTATATTAAACAAATATATAATTTTTAAGTGCAATTTTTTGTCATTTTTGGTGAAATTCTCCATTTGACCGACATTTTGAACAATTAATATATGAAACAATTGAGTTGTGGTGATAAAATTAAATTTGGTAGAATTTTGGTATTAATTGTTCAAAATGACGTTCAAATGGACAAATAAGGAAAAGAAATACAAACAAAATATAAATAAGCAAAAATTACTACCAAAGTCATGTGTTTTATCACCACAACCCTATTTTTGTATATGCTAATTGTTCAAAATTTGGGTATAATAGACAATATAACCTCACGAAACATAAAAACACACGTAATAATTTAATGTTTTGTTCAAAATAACGGTAAAATAGACAAGTTTTGTTTAAACTTGTCTAATTACCGTTATTTCGAACCAAATTTTATAGTTTTACGTGCATTTTTATATTGCGTGGGGTTAAATTGTGCATTTTACCCACATTTTGAACAATTTACATATCTTAAAATTAAATTGTGGTGACAAAACACATGGTTTGGTAGTAATTTTTGCTTATATATTTTTTATTTTATGTTATTTTGAACCAAATATTTAATTTTGAAGTGCAATTTAATATCATTTTGGCTGGGGATCTCCATTTAACCGATATTTTGAAAAATTTCAATACGAAACAATTAAGGTGTGGTAAAAAAACACACTTTGGTAGAATTTCGGTATTCATTGTTCAAAATGACGTTCAACTGGACAAATTAAGAATAACAAACCCAAAAAAAATAATAAATTAGCAATAATTGCGTGTGTTTTATCACCAGAACCATATTTTTGAATATCTTAATAGTCTAAAATGTTGGTTAGATGGACCATTTAACCCCGCGCAACATAAAAATGCACGTTAAATATAATATTTTGTTTGAAATAACGGTAAAACAGACAAGTTTTGTTAAAACTTGTCTATTTTTAGTGATTTCGAACAAAATTTAAAATTTTTACGTGCTTTTTTATATTGCGTGGGGTTGAATCGTGCATTTTTTTCAAATTTTGAACTTTTTTAATAAAAAGAGATTGAATTTTGGTGACAAAACACACGCTTTGGTAGTAATTTTTGCTTATTTATATTTTTTTAGTTTTTTGTCAACTTGTCTATTTGACGTTATCTCGTTTAAAGTAGTTAATTTAAAAGTGCAATTGAACGTCATTTGGGCTTGAATTCTACAAGTAACCGACATTTAGAACAATTTTAATATGAAACAATTGAGTGGTGGTGATAAAACACAACTCAATTGTCATTTTGAAAGATATGTACCAAAATCTTAACAAAATAATGGGTGAATGGAAAATTTCACTCCAAATGTCATTGAATTGCACCTTAAATTTAAATATATGAATCAAATTAACAGTAAATTGACAAATTGACACAAAACCTGTCGTATTTTGTTTTATTAAACCAAATATATAATTTTTAAGTGCAATTTAATGTCATTTGGGGTGAAATACTCCATTTAACCGACATTTTGAACAATTTAAATATGAAACAATTGAGATGTGGTGATAAAATTAACTTTGGAAGAATTTTGGTATTTTTTGTTCAAAATGACGTTAAAATGGACACATTACGAAAACAAATACAAACATTATATAATTACTTGTTCAAAATGACTTTCAAATATGAATAACGTTAGAATTTTTATTCAATAATGAATAAAAAGTATAGAAAATATATAAATTAGCAAAAATTACTACCAAAGTGTGTTTTTTATCACCACAACTCTATTTTTGTATATTCCAATTGTTCAATTTGGGTAAAATGGACAATATCACCCCACGCAACATAAAAATGCACGTCATTATTTAATATTTTGTTTGAAATAACGGTAAAACAGACCAGTTTTGTGGTCATTTGTCTATAAACTGTTATTTCGTACCAAACCAAAAGTTTTAAAGTGCATTTTTATATTGCGTGGGGATAAATTGTCTATTTAATCCACATTTTAAACAATTCCAATATCAAAAATTGAGCTGTGGTGACATAACACACGCTTTGGTAGTAAGTTTTGCTTATTAATTTTTTTTTGTGTTATTTTGAACCAAATATTTCATTTTAAAGTGGAATTTAACGTCTCTTGGGGTCAAATTCCCCATTTAACTGACATTTTGAACAATTTCAATATGAAAAAATTGAGTTGAGGTGATAAAACACACTTCGGTAGAATTTTGGTACAAATCGTTTTAAATGACGTTCAAATGGACAAATAATGAACAAAAACACAAAAAAATATTATTTAGCCAAAATTTCTACTTAAGCGTTGGTTTTGTCACCACAACTCAATTTTTGTTATATTTAAATTGTTCAAAATGTGGGTAAAATGCACAATTTAACCCCACGCAATATAAAAATGAATTTTTAAATTTGGTATGAAATAACGATAAATAGACAACCTAACACAAAATGTGTCTGTTTTACCGTTATTTCGAATAAAATATGTAATTTTTACGTGCAATTTTTTGTTGCGTTGGGTTATATGGTCCATTTTACCCAAATTTTGAACATTTGGAATATACAAAAATAGAGTTGTGGTGATAAAACACACGCTTTGGTAGTTATTTTTGCTGATTTATATAGTTTTTTATTTTTGATTCATTTGAACGTCCATTTGAACGTTCTTTCGAACAATAAGTATCAAAACTCTACCAAAAAATTGTTTTATCACCACAACTCAATTGTTACATTTAGAAATTGGTCAAAATGTCGGGATAATGATGAATTTCAACCCAAATGACAATAAATTGCACTTAAAAATTAAATTTTTGGTTCAAAATTACGGTTAAAACGACAAGTTTTCAGTCAACTTGTCTATTAAACGTTATTTCGGTTAAAATATTTCATTTTCTAGTGCAATTTAATGTCATTTGGGCTGAAATTCTCCATTAAACCGACATTTTGAACAATTTTTAAATGAAACAATTGGGTTGTGTTGATAAAACATACTTTGGTAGAATCTTGATATTAATTGTTCCAAATGACGTTCAAATGGACAAGTAAGGAATAAAAACACAATAAAAATATAGATAAGCAATTATTACTACCAAAGCGTGAGTTTTATCATTACAACTTTTATATATTTCAATTGTTCAAAATGTGGGTCAAACGGACCATTAAACCCCTTGAAACATAAAAATGCAAATTAAAATTTAATATTTTGTTCAAAATAACGGTAAAACAGACAAATTTTGTGTTCACTTGTCTATTTACCTTTATTTCGAACCAAATTTGAAATTTTAACGTGCCTATTTATATTGCGTGGGGTACTGTGCATTTTACCCAAATTTGGGTTCGAAATAATAGTAAAACAGACAAGTTTTGTATAAACTTGTCTATTTACCGTTATTTTGATTCAAATATTAAATTTTTACGTGCATTTTCATATTACGTGGGGTTAAATTGTGCATTTTTCCCACATTTTGAACAATTTAAATATCAAAAAATTTAGTTGTGGTGACCAAACCCACGCTTAAGTACTTATTTTTGCTAATTAATATTTTTTTGTGTTTTTGTTCATTATTTGTCCATTTGAACGTCATTTAGAACGACATGTACCAAAATCTTAACAAAAAAATGGGTAAGTGGTGAATTATCCACTTACCCATTAAAAATTAAATATTTTGATCGGGATAACGGTCAATAGAGAAGTCAACACAAAACTTGTCGTTTTAACGGTTATTTTGAACCAAATATTTTATTTTAAAGTGCAATTTAATGTCATTTGGGGTTTAATTCTCCATTTCACCGACATTTTGAACACAAAACAATTGAGTTGTGGTGATAAAACACACTTTGGTAGAATTTTGGTAATAATTGTTCAAAATGACGTTCAAACGGACAAATAATGAATAAAAACACAAAAAAAAATATAAATTAGCAAAAATTACAACCAAAAACTGTGTTTTGCCACCAGAACTTAATTTTTTTATATTTCAATTGTCCAAAATGTGGGTAAAGTGGGCCATTTTCCCCACGCAACTTAAAAATGCACGTTAAAATTTATTATTTTGTTCGACATACGGTAAACAGACAAAATTTTTGAAAACTTGTCTATTTACCGTTATTTCGAAACAAATTTTTAATTTTAACGTGCCTTTTCATATTGCATGGGGTTAATTATAAATATTTAACTATAATGGGGTTAATTTAAATATAAAAAGATTGAATTTTGGTTTAAAACACACGTATAAGTGGTAATTTTTGCTTATTAATATTTTTTTTAAAACGTTATTTGGGTGCAATTGAATGTTATTTGGGGTGAAATTCGTTATTTAACCGACGTTTTGAACAATTTTAATATGAAAAAATTGAAATATAGTGATAAAACACACTCTGGTAGAATTTTGGTATTAATTGTTCAAAATGACGTTCAATTGAATAAATAACGAATAAAAACAAAAAAAATATAAATTAGCAAAGATTACTACCAAAGCGTGTGTTTTATCACTACAACTCAAATTTTTATTTTTCAATTGTTCAAATTGTGGGTAAAATGGACCATTTTATCCCGCGCAACTTTAAAATGCACGTTTAATTTAATTTTTTGTTCGAAATACCGGTTAAACAGACAAGTTTTGTGAAAACTTGTGTATTAACAGTTTTTTCGAACAACATTAAAAATTTTTACGTGCATATTTTTATTGCATTTGGTTAAATTGTGCATTTTACCCACATTTTGAACAATTTTAATATCAAAAAATTTATTTAAAGTGACAAAACACACGATTTAGTAGTGATTTTTGCTGATTAATATTTTTTTTTGTGTTTTTGTTCATTTTTTGCCCATTTGAACGTCCTTTTGAACGATTTGTACCAAAATCTTTACAAAATAATGGGTAAATGAAGAATATCACCCCAAATGACATTAATTGCACCTAAAAACTAAATATTTTGATCGAAAAAACGGTGAATAGACAAGTTGATACCATACTTGTCGTTTTTACCGTTATTTTGAACCAAATAGTTAATTTTTAAGTCCAATTTTATATCATTTGGCGTGAAATTCTCCATTTCGAACAATTTAAATATAAAATAATTGAGTTGTGGTGATAAAATTATCTTTGTAGAATTTAAGTATTCATTGTTCAAATTGACAATCAAATATGAATGACGTCAAATTTTGATTCGATAATGAATAAAAAATACAAAAAATTTTAAATAAGCAAAAATTTAAATTATTAAAATATTTAATTTTTAAGTGCAATTTAATGTCATTTGGGTGAAATTCTCCATTAAACCGACATTTTGAACAATTTCAATGTGAAACAATTGAGTTGTGGTGATTAAACTAACTTTGGTAGAATTTTGGTATTAATTGTTCAGAATGACGTTCAAATGGACAAATACTGAATAAAAACACAAAAAAATATAATTAGCCAAAATTACTACCAAAGCGTGTATTTTATCACCACAACTCAATTTTTCTAAAATTTCAATAGTCCTTAATGAGGGTAAAATGGACCATTCAACCACGAGAAACATAAAATGCACGTCAAAATTTAATATTTTGTTCGAAATAACGAAAAAACCGACAAGTTTTGTGTAAACTTGTCTATTTACCGGTATTTTGAACCTAATTTAAATTTTAACGTGCATTTTTATATTGCGTGGGGTTAAATTGTGCATTTTACCCCACATTTTGAACAATTTTAACATCAAAAAATTGAGTTGAAGTGACAAAACACACGCTTTAGTAGTAAATTTTCCAAATGAAATTTTTTTTTTTGGTTTTTGTTCTTATTTGTGCATTTGAACGTCATTTTGAAAGACATGTACCAAAATCTTAACAAAACAATGGGTAAATGGAGAATTTCACCCCAAATGAAATCAAATTTCACCTAAAAATTAAATATTTTAATCGAAATAACGGTTAATAGACAAGTTGACACAAACTTGTCGTTTTTACCGTTATTTTGAACCAAATAATTTTTTAAAAGCAATTTAATGTTATTCAAGGTGAAATTCTCCATTTAACCGACATTTTAAACAATTAAAATATGAAACAATAAAGATGTAGTGATAAAATTAACTTTGGTAGAATTTTGGTATTTTTTGTTTAAAATGACGTTCAAATATGTATGACGTTCAAATTTTTATTCAATATTGTATAAAAAATACAGAAAATATAAAAATTAGCAAAAATAACTATCAAAGCGTGTGTTTTTTCACCACAAATCTATTTTTGTAAATTCCAATTGTTCAAAATTTAGGTAAGATGGACAATATAACCCCACGCAATATAAAAATGCACGTAAAAATATTATATTTTGTTCGAAATAACGGTAAAACAGAAAAGTTTTGTGTAAACTTGTCTATTTATCGTTATCTCGTACCAAGTTTAAATTTTAAAGTGCATTTTTATATTGCGTGGGGAAAAATTGTGTATTTTCCACATTTCGAACAATTAAAATATAAAATAATTGAATTATGGTGACAAAACACACGCTTTGGTAGTAATTTTTGCAAATTAATATTTTTTTTTTTTTGAACCAAATATTTAATTTTAAGTGCAATTTAATGTCATTTGGGGTCAAATTCTCCATTTAACCGACAATTTGAACAATTTCAATATAAAACAATTGACTTGTGGTGATAAAACACACTTCTGTAGAATTTTGGTAGTCATTGTTCAAAATGACGTTCTAAAGGACAAATAATGAATAAAAACATAAAAAAAAATAAATTAGCAAAAATTACTACCAAAGCGTGTGTTTAATCACCACAACTCTTCACAAAATATTAATTTTTAAGTGCAATTAAATGTCATTTAACATAAAAATGCACGTAAAAATTTAATATTTTGTTCGAAATAACGGTAAAACAGACAAGTTTTGTGTTAACTTGTCTATTTATCGTTATTTCGTACCAGATTTTAAATTTTAAAGTGCATTTTTATATTGCGTGGGGTAACATTGTGCATTTTACCCACATTTCAAACAATTAAAATATTGAAAAATTGAATTGTGGTGACAAAACATACGCTTTGGTAGTTAGTTTTGCTTATTTTAATTTTTTTTGTGTTATTTTGAACCGAATATTTAATTTTTAAGTGCAATTAAATGTCATTTGGGGTAAAATTCTCTATTTAACCGACATATTGAACAATTTCAATATGAAACAATTAAGTTGTGGTGATAAAACACACTTTGGTAGAAATTTAGTAATAATTGTTCCAAAGAACGTTCAAATGGACAAATAATGAATAAAAACAAAAAAAAAAATATAAATAAGCAAAAATTACTGCCAAAGCGTGTGATAAATCACTGACAAGTTTTGTTTAACTTGACTTTTTATCGTTATTTCGTACCAAATTTTAATTGTTTTTTAATTGTTTAACTTGACTTTTTATCGTTATTTCGTACCAAATTTTAAATATGAAAGTGCATTCTTTATATTGCGTGGGGTAAAATTGGTAAAACAGACCAGTTTTGTGGTCATTTGTCTATAAACTGTTATTTCGTACCAAACCAAAAGTTTTAAAGTGCATTTTTATATTGCGTGGGGATAAATTGTCTATTTAATCCACATTTTAAACAATTCCAATATCAAAAATTGAGCTGTGGTGACATAACACACGCTTTGGTAGTAAGTTTTGCTTATTAATTTTTTTTGTGTTATTTTGAACCAAATATTTCATTTTAAAGTGGAATTTAACGTCTCTTGGGTCAAATTCCCCATTTAACTGACATTTTGAACAATTTCAATATGAAAAAATTGAGTTGAGGTGATAAAACACACTTCGGTAGAATTTTGGTACAAATCGTTTTAAATGACGTTCAAATGGACAAATAATGAACAAAAACACAAAAAAATATTATTTAGCCAAAATTTCTACTTAAGCGTTGGTTTTGTCACCACAACTCAATTTTTGTTATATTTAAATTGTTCAAAATGTGGGTAAAATGCACAATTTAACCCCACGCAATATAAAAATGAATTTTTAAATTTGGTATGAAATAACGATAAATAGACAACCTAACACAAAATGTGTCTGTTTTACCGTTATTTCGAATAAAATATGTAATTTTTACGTGCAATTTTTGTTGCGTTGGGTTATATGGTCCATTTTACCCAAATTTTGAACATTTGGAATATACAAAAATAGAGTTGTGGTGATAAAACACACGCTTTGGTAGTTATTTTTGCTGATTTATATAGTTTTTTATTTTTGATTCATTTGAACGTCCATTTGAACGTTCTTTCGAACAATAAGTATCAAAACTCTACCAAAAAATTGTTTTATCACCACAACTCAATTGTTACATTTAGAAATTGGTCAAAATGTCGGGATAATGATGAATTTCAACCCAAATGACAATAAATTGCACTTAAAAATTAAATTTTTGGTTCAAAATTACGGTTAAAACGACAAGTTTTCAGTCAACTTGTCTATTAAACGTTATTTCGGTTAAAATATTTCATTTTCTAGTGCAATTTAATGTCATTTGGGCTGAAATTCTCCATTAACCGACATTTTGAACAATTTTTAAATGAAACAATTGGGTTGTGTTGATAAAACATACTTTGGTAGAATCTTGATATTAATTGTTCCAAATGACGTTCAAATGGACAAGTAAGGAATAAAAACACAATAAAAATATAGATAAGCAATTATTACTACCAAAGCGTGAGTTTTATCATTACAACTTTTATATATTTCAATTGTTCAAAATGTGGGTCAAACGGACCATTAAACCCTTGAAACATAAAAATGCAAATTAAAATTTAATATTTTGTTCAAAATAACGGTAAAACAGACAAATTTTGTGTTCACTTGTCTATTTACCTTTATTTCGAACCAAATTTGAAATTTTAACGTGCCTATTTATATTGCGTGGGGTACTGTGCATTTTACCCAAATTTGGGTTCGAAATAATAGTAAAACAGACAAGTTTTGTATAAACTTGTCTATTTACCGTTATTTTGATTCAAATATTAAATTTTTACGTGCATTTTCATATTACGTGGGGTTAAATTGTGCATTTTTCCCACATTTTGAACAATTTAAATATCAAAAAATTTAGTTGTGGTGACCAAACCCACGCTTAAGTACTTATTTTTGCTAATTAATATTTTTTTGTGTTTTTGTTCATTATTTGTCCATTTGAACGTCATTTAGAACGACATGTACCAAAATCTTAACAAAAAAATGGGTAAGTGGTGAATTATCCACTTACCCATTAAAAATTAAATATTTTGATCGGGATAACGGTCAATAGAGAAGTCAACACAAAACTTGTCGTTTTAACGGTTATTTTGAACCAAATATTTTATTTTAAAGTGCAATTTAATGTCATTTGGGGTTTAATTCTCCATTTCACCGACATTTTGAACCATTGAATTACAAAACAATTGAGTTGTGGTGATAAAACACACTTTGGTAGAATTTTGGTAATAATTGTTCAAAATGACGTTCAAACGGACAAATAATGAATAAAAACACAAAAAAAAATATAAATTAGCAAAAATTACAACCAAAAACTGTGTTTTGCCACCAGAACTTAATTTTTTTATATTTCAATTGTCCAAAATGTGGGTAAAGTGGGCCATTTTCCCCACGCAACTTAAAAATGCACGTTAAAATTTATTATTTTGTTCGACATAACGGTAAAACAGACAAAATTTTTGAAAACTTGTCTATTTACCGTTATTTCGAAACAAATTTTTAATTTTAACGTGCCTTTTCATATTGCATGGGGTTAATTATAAATATTTAACTATAATGGGGTTAATTTAAATATAAAAAGATTGAATTTTGGTTAAAACACACGTATAAGTGGTAATTTTTGCTTATTAATATTTTTTTTAAAACGTTATTTGGGGTGCAATTGAATGTTATTTGGGGTGAAATTCGTTATTTAACCGACGTTTTGAACAATTTTAATATGAAAAAATTGAAATATAGTGATAAAACACACTCTGGTAGAATTTTGGTATTAATTGTTCAAAATGACGTTCAATTGAATAAATAACGAATAAAAACAAAAAAAATATAAATTAGCAAAGATTACTACCAAAGCGTGTGTTTTATCACTACAACTCAAATTTTTTATTTTTCAATTGTTCAAATTGTGGGTAAAATGGACCATTTTATCCCGCGCAACTTTAAAATGCACGTTTAATTTAATTTTTTGTTCGAAATACCGGTTAAACAGACAAGTTTTGTGAAAACTTGTGTATTAACAGTTTTTTCGAACAACATTAAAAATTTTTACGTGCATATTTTTATTGCATTTGGTTAAATTGTGCATTTTACCCACATTTTGAACAATTTTAATATCAAAAAAATTTATTTAAAGTGACAAAACACACGATTTAGTAGTGATTTTTGCTGATTAATATTTTTTTTTGTGTTTTTGTTCATTTTTTGCCCATTTGAACGTCCTTTTGAACGATTTGTACCAAAATCTTTACAAAATAATGGGTAAATGAAGAATATCACCCCAAATGACATTTAATTGCACCTAAAAACTAAATATTTTGATCGAAAAAACGGTGAATAGACAAGTTGATACCATACTTGTCGTTTTACCGTTATTTTGAACCAAATAGTTAATTTTTAAGTCCAATTTTATATCATTTGCGTGAAATTCTCCATTTCGAACAATTTAAATATAAAATAATTGAGTTGTGGTGATAAAATTATCTTTTGTAGAATTTAAGTATTCATTGTTCAAATTGACAATCAAATATGAATGACGTTCAAATTTTGATTCGATAATGAATAAAAAATACAAAAAATTTTAAATAAGCAAAAATTTAAATTATTAAAATATTTAATTTTTAAGTGCAATTTAATGTCATTTGGGGTGAAATTCTCCATTAAACCGACATTTTGAACAATTTCAATGTGAAACAATTGAGTTGTGGTGATTAAACTAACTTTGGTAGAATTTTGGTATTAATTGTTCAGAATGACGTTCAAATGGACAAATACTGAATAAAAACACAAAAAAATATAATTAGCCAAAATTACTACCAAAGCGTGTATTTTATCACCACAACTCAATTTTTCTAAAATTTCAATAGTCCTTAATGAGGGTAAAATGGACCATTCAACCACGAGAAACATAAAATGCACGTCAAAATTTAATATTTTGTTCGAAATAACGAAAAAACCGACAAGTTTTGTGTAAACTTGTCTATTTACCGGTATTTTGAACCTAATTTTAAATTTTAACGTGCATTTTTATATTGCGTGGGGTTAAATTGTGCGCATTTTACCCACATTTTGAACAATTTTAACATCAAAAAATTGAGTTGAAGTGACAAAACACACGCTTTAGTAGTAAATTTTCCAAATGAAATTTTTTTTTTGGTTTTTGTTCATTATTTGTGCATTTGAACGTCATTTTGAAAGACATGTACCAAAATCTTAACAAAACAATGGGTAAATGGAGAATTTCACCCCAAATGAAATCAAATTTCACCTAAAAATTAAATATTTTAATCGAAATAACGGTTAATAGACAAGTTGACACAAAACTTGTCGTTTTTACCGTTATTTTGAACCAAATAATTTTTTAAAAGCAATTTAATGTTATTCAAGGTGAAATTCTCCATTTAACCGACATTTTAAACAATTAAAATATGAAACAATAAAGATGTAGTGATAAAATTAACTTTGGTAGAATTTTGGTATTTTTTGTTTAAAATGACGTTCAAATATGTATGACGTTCAAATTTTTATTCAATATTGTATAAAAAATACAGAAAATATAAAAATTAGCAAAAATAACTATCAAAGCGTGTGTTTTTTCACCACAAATCTATTTTTGTAAATTCCAATTGTTCAAAATTTAGGTAAGATGGACAATATAACCCCACGCAATATAAAAATGCACGTAAAAATATTATATTTTGTTCGAAATAACGGTAAAACAGAAAAGTTTTGTGTAAACTTGTCTATTTATCGTTATCTCGTACCAAGTTTAAAATTTTAAAGTGCATTTTTATATTGCGTGGGGAAAAATTGTGTATTTTCCACATTTCGAACAATTAAAATATAAAATAATTGAATTATGGTGACAAAACACACGCTTTGGTAGTAATTTTTGCAAATTAATATTTTTTTTTTTTTTGAACCAAATATTTAATTTTTAAGTGCAATTTAATGTCATTTGGGGTCAAATTCTCCATTTAACCGACAATTTGAACAATTTCAATATAAAACAATTGACTTGTGGTGATAAAACACACTTCTGTAGAATTTTGGTAGTCATTGTTCAAAATGACGTTCTAAAGGACAAATAATGAATAAAAACATAAAAAAAATAAATTAGCAAAAATTACTACCAAAGCGTGTGTTTAATCACCACAACTCTTCACAAAATATTAAATTTTTAAGTGCAATTAAATGTCATTTAACATAAAAATGCACGTAAAAATTTAATATTTTGTTCGAAATAACGGTAAAACAGACAAGTTTTGTGTTAACTTGTCTATTTATCGTTATTTCGTACCAGATTTTAAATTTTAAAGTGCATTTTTATATTGCGTGGGGTAACATTGTGCATTTTACCCACATTTCAAACAATTAAAATATTGAAAAATTGAATTGTGGTGACAAAACATACGCTTTGGTAGTTAGTTTTGCTTATTTTAATTTTTTTTGTGTTATTTTGAACCGAATATTTAATTTTTAAGTGCAATTAAATGTCATTTGGGGTAAAATTCTCTATTTAACCGACATATTGAACAATTTCAATATGAAACAATTAAGTTGTGGTGATAAAACACACTTTGGTAGAAATTTAGTAATAATTGTTCCAAAGAACGTTCAAATGGACAAATAATGAATAAAAACACAAAAAAAAATATAAATAAGCAAAAATTACTGCCAAAGCGTGAGATAAATCACTGACAAGTTTTGTTTAACTTGACTTTTTATCGTTATTTCGTACCAAATTTTAATTGTTTTTTAATTGTTTAACTTGACTTTTTATCGTTATTTCGTACCAAATTTTAAATATGAAAGTGCATTTTTATATTGCGTGGGGTAAAATTGTGTATTTTTCCCACATTTCGAACAATTAAAATATAAAATAATTGAATTATGGTGACAAAACACACGCTTTGGTAGTAATTTTTGCTAATTAATATTTTTTTTTTTTTGAACCAAATATTTAACTTTTAAGTGCAATTTAATTTCATTTGGGCTGAAATTCTACATTTAACCGACATTTTGAACAATTTCAATATAAACAATTCAAATGTTGTGATAAATCACACTTTGGTAGAATTTTTGTTTTTATTGTTCAAAATGACGTTCAAATGGACAAACGAAAAACAGAAAAAAAATTGCAAAAATTACTACCAAAGCGTGTGTTTTATCACCACAACTCAATTTTTTGTATATTTCAATTGTCCAAAATGTGGGTAAAATTGACCATTTAACCCCGCGCACCTAGAAACTGCACGTTAAAATTTAATATTTTGTTCAAAATAACGGTATAACCGACAAGTTTAGTGTCAACTTGTCATTTACCGTTATTTCAAACCAAATTTTAAAGTTTAACGTGCATTTAAATTTTTATTGGGGCATTTAAGTTGTGTATTTTACCCACATTTTAAAAAAATTAAATATTAAAAAAATTGAATTGTGGTGACAAAACACAGGCGTTGGTAGTAATTTTTGCTAATTAATATTTTTTTTTGTGTTAATTTGAATCAAATTTAAAAAATTTTAAGTGCAATTTAATGTCATTTGGGCTGAAATTCTCCATTAAACCGACATTTTGAGCAATTTCAATATGAAACAATTGAGTTGTGGTGATAAGCCACACTTCGGTAGAATTTTGGTATAAGTTGTTCAAAATGACGTTCAAATGGAGAAATAATGATTAAAAACTGTAATGTACCAAAATGAAAAAATATTAACTAGCAAAAATTACTACCAAAGCGTGTGTTTTATCACCACAACTCAATTTTTGTATATTTCAATAGTTCAAAATGTGGGTTAAATGGACCATTTAACCCCGCGCAACATAAAAATACACATAAAAATTTAATTTTTTGTTCGAAATAACAGTTAGGTGTAAACTTGTCTATTTGCCATTATTTCGAACCATATTTTAAATTTTAACGTGCTTTTTTAGATTCCGTTTGGTTAAATTGTGCATTTTACCACCAAATTGCATTTTGTAAACATTTTGGTACATATCGTTCAGAATGACGTTCAAATGGACAAATTAAAAGCAAAAACATATTTGAAAATCTAAATAAGCAAAAATTACTAGTGAAGCGTGTGTTTTGTCACCGAAAATCAATTTTTTGATATTAAAATTGTTCAAAATGTTGGTAAAATGCACAATTTTACCCCACGCAATATAAAAGTGTACGTAATAATTGTTAATTTTGTTCGAAAAAACTTTAAATAGACAAGTTTACACAAAACTTGTCTATTTTCCCGTTATTGTGAACAAAATATTAAATTTTCACGTGCATTTAAATGTTCCGTGGGGTAAAATTGTCCAATTTTCCCAAAATATGAGCAATTAAAATATACAAAAAATAAATTTGTGGTGATAAAACACACGCGTTGATAGTGATTTTTGCTAATTTATATTTTGTTTGTATTTTTATTCATAATTTGTCTATTTTAACGTCATTGTGAACAAGTAATACCAAAATTTTACCAAAGTTAATTTGATCACCACACCTCAATTGTTTCATATTAAAATTGTTCAAATTGTCGGTAAAAGGGAGAATTTCACCCCAAATGAGATTAAATTCCACTCAAAAATTAAATATTTGGTTCATAATAACGGTAAAAACGACAATTTTTGTAACAACTTGTCTATTTACCGTTATTTCGATTAGTATATTTAATTTTTAGGTGTTATTTTTGTTATTTGGGTTAAAATTCTCCATTTACCCATTATTTTGTTAAGATTATGGTACATATCGTTCAAAATGTCGTTCAAATGGACAAATATTGAACAAAAACACAAACAAATATTATTAAGCAAAAATTACTACCAAAACGTGTGTTTTGTCACCACAATTAAACTTTTTATATTTAAATTTTTCAAAATGTGGGTTAAATGCAAGTTTTTACCCCACGCAATATAAAAATGCACGTTTAAATTTAAAATTTGGTTCAAAATAACGATAAATAGAAAAGTTTACACAAAACTTGTCTGTTTTACCGTTATTTCAAACAAAATAATAAATTTTACGTAAAATTTTATGTTGTGCGGGGTTCAATGGTCCAATATACTCACAATGTGAACAATTGCAATATAAAAAAATTAAGTTGTGGTGATAAAACACACGCTTTGGTAGTTATTATTGCTAATTTATATTTTTTTTTTGTGTTTCAATTCCTTATTTGTTCATACACGTTCAACGTCATTTTGAACAATTAATACCAAAATTCTATCAAAGTGTGTTTAATCACCACATCTCAATTTTTTCATATTGAAATTGTTCAAAATGTCAATCAAATGGAGAATTTCAGCCCAAATGACATTTAATTGCACTTAAAATTGAATTTTTGGTTCACAACAACACAAAAAAAAATATTTAAAACAAACATTACTACCAAACCGTGTGTTTTGTAACCACAATTCAATTTTTTAATATTAAAATTGTTCAAAATGTGGGTATAATGTACAATTTTACCCCACGCAATCTAATAGTGCACGTTTAAATTTTAAAATTTGTTCGAAATAACGGTTAATAGACAAGTTAAAACCAAACTTTTCTATTAAACCGTTATTTAACCGTTATTTAATAAAACTCAATTGTTTTATATTGAAATTGTTCAAAATGTTGGTAAATTTCTGCCCAAATGACATTTAATTGCACTTAAAATTTAAATAATTGGCTCAAAATAACACAAAAAAATATTAATAAGCAAAAATTACTACCAAAGCGTGTATTTTTCACCACAATTCAATTTTTTGATATTTAAATTGTTCAAAGTGTGGGTAAAATGCACAATTTTGTCCCACGCAATATCAAAATGCACATTTAAATTTAAAATTTGGTTAAAAATGACGGTTAATAGTAAAGTTTAAACAAAACTTGTCTATTTAACTGTTATTTTGAACAAAATATTAAAATTTTACGTCCATTTTCATGTTGCGTTGGGTTATATTGTCCATTGTTCCCAAAATTTGAACAATTTAAATATACCCAAAAAGATTTGTAGTAATAAATCACACGCTTTGGTAGTAATTTTTGCTAATTTATATTTTGTTTTTGTATTTTTATTTATAATTGGCCCGTATGAACGTCATTTCAAAATGACGTTCAAATGGCCAAACAATGAACAAAAACACAACAAAAAATTTTAACTGGCAACAATTACTACCAAAGCATGTGTTTTGTCACCATAATTCAATTTTGTTCTATTAACATAGTTCAAAATATGGGTAAAATGCAAATTTTAACCCTACGCAACATAAAAATGCAGGTGAAAATTTAAAATTTTGTTTGAAATAACGGTGAATAGACAAGTTTACACAAATTTTGTCTTTTTTATCGTTATTTTATTCCATTTTTGACAGTTGAAATACAAAAAAAATTGAGTTGTGGTGATAAAACTCACGCTCTGGTATTAATTTTCACTAAATTATATTTTTTTTTTGTGTTTAATGCATTTTTTGTCCAGTTTAACGTCATTTTGAACGATAAATACCAAAATTCTACCAAAGAGTGTTTTATCACCACAACTGAATTGATCATCTGAAAATTGTTCAATATAGCGGTTAAATGGAGAATTTCACCCCAAATGACATTAAATCGCACTTTAAAATTAAAAATTTGGTTTAAAATAACACAAAAAAATATTAATAAGCTAAAATTACTACCAAACGTTTGTTTTGTCACCACAATTCAAAATTTTGATATTGAAAGTGTGCAAAATATGGGTAAAATGCACAATTTTACCCCACGCAATATAAAAATGCACGTTAAATTTAAAGTTTTGTTCGAAATAACGGTAAATAGACAAGTTTAAACAAAACTTTTATTTTATTGTTATTTTGATAAAATATTAAATTTTCACGTGAATTTTTATGTTGCGTGGGGTTGAATGGACCATTTTACCAAAATTTTGAACAATTATATTATACAATAAAAGATTTGTGGTGATAAAACACACGCTTTGGTAAAAATTTTTGCTAATTTATATTTTTTTTGTATTTTAATTCATTATTTGTCCATATGAACGTCATTTTGAACAAGTAATACCAAAATTCTACTTTTGTTTATTTAATCAGCACAACTCAATTGTTTCATATTAAAATTATTCAAAATAACGAGTCAATGGAAAATTTGATTCAAAATAACACAAAAAAATTATAAATAAGCAAAAATTACTACCAAAGCGTGTGTTTTGTGCCCACAATTCAATTTTTTGATATTAAAATTGTTAAAAATGTGGGTAAAATGCAAATTTAATACCCAAAGCATTATAAAAATGCACGTAAAATATTAAATTCGGTTCGAAATAACGGGAAATAGACAAGTTTACACAAAACTTGTCTGTTTCACCGTTATTTCGAACAAAATATGAAATTTTAACGTGCATTTTTATGTTGCGCGGGGTTGAATGCTCCATTTGACCCACATTTGAACAATTGAAATATAACAAAAATTGAGATATGATTATAAAACACACGCTTTGGTAGGATATTTATATTTTTTTGTGTTTTTATTTAATCTTTGTCCATTTGAACGTCATTTTGAACAATAAATACCTAAATTCTACCAAAGTGTGTGTTATCACCACATCTCAATTATTTCATATTGAAATTGTTCAAAATGTCGGTTAAATGGAGAATTTCAGCCCAAATTACATTCAATTGTACTTAAAAATTAAATATTTGGTTCAAAATAACGCAAAAAAAAATTTAAAGGCAAAAATTACTACCAAACAGAATGTTTTGTCCCCACAATTTAATTTTTTGATATTTAAAATGTTTAAACTGTAAGTAAAATGACAAAATTTGACCCCACGCAATATCAAAATGAACGTTAAAATTTACAACTTGTTCGAAATAACGATAAATAGACAAGTTAAAACAAAATTTGTCTATTTCACCGTTATTTTGAACAAAATATTAATTTTTTACGTGCATTTTAATGTTGCGTGAGGACAAATGGTCCATCTTACCCAAATTTTGAACAATTGGAATATACAAAAATAGATTTGTAGTGATAAAACACGCTTTGGTAGTAATTTTTGCTAATTTATATTTTTTTGTATTCTTGTTCATTATTTGTCTATTTGAACGTCATTAAGAACAATTAATACAAAATTCTACCAAAGTGTGTTTTATCACCACACTTCAATTGTTGCATTTTTAAATTGTTCAAAATGTCGGTTTAATGGAGAATTTCAGCCCAAATGACATTAAATTGCACTTAAAAATTATATATTTGGTTCAATATAACAAAAAACGACAAGTTTTGTGTCAATTTGTCAATTTAATGTTATTTTGATTCATATATTTAATTTAAAGGAGCAATTTAATGTCATTTGGAGTGAAATTTTCCATTCACCCATTATTTTGTTTAGATTTTGGTACATATCGTTCAAAATGACGTTCAAATGGACAAAAAACACAAAAAAATATTAATAAGCAAAAATTACTACCAAAGATTATGTTTTTCCACCTCAACCCAATTTTTTGATATTTTAATTGTTCAAATGTGGGAAAAATGCACAAGTTAACCCCACGCAATATAAAAATGCACGTTTAAATTTAAAATTTGGTTCGAAATAACGGTAAATAGACAAGTTTAAACAAAACTTGTCTGTTTTACCGTTATTTCGAACAAAATATTTTATTTGTACGTGCATTTTTATGTTGTTTGGGGTAATGGTCCATTTAACCTACATTTTGGACAATTGAAATATAAAACAATTGAGTTGTGGTGATAAATTACACGCTTTGGTAGTAAATTTGGCTAATTAATTTATTTTTTTTGTGTTTTGATTCATTATGCACGTAAAAATTTAATATCTTATTCAAAACAACGGTAAAACAGACAAGTTTTGTGTAATCTTTTCTATTTACCGTTATTTCGAACCAAATATTAAATTTTTGTATTGCGAAGGGTTAAAATTTGCATTTTACCCATTATTTTAACAATTTAAATATAAAGAAATTGAATTCTGGTGACAAAACACACGCTATGGTAGTAATTTTTGCTCATTTATATTTTTTTTATGTTATTTTGATCCAAATATTTCATTTTTAAGTGCAATTAAATGTCATTTGGGGTAAAATTCTCCATTTTTCCGACATGTTGAACAATTAATGAAACAATTGAGTTGTGGTGATTTTATTAACTTAGGTTGAATTTTGGTATTTCTTGTTCAAAATGACGTTCAAATGGACAAATTATGAATAAAAATAGAAACAAAATATAAATTAGCAAAAATTACTACCAGAGCGTGTGTTTTATCACCACAAATCAATTTATGTATATGCCAATGGTTCAAAATGTGGGTAAAATGGACCATTTATTCCTGTTCAACACAAAAATGCACGTAAAAATGAAATATTTTGTTCAAAATAACTGTATAACATACAAGTTTTGTGTTAACTTGTCTATTTACCGTTATTTCGAACCAAATTTTAAATTTTGACGTGCTTTTTATATTGCATGGGGTTAAATTGTGCATTTAACTCAAATTTTGAACAATTTAAATACAAAGAAATTGAATTGTGGTTACAAAACACACGCTTTGGTAGTAATTTTTGCTTATAAGTATTTAATTTTTGTGTTATTTTGTTCCAAATATTTAATTTTTAAGTGCAATTTAATGTCATTTGGGGTGAAATTCTCCATTTAACCGACATTTTGAACAATTTCAATATGAAACAATTGAGTTGTGGTGATAAAATTAACTTTGGTATAATTTTGGTATGAATTGTTAAAAATGACGTTCAAATGGACAAATAATGAATTAAAACAGAAACAATATAAATTAGCAAAAATTACTACCAAAGCGTGTGTTTTATCACCACAACTTAATTTTTTTATGTGTAATTTGTCCAAAACGTCGGTCAAATGGACCATTTAACCCCGCGCAACATAAAAATGCACGTAAAAAATTAATATTTTGTTCGAAATAACGGTAAAACAGACAAGTTTTGTGTAAACTTGTCTATTTACAGTTATTTCGAACCAAATTTAAAAATTTACGTGCATTTTTATATTGCGTGGGGTTAAATTGTGCATTTTACCCACATTTTGAACAATTGAAATATATAAAAATTAAAATGTGGTGACAAAACACACGATTTAGTAGTAAGTTTTGCTTATAAATGTTTTTTTTTTGTGTTATGTTGTACCAAATATTTCATTTTTAAGGGCAATTTAATGTCATTTGGGGTGAAATTCTCCATTTAACCGACATTTTGAACCATTTCAAAATTAAACAATTGAGTTGTGGTGATAAAACACACTTTGGTAGAATTTTGGGAATAGTTGTTCAAAATGACGTTCAAATGAATTAAAACAGAAAGAAAATATAAATTAGAAAAAATTACTTCCAAAGCGTATGTTTGATTGTTGAAATTCATATTAAGAATTTCTCTAATGTGTGACTTATTCCACTTTTAAATTCAATCAAATAAAAATTTGTAGTGGATCCTTATAGTGGATTTTTATTTTTTATATTATAAATATATTTCGGCAATCAAGTTGCCTTCTTCAGTATTTATCATGAACTAAAAAATAAATTTTATTTCCATGCCTTTTTTTACTTTTTCCAGGGTACAGTGTTTTTATTTTCAAGGTATAATATTTTGTGACGTATTTTTCAAAACTAGTTCATAAAGTTTGTTCGTCATAGTATTAATTTTGTTGTTAAGTAGAAATTTATTTTTGCGGTTTTTATATATTTCAAATTCTTCTAGCCTGTTCATTTGGTCGCTTTTATTCATCTTGTAGAGAATTTTTAAGTTTGTATCCATATCTGTGTAGTTGTGTAAAGTATTATTGATATGGAGAGCAAATCTTGACTCAGTATTCATTTTACCGATATCCTTTATATGTTCGTTAAATCTTATTTAAAAGGATCTACCGGTTTGTCCTATGTAAAATGATGGACAGTCTGAACATGTTAATTTATAAATTCCGCTGTCTAATGTCATGTTACTATTTGATCTAATTTGTTGTTCTAATTTGTTATGCGTTTTATATGCAACTTTATATCCAAAGTTTTTAAATATTTTCTGGATATGTTGGCTGGTGTTTTTATTATAATCCACAATAACATATTTTCCTTGGGTATTATCATCAAATTGTAACGTAGTGTTCTGTCGGTAATTGGTTCTGAATATATATTTTCGATTTATCTCGTCCACTTTGGCCGTGGTTTAACCATTTTTATGTGCGATGTATTTAATTATCTTAAGTTCATTTTGATAATCTTCTTTTGACATCGGGATCTTATTTAATCGGTGAATCATATGATTATATGCGGCTATTTTATGCTGGTATGGGTGGTTTGAGTTTTTATGTATAGTTTGGTCCGTTTGCGTGGATTTTCTAAATATTTTGAATGTGTGTTTGTTATTGATGTTTTTAATTGTTAGATCCAGAAAATTAATTGCATTATTTTGTTCTAATTCTAACGTGAATTTTATGTTTTCGTGAATATTATTTATATAATTTTGCATTTGGTCCAGTTGTCTAGATGTACCCGTAAACAATATTAGTATGTCATCTTCATATCTGTGCCAGTATTTAATGTTCTTTAAAAATTTGTTTCTATTATTTAAGATGTAATTATTTTCGAAATGATTTAAATATATATTGGCTAACGTTCCAGATAGAGGACTACCCATTGGTAGACCATCATTTTGGGAGTAGAATTTTCCATTATATGTAAAGTAATTTTGACTTGTAATTTCTTCTAATAGTTTTGTTATTTCTTCGACGGTGTTACTGTTCGTTCCGTTTTTTTATTAATATGTTCGTGGTTATGATCAACGTTTCTTTCACTGGTATATTCGAATACATGTTTGTGACATCGAAGGAAGCGAGTTTTGCATTATTTGGTATATTAATTTTCTCAATTTTTCTGACCAATTCAATGTTATTTTTAATTGAGTGGTCATGTTCGAGAGTTATATTATCTGTAAGCCATTTGTTAATATGCTTTGCAATTTTGTAAGATGGAGCCGAAGTAAAGTTAACGACTGGTCGTATTGGAATATTATCTTTATGTACTTTCGGCATGCCTCGTAGAATCGGTGCTATTGGTTTTATCATCTTATTGTATCGAATGTCTTTGTCACATAAGAACTGTTTTGATTTGTTAATCATAACTTTTAGATTTTTATGATATTTTTGAGTGGGATGATGTTGTTAACTTAAGAGTTGTAGTCAGTTTCGTTCATTATAACTATTGTGTTTCCTTTATCTGCTTTTGTTAATATAGCATTATTGGCAATTATTTAACTTTTAATTTCCTTAATAACATTTTGATCGTTATAACTATGTCTTTCTAGGTGCATATCTTTTATTTTATCTACAATCATTGTTCTTAAATCTGATTGATGTTCTATATTGGTTTTAGTGATTGCATTTTTAATACTAAGGATATGTTTATTTTGATATTTAACGTTATTTATCGGAATAAGATTTTATTTTAATCCTTTTTCCAATAAAGATGTTTCATTATCGTTAAATTGGATGTTAGTATGATTTTCTATCCGTTGATAAAAGTTATGTGTTATATTCGTTTCATTATTATCTGATTTAGTTTTGTTATTTTTTTGGATTAAAGTTTTAAGTTTCTTATTAACCGTTCTTCTTTTGTATCTAAGTCTTTGTTCTACTTTCGTGTCGATTTGTTCTAATATTTCTAAATATTCTATATAGTGGAATTCTTTAAAAATTTGCAGTTGTAAGTTATATAACTTCATTGTCAGTTGGTTAATCTTAGTATAAATTGCTTTAATTTCATTTGTTAGCCAAAAATGTTCTGCTTTATTTTTAGTTTGTTTTGCTGTTCTTGATTGATTCTTAATTGGTACCCAGATGTAATTCGGTATAATATTTTTCCGTTGGCATGTTTGGTTAAAATATAAACTTATTTTGTTACACTTAAGTTTGACTAAGGTGTTTAAATAATCATTCACACTTGAGATTGGTTCATCATTCATACTTGAGAAAGTATGTTTTATCACCAGAACTCAATTTTGATATATTTCAATTGTCCAAAATGTGAGTAAAATGGGCCATTTACCCAGCGCAACTTACAAATGAACGTAAAAATTTAATATTTTGTTCAAAATAACGGTAAAACAGACAAAATTTGTGTAAACTTGTCTTTCTACCTAACGTTTCGAAACAAATTTTAAATTTTAACGTGCATTTTCATATAGAATGGGGTTAAATTGTGAATTTTTTCCATATTTTAAACAATTAAAATATTAAAAACTTGAATTGTGGTGACAAAACACACGGTTTGGTAGTAATTTTGGCTAATTTATATTTTTTTTGTGTTATTTTGAACCACATATTTCTTTTTTTAGTGCAATTAAATGTCATTTGGGTTGAAATTCGTTATTTTACCGACATTTTGAACAATTTTGATATGCAAAAATTGAGATATGGTGATAAAACACACTTTGGTAGAATTTTGGTATGAATTGTTTAAAATGACGTTCAAATGGACAAATAACGAATAAAAACAAAAAAAATATAAATTAGCAAAAATTACTACCAAAGCGTGTGTCGTATCACCACAACTCAAATTTTTTATATTTGAATTGTCCAAAAAGTGGGTAAAACGGACCATTTTTCCTCGCGCAACATAAAAATGCACGTAAAAATTAAATATTATGTTCGAAATAACGGTATATCCGACAAGTTTTGTGTTAACTTGTCTATTTACAGTAATTTCGAACCAAATTTTAAATTTTTACGAACATTTAACCCACAATTTGAACCATTTTAATATCAAAAAATTGAGTTGATGTGACAAAACACACGCTTTTGTAGTAATTTTTGCAAATTAATTT
This sequence comes from Tipula lateralis, assembly GCA_963932295.1. Taxonomy (NCBI): domain Eukaryota; kingdom Metazoa; phylum Arthropoda; class Insecta; order Diptera; family Tipulidae; genus Tipula; species Tipula lateralis. The sequence goes on along the minus strand of CAWVQQ010000463.1, from coordinate 203,876 downwards.
TTTTTTTTTGGTTTTTGTTCATTGATTGTCCATTTGAACGTCATTTTGAACGGCATGTACAAGTTTTGTGTAAACTTGTCTATTTACCGTTATTTCGAACCAAATTTTTAATTATGATGTGCTTTTTATATTGCATGGGGTTAATTTGTGCATTTAGCTCAAATTTTGAACAATTTTAATTTAAAAAAATTGAATTGTGGTGACACAACACACGCTTTGGTAGTAATTTTTGCTTATAAGTATTTAATTTTGTGTTATTTTGAACCAAATATTTAATTTTTAAGTGCAATTTAATGTCATTTGGGGTGAAATTCTCCATTTAACCGACATTTTGAACAATTTCAATATGAAACAATTGAGTTGTGGTGATAAAACACACGTTTGAACTGTTTTTGTATTTATTGTTCAAAATGAAGTTCAAATTGACAAATAATGAATAAAAACAGAAATAAAATATAAATTAGTAAAAATTATTATCAAAAAGTGATTTTTAACACCAGAACTCAATTTTTTTATATTTCATTTGTCCAAAATGTCGGTAAAATTGACCATTTAACCCCGCGGAAAATAAAAATGCACGTAAAAATTTAATATTTTATTCAAAACAACGGTAAAACAGACAAGTTTTGTTTAATCTTTTCTATTTACCGTTATTTCGAACCAAATTTTAAATTTTTGTATTTCGGAGGGTAAAAATTTGCATTTAACCCATTATTTTAACAATTTAAATATAAAAAAATTGAATTCTGGTGACAAAACACACGCTATGGTAGTAATTTTTGCTCATTAATATTTTTTTTTTATGTTATTTTTTTTCAAATATTTCATTTTTAAGTGAAATTTAATGTCATTTGGGGTAAAATTCTCCATTTTACCGACATTTTGAACAATTTAAATATAAGACAATTAAGTTGTAGTGATTAAACACACTTTGGCAGAAGTTTGGTATTAATTGTTCTAATGGACAAATAATGAAATATAAATGCACGTAAAAATTTTATATTTTGTTCAAAATAACGGTAAAACAGACAAGTTTTGTGTTTACTTGTCTATTTACCGTTATTTCGAACGAAATTTTAAATTTTCACGTGCATTTCGATATTTCGTGGGGTTAAATTGTGCATTTTACCCAAATTTGGTTTCGAAATAATAGTTAAACAGACAAGTTTTGTATTAACATGTCTATTTACCGTTATTTCGAACCAAATTTTAAACTTTTACGTGCATTTTATATTACGTGGGGTTAAATTGTGCATTTTACCCACATTTTGAACAATTTAAATATCAAAAAATTGAGTTTTGGTGACAAAACCCACGCTTAAGTAGTAATTTTTGCTAATTAATTTTTTTTTGTGTTTTTGTTCTTTATTTGTCCATTTGAACGTCATTTCGAACGACGTGTACCAAAATCTTAACAAAAGAATGGGTAAATGGAGAATTTCACCCTTAGTTAAATAAAATTGCACCTCAAAATTAAATATTTTAATCAAAATAACGGTGAATAGACAAGTTGACACAAAACTTGTCGTTTTTACCGTTATTTTGAACCAAATATTTAATTTTTAAGTTCAATTTAATGTCATTTGGGGTGAAATTCTCCATTTAACCGACATTTTGAACAATTTAAATATGAAACAATTGGGATGTGGTGATAAAATTAACTTTGGTAGAATTTTGGTATTTATTGCTCAAAATGACGTTCAAATGGACAAATAATGAGAAAAAAACAAACAAAATATAAATTAGCAAAAATTACTACCAAAGCGTGTGTTTTAGCACCACAAATCTATTTTAAATATTTTAATTGTTCAAAATTTGAGTAAAATGGACCATTTAACAGCATGCAACATAAAAATGCACGTAAAATTTTTTTTTGTTCGAAATAATGGTATAATAGACAAGTTTTGTTTAATCTTGTCTATTTACCGTTGCTTCAAAAAATTGTTTATATTTTTACGTGCATTTTTATATTTCGTGGGGTTAAATTGTGCAATTTACTTACATTTGAACAATTGAAATATAAAAAAATTGAGTTGTGGTGACAAAACACACACAATGGAAGTAATTTTGGCCTATGAATATTTTTCTTGTGTTATTTTTAACCAAATTTTTAATTTTTAAGTGCAATTTAATGTCATTTGGGCTGAAATTCTCCATTTTACCGACATTTTGAACAATTGTAATATGAAACAATTGAGTTGTGGTGATATAACACAATTTGGTAGAATTTTGGTATTTATTGTTCAAAATGACGTTCAAATGGACAAATAATAAATAAAAACAGAAAAAAAATAGATGAGCAAAAATTTCTACTAAAGCGTGTGTTTTATCACCACAAATCTATTTTGTACATTCCAATTGTTCAAAATTTGGGTAGAATGGACCATTTATCTCCACGCAACATAAAATTGCACGTTAAAATTTTATATTTAGTTCGAAATAACGGTAAAACATACAAGTTTTGTTTAAACTTGTCTATTTACCGTTATGTGGAACAAAATTTGTAATTTTGACGTGCATTAATATGTTGCGTGGGGTTAAATTGTGCATTTTACCCACAATTGAACAATTTAAATGGAAAAAAATTGAATTGCGGTGACAAAACACACGCTTTGGTAAAAATTTTTGCTTATTAAAATTTTTTGTATTAGTTTGAACCAAATATTTAATTTTAAAGTGCAATTTAATGTGATTTGGGCTGAATTTTTCCATTGACTCGTTATTTTGAACAATTTCAATATGAAACAATTGAGTTGTGGTGATTAAACACACTTTGGTAGAATTTTGGTATTAATTGTTTAAAATTACGTTCAAATGGAAAAATAATGAATAAAAATAAAAAAATAATATTAATTAGCAAAAACTACTACCAAAGCGTATGTTTTCTCACCACAACTCAATTTTTTTAAACTTTAATTGTCCAAAACGTGGGTAAATTGAACCATTTAACCCCGTTCAACTTGAAAATGCACGAAAAAATTTAATTTTTGGTTCGAAATAACGGTAAACAGACAAGTTGTGTGTTAATTTGTCTATTTACCGTTATTTCGAACCAAATAATAAATTTTGACTTGCATTTTTATGTTGCGTGGGTTTTAATTGTGCATATTACCCACAAAATTATATATAAAAACAATAAAAATATCAAAAAAATTGAATTGTGGTGACAAAACACACGCCTTGGTAGTAATTTTTGCTAATTAATATTTTTTTTGTGTTATTTTGAACCAAATGTTTAATTTTTAAGTGCAATTTAATGTTATTTGGGCTGAAATTCTCCATTTAACCAACATTTTGAATAATTTCAATATGAACAATTGAGTTGTGGCGATTAAGCACACTTTGGTAGAATTTTGGTATTAATTGTTCAAAATGACGTTCAAATGGACAAATAATGAATTAAAACACAAAAATTATATAAATTAGCAAAAATTACTACCAAAGTGTGTGTTTTATCACCACAACTCAAGTTTTCTATATTTCAATTGTTCAAAGTTTGGGTAAAATGGACCATTCAACCCCGCACAACATAAAAATGCACGTTAAAAATTACTATTTTGTTCGAAATAACGGCAAAATAGCAAAGTTTTGTTTAAACTCTTTACAAATTTATGTGTATGTGGTATTTAATGATTATTTGATATGATGAATTTATATTATCCGATTATTCACGTGACTTAATTATTTCGAAAAAACGTGATTCCATAGTTTTTATCTTTATTGCGATATAAATTACTTATTGAAATTAAAATATATTTATTTAATAACAATAATCTCTATTAATTTTTACTTTTTAGTCTTTCTAGATTTAAAAAATACAAGTTATGCGATCGAAGGAACACAAACGACTTCTGTCTATATTATAAGAAAAACTAACAAATATGGTTTTTCAAAGTTAACTTGAATAATACAAAAAACAATTGTTTTTCAAAGTTAACTAGAATAATACAAAATAACAGGCAACAAAACCAACTTGTCTTTTTACCGTTATTTCGAACCAAATTTTAAATTTAACGTGCATTTTTATATTGCTTGGGGTTTATTTGTGCATTTTACCCAAATTTTAAACAATAAAAATATAATAAAATTGAATTGTGGTGACAAAACACACGCTTTGGTAGTAATTTTTGCTTAATAATATTTTTTTTTGTGTTATTTTGAACCAAATATTTAATTTTTTAGTGCGATTTAATGTCATTTGGGGTGAAATACTCCATTTAATCGACATTTTGAACAATTTTAATATGAAACAATTGAGTTGTGGTGATAAAACACACTTTGGTAGAATTTTGGTATTTATTGTTCAAAATGACGTTCAAATGGACAAATAATGAATGAAAATATATAAATAATAAAAATTAGCAAAAATTACTACCAAAGCGTGTGTTTTACCACCACAACTCCATTTTTGTATATTTCAATGGTCCATTATTTCGGTAAAATGGACCATTTAACCCCGCGCAACATTATAATGCAAGAAAAATTTTTATATTTTGTTCGAAATAACGGTAAAACAGAAAATTTTTATTAAACTTGTCTATTTACCGTTATTTCGAACCAAATTTTAAATTTTTACGTGTATTTTTATGTTGCGTGGGTTTAAATTGTGCATTTTACCCACGTTTGAACAATTTTAATATAAAAAAATTGAATTGTGGTTGATTGGGCTGTTAGCGTTAATTTATTGCATATATTACAATGACGTGGTTTTTTTATTATTATTTTTCTTATTATAATATTACTTAAGCTGGTTGTGATATTTCAATTGTTTGATACTTCAAACTCGACGTTCAAACTCGAATTGGACTTTATTACCTTTTTCTTTTTACAAAAAATGAAATTTATTTATTTATGATAAAAACACAATTAATCGCTTGACCAAAGACCAGTTATTAGAAGTGTTTATTTTTGCATCTATACCGAAACATACCGCCGACGTTGAAACATATAGTTTAAATAAACTGGAAGGAGGCATAGTTATGAATTGGGCGCTTGTATGTGCCTTCAGCTGTTCTGATTGTTACCACTCGTACTACATCATCGCTTCCTGGGTGCAATTCGACAATCCGTCCGATTACCCATTTGGTCGAAAGCAACTGCTCATCCTTTATGAAAACAATGTCGTTGAGTTTCATATTGTTATGTTTGTTCGTCCATTTGGTTCTTTTTTGTAGTCTAATAAGGAAGTCTCTGTGCCAACGCACCCAAAAATTCTGTTTTAACTTCCGGATTAACTCCCACCTGGCATTAGTTGACAATTTTGGCTTAAGTAGATCATCTTCCAGTAATGTGTGAGGCGCTCGACCAATGATAAAGTGCGCCGGAGTCAAAGTCAGGTCGTCCATGTCATCGACTGAAGAAGTATTCGCGCATAGAGGACGTGCATTGAGAATACTTTCAATCCCAGTCATTAGAGTCCCGAATTCTTCAAGCGACATTATGGACTCACCAACGATCTGCTTAAGATGTGTCTTCGTAGATTTTACGGCCGCCTCCCATAGCCCGTTCATGTGAGATGCGCCAGGCGGATTAAAATGCCATATGATCTCTTGAATTAAAAGATGAGAAGTAATATTAGGTTGATTCTGACGCAAGAACGCATACAAATCCTTTAACAGCTTATAAGCACCCGTAACATTGGAGCCATTGTCACTGAAAATTGCACGGCACAGCCCGCGTCTTGCTATCATTCGATTAAGTGAAGCGAGGAAGCTTTGCGAAGTCAAATCACTTGCGTGCTGAGACATACAAATATGCATATGTATGCCTTTACTGCCTGCTGACCTCTTCTTCACATAGGAGTCACTCTAAACGGCCCTGCATAATCTACGTCTATATTTACAAATGCGTCCGCAAACGTAACTCTTTCTTTTGGGAGATCTCCCATGAATTGCTCCTGGAGTATGGGAGCTTGCTTCGTACATTTGACATATTTTCGTACAATTTGACGTACGACATCCTTCGCTCGTATAATCCAGTATTGATTGCGTAACAAATTGGTGGTTAAATTAATACCGGTGTGATAAAACTTGTTGTGGTAATGTCATTCGACTGCTTTGGTGATCTCGGATTTGCAAGGCAAAATAATGGGGTGCCTTGTGTTATATGGTGCTGCTGATTTATCGATTCTGCCTCCCACTCGAAGGACCCCTGTTTCATCGACAAATGGATTGAGCGTTTTCAGCTAGGCTGGAATTCATTATTGGACGGCCTTTTGTTAGGTTCTTCAAGTCTTCGTTAAATGACACACCTTGTGCATATCGGATTATCATCATGGATGCTTTTTCCACGTCTTGTGGTAATAATGAACCAATGCTTCGTTGTGGTTAAGGCACCCGACAATTGCGTGCAAACCTTAGTATATGTGCCAGTGTTTTGGACATTTTGTAGAAACTGAAACATCTGACAATATTATCTTGGATAACGTAATACTCGATAGTTACCTTGAAAGCGAACGTTTCAATCCTTGCTTCTTCGTTGGTGTCGTACGATACACGCTGTGCCGGCCAATTTTCACGAGATTTCATCAACCATGGGGGACCGTGCCACCACTGCTTATTCCCGTTTAATTCGATTGCGTCTATTCTTCACGAAGCACAGTCCACGGGAATATCTGCTGAACTTACGTGCTTCCAACGTTCTCTTCTGAAGTAAGTCAAGATTGCTGATGTCGATTGGCGACAAATGTTGGCCCTTTTCTCGGATGTGATGCCAACCAATCAAGAACGATTTTTGAGTCAGACCATAGAGTTATACCTTCAATATTTACCGTCAATGAACCTTGCACCACTAACATTAGTTTCGTTAGTAAGAACGCACCATTTAGTTCCAATTTTAGAATGCTCAGTTGGTTGACAGGTGCTACTTTCGTCTTGGCTGTTATTAGATGCGTGACAGTTTGGCCTCCGTTAGTAGTGCGGCAATATACGACTGCAGCATATGCCCATTGACTGGCGTCACAGAACCCATGTAGTTCGATGTCTTTATGAGATTCAAGCCACCGTGGAACTCGTATATGTTTCAAGTTCTCTAGATCTCGACGTTAATCTTCCCAACGATTACGCGTTGGTGCTGGCAGTTCATCATCCCAATCAAAACCTTGGAGCCACGTGCTTGGAACAGTATTTTTATTTGCACTGTCGTAGGGGTTAGCCAACGAAGTGGGTCGAAAACTCTACTGGATTCCGATAACATTGTTCGTTTCGTGTGCTTCATACGGCATTCAAAATTCGTGAAAAAGTAGAATTTATCCGTTTGAGGACTCCACTCCAATCCCAAAAGTTTTGTTGAATCCGGATGCTCTGTTGTTCTTAAAGTGCTTGCGTTCTCATATCCCTCACAGTCACAGATAGCCCGCCAAATTTCTTCATTATTTGAAGACCACTTCCTCATATTGAACCTGGCGGATTGAAGAATTTTCTCAATATTGGCCTTTAATTGTATTACTTCTTGCTTTGAATCTGCTCCTGTCATTAAATCATCCACGTTAATGTCACGCATGATTGCTGTTGCTGCTGTATTATAGCGTTCATTGCTTGATATCGCTTATTCTTTCAGGCACCGCGTGGACAGAAAGGCTGCGGATGCTGTTCCGTACGTGAGAGTCTTCAATCAAAAATGTCTAATTGGTTGACTTTTATTACTTCGCCAAACAAAATTCTGCATTCTTGCACTCTCATCATCGACTAGCACCTGGCGGTACATTTTTTCGATGTCGCCAATCAAAACAAATTGATGCTGGCGAAACCGCAAGAGTATGTCCATTAAAGATGGACATGCTTGGACCGACACGCAGGATATTGTCCAACGATTTTCCAGTATTTGACTTGGCTGAGGCATCATAGACCATACGCAATTTCGTCGTCGTGCTAGAGGTTTTAATGACCCCATGGTGTGGAAGATAATACTGTCGTTGAGAAACTTGGTCTCTAGGTATCTCCTACATATGAAATCAATGTAAAAATGCACGTTTAAATTCAAAATTTGGTTCGAAATAACGGTGAATAGACAAGTTAACACAAATCTTGTCGGTTTCACCGTTTTTTCGAACAGAGTATTAAATTTTTACGTGCAATTTTATCATGCGCGGGGTGAAATGGTCCATTTTACCCACATTTTCAACAATTTACACAAAAATAAATAGATTTGTGGTGATAAAACATACGCTTTGGAAGTTATTGTTGCTAATTTATACTATTTTTGTATTTTTATTCATTATTTGTCCATTTGAACATCATTTTGAACAATTTATACCAAAATTCTACCAAAGTGTGTTTAATCACCACAACTCAATTGTTTCATATTGAAATTGTTCAAAACGTCGGTTAAATGGAGAATGTCACCCCAAATGACATAACATTACTCTTTAAAATTAAATATTTGGTTCAAAATAAAATAGAATAAAAAATAAATAAGCAAAAATTATTAACAAAGCGTGTGTTTGGTCACCACAATTCAATTTTTTTTATATTTCAATTGTCCAAAATGTGGGTGAAATGCACAATTATATCCCACGCAACATAAAAAGGCACGTAAAATTTAAAATTTTGTTCGAAATAACGGTATAATAGACAAGTTTTGTTTAAACTTGTCTATTTACTGTTATTTGGAACCAAATTTTAAACTTTGACGTGCATTTTTTTGTTGCAAGGGGTTAAATTGTGCATTTAACCCACATTTTAACAATTTTAATGTAAAAAAATTCAATTGCGGTGACAAACACACGCTTAGGTAGTAATTTATGCTTATTAATTTTTTTTTTTGTGATATTTTGAATTATCATATTTTATTTTAAAGTGAAATTAAATGTCATTTGGGGTGAAATTCTCAATTGACCCGACATTTTGAACAATTTAAATATAAAACAATTGAGTTGTGGTGATATAACACAATTTGGTAGAATTTTGGTATTTCTTGTTCAAAATGACGTTCAAATGGACAAATAATGAGAAAAAATACAAACAAAATATAAATTAGCAAAAATTACTACCAAAGCGTGTGTTTTAGCACCACAAATCTATTTTAAATATTTCAATTGTTAACAATTTGAGTTAAATGGACCATTTACCAGCATGCAACATAAAAATGCACGAAAAATTTCTATTTTGTTCGAAATAACGGTATAATAGACAAGTTTTGTTTAATCTTGTCTATTTACCGTTGCTTCAAAAAATTGTTTATATTTTTACGTGCATTTTTATATTTCGTGGGGTTAAATTGTGCAATTTACTTACATTTGAACAATTGAAATATAAAAAAATTGAGTTGTGGTGACAAAACACACACTATGGAAGTAATTTTGGCCTATGAATATTTTTCTTGTGTTATTTTTAACCAAATTTTTAATTTTTAAGTGCAATTTAATGTCATTTGGGCTGAAATTCTCCATTTTACCGACATTTTGAACAATTGTAATATGAAACAATTGAGTTGTGGTGATATAACACAATTTGGTAGAATTTTGGTATTTATTGTTCAAAATGACGTTCAAATGGACAAATAATAAATAAAAACAGAAAAAAATAGATGAGCAAAAATTTCTACTAAAGCGTGTGTTTTATCACCACAAATCTATTTTGTACATTCCAATTGTTCAAAATTTGGGTAGAATGGACCATTTAACCCCACGCTTCATAAAATTGCACGTTAAAATTTTATATTTAGTTCGAAATAACGGTAAAACAGACAAGTTTTGTGTAAACTTGTCTATTTACCGTTATTTGGAACAAAATTTGTAATTTTGACGTGCATTTAAATGTTGCGTGGGGTTAAATTGTGCATTTTACCCACATTTGAACAATTTAAATGGAAAAAATTGAATTGCGGTGACAAAACACACGCTTTGGTAAAATTTTTTCCTTATTAATATTTTTTGTATTAGTTTGAACCAAATATTTAATTTTAAAGTGCAATTTAATGTGATTTGGGCTGAACTTTTCCATTGACTCGTTATTTTGAACAATTTCAATATGAAACAATTGAGTTGTGGTGATTAAACACACTTTGGTAGAATTTTGGTATTAATTGTTTAAAATTACGTTCAAATGGAAAAATAATGAATAAAAATAAAAAAATAATATAAATTAGCAAAAACTACTACCAAAGCGTATGTTTTATCACCACAACTCAATTTTTTTATACTTAAATTGTCCAAAATGTGGGTTAATTGAACCATTTAACCCCGTTCAACTTGAAAATGCACGAAAAATTTAATTTTTGGTTCGAAATAACGGTAAACAGACAAGTTGTGTGTAAACTTGTCTATTTACCGTTATTTCGAACCAAATAATAAATTTTGACTTGCATTTTTATGTTGCGTGGGTTTTAATTGTGCATATTACCCACAAAATTATATATAAAAACAATAAAAATATCAAAAAAAATGAATTGTGGTGACAAAACACACGCCTTGGTAGTACTTTTTGCTAATTAATATTTTTTTTGTGTTATTTTGAACCAAATGTTAAATTTGTAAGTGCAATTTAATGTTATTTGGGCTGAAATTCTCCATTTTACCGACATTTTGAACAATTTCAATATGAAACAATTGAGTTGTGGTGACTAAGCACACTTTGGTAGAATTTTGGTATTAATTGTTCAAAATGATGTTCAAATGGACAAATAATGAATTTAAACACAAAAATTATATAAATTAGCAAAAATTACTACCAAAGCGTGTGTTTTATCACCACAACTCAAGTTTTCTATATTTCAATTGTTCAAAGTTTGGGTAAAATGGACCATTCAACCCCGCACAACATAAAAATGCACGTTAAAAATTACTATTTTGTTCGAAATAACGGCAAAATAGCAAAGTTTTGTTTAAACTCTTTACAAATTTATGTGTATGTGGTATTTAATGATTATTTGGTATGATGAATTTATATTATCCGATTATTCACGTGACTTAATAATTTCGAAAAAAACGTGACTCCATAGTTTTGATCTTTATTGCGATATAAATTACTTATTGAAATTAAAATATATTTATTTAATAACAATAATCTCTATTAATTTTTACTTTTTAGTCTTTCTAGATTTAAAAAAAAAAAGTTATGCGGTCGAAGGAACACAAACGACTTCTTTCTATATTATAAGAAAAACTAACAAATATGGGTTTTCAAAGTTAACTTGAATAATACAAAAAACAATTGTTTTTCAAAGTTAACTAGAATAATACAAAATACCAGGCAACAAAACCTACTTGTCTTTTTACCGTTATTTCGAACCAAATTTTAAATTTAACGTGCATTTTTATATTGCTTGGGGTTTAATTGTGCATTTTACCCAAATTTTAAACAAAAAAAATATAATAAAATTGAATTGTGGTGACAAAACACACGCTTTGGTAGTAATTTTTGCTTAATAATATTTTTTTTTGTGTTATTTTGAACCAAATATTTAATTTTTAAGTGCGATTTAATGTCATTTAGGGTGAAATACTCCATTTAATCGACATTTTGAACAATTTTAATATGAAACAATTGAGTTGTGGTGATAAAACACACTTTGGTAGAATTTTGGTATTAATTGTTCAAAATGACGTTTAAATGGACAAATAATAAATGAAAATACAAAAATAATAAAAATTAGCAAAAATTACTACCAAAGCGTGCGTTTTATCACCACAACTCCATTTTTGTATATTTCAATGGTCCATTATTTCGGTTAAATGGACCATTTAACCCCGCGCAACATTATAATGCAAGAAAATTTTTATATTTTGTTCGAAATAACGGTAAAACAGACAACTTTTGTGTAAACTTGTCTATTAACCGTTATTTCGGACCAAATTTTAAATTTTTACGTGTATTTTTATGTTGCGTGGGTTTAAATTGTGCATTTTACCCACATTTGAACAATTTTAATATAAAAAAATTGAATTGTGGTTGATTGGGCTGTTAGCGTTAATTTATTGCATATATTACAATGACGTGGTTTTTTTATTATTATTTTTCTTATTATAATATTACTTAAGCTGGTTGTGATATTTCAATTGTTTGATACTTCAAACTCGACGTTCAAACTCGAATTGGACTTTATTACCTTTTTCTTTTTACAAAAAATGAAATTTATTTATTTATGATAAAAACACAATTAATCGCTTGACCAAAGACCAGTTATTAGAAGTGTTTATTTTTGCATCTATACCGAAACATACCGCCGGCGTTGAAACATATAGTTTTAATCAACTGGAAGGAGGCATAGTTTATGAATTGGGCCCTTGTATGTGCCTTCAGCTGTTCTGATTGTTACCACTCGTACTACATCATCGCTTCCTGGGTGCAATTCGACAATCCGTCCGATTACCCATTTGGTCGAAAGCAACTGCTCATCCTTTATGATAACAATGTCGTTGAGTTTCATATTGTTATGTTTGTTCGTCCATTTGGTTCTTTTTTGTAGTCTAATAAGGAAGTCTCTGTGCCAACGCACCCAAAAATTCTGTTTTAACTTCCGGATTAACTCCCACCTGGCATTAGTTGACAATTTTGGCTTAAGTAGATCATCTTCCAGTAATGTGTGAGGCGCTCGACCAATGATAAAGTGCGCCGGAGTCAAAGTCAGGTCGTCCATGTCATCGACTGAAGAAGTATTCGCGCATAGAGGACGTGCATTGAGAATACTTTCAATCCCAGTCATTAGAGTCCCGAATTCTTCAAGCGACATTATGGACTCACCAACGATCCGCTTTAGATGTGTCTTCGCAGATTTTACGGCCGCCTCCCATAGCCCGTTCATGTGAGATGCGCCAGGCGGATTAAAATGCCATATGATCTCTTGCCTTAAAAGATGAGAAGTAATATTAGGATTCTGACGCAAGAACGCATACAAATCCTTTAACAGCTTATAAGCGCCCGTAAAATTGGAGCCATTGTCACTGAAAATTGCACAGCACAGTCCGCGTCTTGCTATCATTCGACTAAGTGAAGCGAGGAAGCTTTGCGAAGTCAAATAACTCACGATTTTAATGTGCACACCTTTCGTGCTGAGACATACAAATATGCATATGTATGCCTTTACTGCCTGCTGACCTCTTCTTCACACAGGAGTCACTCTAAACGGCCCTGCATAATCTACGTCTATATTTACAAATGCGTCCGCAAACGTAACTCTTTCTTTTGGGAGATCTCCCATGAATTGCTCCTGGAGTATGGGAGCTTGCTCGTACATTTGACATATTTTCGTACAATTTGACGTACGACATCCTTCGCTCGTATAATCCAGTATTGATTGCGTAACAAATTGGTGGTTAAATTAATACCGGTGTGATAAAACTTGTTGTGGTAATATCGTACGACTGCTTTGGTGATCTCGGATTTGCAAGACAAAATAATGGGGTGCCTTGTGTTATATGGTGCTGCTGATTTATCGATTCTGCCTCCCACTCGAAGGACCCCTGTTTCATCGACAAATGGATTGAGCGTTTTCAGCTTGCTGGAATTCATTATTAAACGGCCTTTTGTTAGGTTCTTCAAGTCTTCATCAAATGACACACCTTGTGCATATCGGATTATCATCATTGATGCTTTTTCCACGTCTTGTGGTAATAATGAACCAATGCTTCGTTGTGGTTTAGGCACCCGACAATTGCGTGCAAACCTTAGTATATGTGCCAGTGTTTTGGACATTTTGTAGAAACTGGAACATCTGACAATAATATCTTGGATAACGTAATTCTCGATAGTTACCTTAATAGCGAACGTTTCAATCCTTGCTTCCTCGTTGGTGTCGTACAATACACGCTGTGCCGGCCAATTTTCACGAGATTTCATCAACCATAGGGGACCGTGCCACCACTGCTTATTCCCGTTTAATTCGATTGCGCCTATTCCTCGCCAAGCATAGTCCACGGGATTATCTGCTGAACTTACGTGCTTCCAACGTTCTCTTCTGAAGTGAGTCAAGATTGCTGATGTGCGATTGGCGACCAATGTTAGCCATTTTCTCGAATGTGATGCAAACCAATCAAGAACGATTTTTGAGTCAGACCATAGAGTTATACCTTCAATATTTACCGTCAATGAACCTTGCACCACTAACATTAGTTTCGTTAGTAAGAACGGACCATTTAGTTCCAATTTTAGAATGCTCAGTTGGTTGACAGGTGCTACTTTCGTCTTGGCTGTTATTAGATGCGTGACAGTTTGGCCTCCGTTAGTAGTGCGGCAATATACGACTGCAGTAACTCTTTCTTTTGGGAGATCTCCCATGAATTGCTCCTGGAGTATGGAAGCTTGCTTCATACATTTGACATTTTTTCGTACAATTTGACGTACGACATCCTTAGCTCGTATAATCCAGTATTGATTGCGTAACAAATTGGTGGTTAAATTAATACCGGTGTGATAAAACTTGTTGTGGTGATGTCGTACGACTGCTTTGGTGATCTCGGATTTGCAAGGCAAAATAATGGGGTGCCTTGTGTTATATGGTGCTGCTGATTTATCGATTCTGCCTCCCACTCGAAGGACCCCTGTTTCATCGACAAATGGATTGAGCGTTTTCAGCTTGCTGAAATTCACTATTGGACGGCCTTTTGTTAGGTTCTTCAAGTCTTCATCAAATGACACACCTTGTGCATATCGGATTATCATCATGGATGCTTTTTCCACGTCTTGTGGTAATAATGAACCAATGCTTCGTTGTGGTTTAGGCACCCGACAATTGCGTGCAAACCTTAGTATATGTGCCAGTGTTTTGGACATTTTGTAGAAACTGGAACCTCTGACAATAATATCTTGGATAACGTAATTCTCGATAGTTACCTTGAAAGCGAACGTTTCAATCCTTGCTTCCTCGTTGGTGTCGTACAATACACGCTGTGCCGGCAAATATTCACGAGATTTCATCAACCATAGGGGACCGTGCCACCACTGCTTATTCCCGTTTAATTCGATTGCGCCTATTCCTCGCCAAGCATAGTCCACGGGATTATCTGCTGAACTTACGTGCTTCCAACGTTCTCTTCTGAAGTGAGTCAAGATTGCTGATGTGCGATTGGCGTCCAATGTTAGCCATTTTCTCGAATGTGATGCAAACCAATCAAGAACGATTTTTGAGTCAGACCATAGAGTTATACCTTCAATATTTACCGTCAATGAACCTTGCACCACTAACATTAGTTTCGTTAGTAAGAACGCACCATTTAGTTCCAAGTTTAGAATGCTCAGTTGGTTGACAGGTGCTACTTTCGTCTTGGCTGTTATTAGATGCGTGACAGTTTGGCCTCCGTTAGTAGTGCGGCAATATACGACTGCAGCATATGCCCATTGACGTCATGGCGTCACAGAACCCATGTAGTTCGATGTCTTTATGAGATTCAAGCCACCGTGGAACTCGCATATGTTTCAAGTTCTCTAGATCTCGACGTTAATCTTCCCAACGATTACGCGTTGGTGCTGGCAGTTCATCATCCCAATCATAACCTTAGAGCCACGTGCTTTGGAACAGTATTTTTATTTGCACTGTCGTAGGGGATAGCCAACGAAGTGGGTCGAAAACTCTACTGGATTCCGATAACATTGTTCGTTTCGTGTGCTTCATACGACATTCAAAATTCGTGAAAAAGTAGAATTTATCCGTTTGAGGACTCCACTCCAATCCCAAAAGTTTTGTTGAATCTGGATGCTCTGTTGTTCTTAAAGTGCTTGCGTTCTCATATCCCTCACAGTCACAGATGGCCCGCCAAATTTCTTCATTATGTGAAGACCACTTCCTCATATTGAACCTGGCGGATTGAAGAATTTTCTCAATATTGGCCTTTAATTGTATTACCTCTTGCTTTGAATCTGCTCCTGTCATTAAACCATCCATGTTAATGTCATGCATGATTGCTGTTGCTGCTGTATTACACCGTTCATTGCTCGATATCGCTAATTCTTTCAGGCACCGCGTGGACAGAAAGGCTGCGGATGCTGTTCCGTACGTGAGAGTCTTCAATCGATAATGTCTAATTGGTTGCCCTTTATCATTTTGCCAAACACAATTCTGCATTCTTGCACTCTCATCATCGACTAACACCTGACGGTACATTTTTTCAATCTCGCCAATCAAAACAAATTGATGCTGGCGAAACCGCAAGAGTATGTCCATTAAAGATGATTGCACGCTTGGACCGACACGCAGGATATTGTCCAACGATTTTCCAGTATTTGACTTGGCTGAGGCATCATAGACGATACGCAATTTCGTCGTCGTGGGTTTTAATTGTGTTGCGTGGGTTTTAATTGTGCATATTACCCACAAAATTATATATAAAAACAATAAAAATATCAAAAAAATTGAATTGTGGTGACAAAACACACGCCTTGGTAGTACTTTTTGCTAATTAATATTTTTTTTGTGTTATTTTGAACCAAATGTTAAATTTGTAAGTGCAATTTAATGTTATTTGGGCTGAAATTCTCCATTTTACCGACATTTTGAACAATTTCAATATGAAACAATTGAGTTGTGGTGATTAAGCACACTTTGGTAGAATTTTGGTATTAATTGTTCAAAATGATGTTCAAATGGACAAATAATGAATTTAAACACAAAAATTATATAAATTAGCAAAAATTACTACCAAAGCGTGTGTTTTATCACCACAACTCAAGTTTTCTATATTTCAATTGTTCAAAGTTTGGGTAAAATGGACCATTCAACCCCGCACAACATAAAAATGCACGTTAAAAATTACTATTTTGTTCGAAATAACGGCAAAATAGCAAAGTTTTGTTTAAACTCTTTACAAATTTATGTGTATGTGGTATTTAATGATTATTTGGTATGATGAATTTATATTATCCGATTATTCACGTGACTTAATAATTTCGAAAAAAACGTGACTCCATAGTTTTGATCTTTATTGCGATATAAATTACTTATTGAAATTAAAATATATTTATTTAATAACAATAATCTCTATTAATTTTTACTTTTTAGTCTTTCTAGATTTAAAAAAAAAAAGTTATGCGGTCGAAGGAACACAAACGACTTCTTTCTATATTATAAGAAAAACTAACAAATATGGGTTTTCAAAGTTAACTTGAATAATACAAAAAACAATTGTTTTTCAAAGTTAACTAGAATAATACAAAATACCAGGCAACAAAACCAACTTGTCTCTTTACCGTTATTTCGAACCAAATTTTAAATTTAACGAGCATTTTTATATTGCTTGGGGTTTAATTGTGCATTTTACCCAAATTTTAAACAAAAAAAATATAATAAAATTGAATTGTGGTGACAAAACACACGCTTTGGTAGTAATTTTTGCTTAATAATATTTTTTTTTGTGTTATTTGAACCAAATATTTAATTTTTAAGTGCGATTTAATGTCATTTAGGGTGAAATACTCCATTTAATCGACATTTTGAACAATTTTAATATGAAACAATTGAGTTGTGGTGATAAAACACACTTTGGTAGAATTTTGGTATTAATTGTTCAAAATGACGTTTAAATGGACAAATAATAAATGAAAATACAAAAATAATAAAAATTAGCAAAAATTACTACCAAAGCGTGCGTTTTATCACCACAACTCCATTTTTGTATATTTCAATGGTCCATTATTTCGGTTAAATGGACCATTTAACCCCGCGCAACATTATAATGCAAGAAAATTTTTATATTTTGTTCGAAATAACGGTAAAACAGACAACTTTTGTGTAAACTTGTCTATTAACCGTTATTTCGGACCAAATTTTAAATTTTTACGTGTATTTTTATGTTGCGTGGGTTTAAATTGTGCATTTTACCCACATTTGAACAATTTTAATATAAAAAAATTGAATTGTGGTTGATTGGGCTGTTAGCGTTAATTTATTGCATATATTACAATGACGTGGTTTTTTTATTATTATTTTTCTTATTATAATATTACTTAAGCTGGTTGTGATATTTCAATTGTTTGATACTTCAAACTCGACGTTCAAACTCGAATTGGACTTTATTACCTTTTTCTTTTTACAAAAAATGAAATTTATTTATTTATGATAAAAACACAATTAATCGCTTGACCAAAGACCAGTTATTAGAAGTGTTTATTTTTGCATCTATACCGAAACATACCGCCGGCGTTGAAACATATAGTTTTAATCAACTGGAAGGAGGCATAGTTTATGAATTGGGCCCTTGTATGTGCCTTCAGCTGTTCTGATTGTTACCACTCGTACTACATCATCGCTTCCTGGGTGCAATTCGACAATCCGTCCGATTACCCATTTGGTCGAAAGCAACTGCTCATCCTTTATGATAACAATGTCGTTGAGTTTCATATTGTTATGTTTGTTCGTCCATTTGGTTCTTTTTTGTAGTCTAATAAGGAAGTCTCTGTGCCAACGCACCCAAAAATTCTGTTTTAACTTCCGGATTAACTCCCACCTGGCATTAGTTGACAATTTTGGCTTAAGTAGATCATCTTCCAGTAATGTGTGAGGCGCTCGACCAATGATAAAGTGCGCCGGAGTCAAAGTCAGGTCGTCCATGTCATCGACTGAAGAAGTATTCGCGCATAGAGGACGTGCATTGAGAATACTTTCAATCCCAGTCATTAGAGTCCCGAATTCTTCAAGCGACATTATGGACTCACCAACGATCCGCTTTAGATGTGTCTTCGCAGATTTTACGGCCGCCTCCCATAGCCCGTTCATGTGAGATGCGCCAGGCGGATTAAAATGCCATATGATCTCTTGCCTTAAAAGATGAGAAGTAATATTAGGATTCTGACGCAAGAACGCATACAAATCCTTTAACAGCTTATAAGCGCCCGTAAAATTGGAGCCATTGTCACTGAAAATTGCACAGCACAGTCCGCGTCTTGCTATCATTCGACTAAGTGAAGCGAGGAAGCTTTGCGAAGTCAAATAACTCACGATTTTAATGTGCACACCTTTCGTGCTGAGACATACAAATATGCATATGTATGCCTTTACTGCCTGCTGACCTCTTCTTCACACAGGAGTCACTCTAAACGGCCCTGCATAATCTACGTCTATATTTACAAATGCGTCCGCAAACGTAACTCTTTCTTTTGGGAGATCTCCCATGAATTGCTCCTGGAGTATGGGAGCTTGCTTCGTACATTTGACATATTTTCGTACAATTTGACGTACGACATCCTTCGCTCGTATAATCCAGTATCGATTGCGTAACAAATTGGTGGTTAAATTAATACCGGTGTGATAAAACTTGTTGTGGTAATATCGTACGACTGCTTTGGTGATCTCGGATTTGCAAGACAAAATAATGGGGTGCCTTGTGTTATATGGTGCTGCTGATTTATCGATTCTGCCTCCCACTCGAAGGACCCCTGTTTCATCGACAAATGGATTGAGCGTTTTCAGCTTGCTGGAATTCATTATTAAACGGCCTTTTGTTAGGTTCTTCAAGTCTTCATCAAATGACACACCTTGTGCATATCGGATTATCATCATTGATGCTTTTTCCACGTCTTGTGGTAATAATGAACCAATGCTTCGTTGTGGTTTAGGCACCCGACAATTGCGTGCAAACCTTAGTATATGTGCCAGTGTTTTGGACATTTTGTAGAAACTGGAACATCTGACAATAATATCTTGGATAACGTAATTCTCGATAGTTACCTTAATAGCGAACGTTTCAATCCTTGCTTCCTCGTTGGTGTCGTACAATACACGCTGTGCCGGCCAATTTTCACGAGATTTCATCAACCATAGGGGACCGTGCCACCACTGCTTATTCCCGTTTAATTCGATTGCGCCTATTCCTCGCCAAGCATAGTCCACGGGATTATCTGCTGAACTTACGTGCTTCCAACGTTCTCTTCTGAAGTGAGTCAAGATTGCTGATGTGCGATTGGCGACCAATGTTAGCCATTTTCTCGAATGTGATGCAAACCAATCAAGAACGATTTTTGAGTCAGACCATAGAGTTATACCTTCAATATTTACCGTCAATGAACCTTGCACCACTAACATTAGTTTCGTTAGTAAGAACGGACCATTTAGTTCCAATTTTAGAATGCTCAGTTGGTTGACAGGTGCTACTTTCGTCTTGGCTGTTATTAGATGCGTGACAGTTTGGCCTCCGTTAGTAGTGCGGCAATATACGACTGCAGTAACTCTTTCTTTTGGGAGATCTCCCATGAATTGCTCCTGGAGTATGGAAGCTTGCTTCATACATTTGACATTTTTTCGTACAATTTGACGTACGACATCCTTAGCTCGTATAATCCAGTATTGATTGCGTAACAAATTGGTGGTTAAATTAATACCGGTGTGATAAAACTTGTTGTGGTGATGTCGTACGACTGCTTTGGTGATCTCGGATTTGCAAGGCAAAATAATGGGGTGCCTTGTGTTATATGGTGCTGCTGATTTATCGATTCTGCCTCCCACTCGAAGGACCCCTGTTTCATCGACAAATGGATTGAGCGTTTTCAGCTTGCTGGAATTCATTATTAAACGGCCTTTTGTTAGGTTCTTCAAGTCTTCATCAAATGACACACCTTGTGCATATCGGATTATCATCATTGATGCTTTTTCCACGTCTTGTGGTAATAATGAACCAATGCTTCGTTGTGGTTTAGGCACCCGACAATTGCGTGCAAACCTTAGTATATGTGCCAGTGTTTTGGACATTTTGTAGAAACTGGAACCTCTGACAATAATATCTTGGATAACGTAATTCTCGATAGTTACCTTGAAAGCGAACGTTTCAATCCTTGCTTCCTCGTTGGTGTCGTACAATACACGCTGTGCCGGCAAATATTCACGAGATTTCATCAACCATAGGGGACCGTGCCACCACTGCTTATTCCCGTTTAATTCGATTGCGCCTATTCCTCGCCAAGCATAGTCCACGGGATTATCTGCTGAACTTACGTGCTTCCAACGTTCTCTTCTGAAGTGAGTCAAGATTGCTGATGTGCGATTGGCGTCCAATGTTAGCCATTTTCTCGAATGTGATGCAAACCAATCAAGAACGATTTTTGAGTCAGACCATAGAGTTATACCTTCAATATTTACCGTCAATGAACCTTGCACCACTAACATTAGTTTCGTTAGTAAGAACGCACCATTTAGTTCCAATTTTAGAATGCTCAGTTGGTTGACAGGTGCTACTTTCGTCTTGGCTGTTATTAGATGCGTGACAGTTTGGCCTCCGTTAGTAGTGCGGCAATATACGACTGCAGCATATGCCCATTGACGTCATGGCGTCACAGAACCCATGTAGTTCGATGTCTTTATGAGATTCAAGCCACCGTGGAACTCGCATATGTTTCAAGTTCTCTAGATCTCGACGTTAATCTTCCCAACGATTACGCGTTGGTGCTGGCAGTTCATCATCCCAATCATAACCTTAGAGCCACGTGCTTTGGAACAGTATTTTTATTTGCACTGTCGTAGGGGATAGCCAACGAAGTGGGTCGAAAACTCTACTGGATTCCGATAACATTGTTCGTTTCGTGTGCTTCATACGACATTCAAAATTCGTGAAAAAGTAGAATTTATCCGTTTGAGGACTCCACTCCAATCCCAATAGTTTTGTTGAATCTGGATGCTCTGTTGTTCTTAAAGTGCTTGCGTTCTCATATCCCTCACAGTCACAGATGGCCCGCCAAATTTCTTCATTATGTGAAGACCACTTCCTCATATTGAACCTGGCGGATTGAAGAATTTTCTCAATATTGGCCTTTAATTGTATTACCTCTTGCTTTGAATCTGCTCCTGTCATTAAACCATCCATGTTAATGTCATGCATGATTGCTGTTGCTGCTGTATTACACCGTTCATTGCTCGATATCGCTAATTCTTTCAGGCACCGCGTGGACAGAAAGGCTGCGGATGCTGTTCCGTACGTGAGAGTCTTCAATCGATAATGTCTAATTGGTTGCCCTTTATCATTTTGCCAAACACAATTCTGCATTCTTGCACTCTCATCATCGACTAACACCTGACGGTACATTTTTTCAATCTCGCCAATCAAAACAAATTGATGCTGGCGAAACCGCAAGAGTATGTCCATTAAAGATGATTGCACGCTTGGACCGACACGCAGGATATTGTCCAACGATTTTCCAGTATTTGACTTGGCTGAGGCATCATAGACGATACGCAATTTCGTCGTCGTGCTAGAGGTTTTAATGACCCCATGGTGTGGAAGATAATACTGTCGTTGAGAAACTTGGTCTCTAGATATCTCCTCCATATGACCCAATTCTTCGTACTCACTCATAAATTCGCTATTCTCGAAACGCGCTATCTCGATCAAATTTCCGTTACATAATTCTTAATCGGCATTCTGCTAGGTGTAATGATGAACCAATCGTATTCGTAGACTCGGAGAATGGCAAACGAACGATAAATTTCCCGAATGTGCTTCTCTTTGTTGTTGTGCAAAATAATTCCTCGCATCACTGCTCTTCCTCTGACAGTTGAGGTTTAGTTGGCACCGATTCAACTTCCCAAAATGCACGTAATGACGCATCAAGATCGATCAGTACATTAAAGCAAGCTGCCTCGCTTTGCTGCGGATCAGCGAACCTTCCAGCTAACACCCACCCCAGCGATGTTTCCTCTGCTATTAACCGATTACTTAATTGTAGTCTTTTGCTCCCCCGTTACGGCATCAAATACTTCGGTGTCAAGCAACACATCCACTGATCCCCTTATTTTAAACTGTGGGTCAGCAAGCATCATCCACTTTATTTGTTCACAATTAAACGGATCAAAATCAATCTATGGAATAAATTATGCTATTTTTGGAACGACCTATGCTTCAACTTCCAATTCAGGATGAGGCGTACGAATTGGTCGCAATGAAAAATGGACCTTTCCTCTCGACTGTCCCAGTTTTGCATCTCCAAGGCCTTTCATCAACAGTCGACCGTTTGTTCTCCGTAACCGTAGATTCTTCGCGCATTCTTCAGTAATAAACGACTCTTGTGATGACGAATCCAATAGTGCCCTACACTTTATTTCAATTCCGTCGCTGCCTTTCAGCCATACTACCGCTGTGGGCAATATGACTTGCGATGTCGTTGTGACCTGGTAAATTTCTGAACTGCTGGCTGTTTTTAATTGACTAGCTGCTCCTTTAAATGTTGATCCAGGTTCTACCTCTACTGAGCGAGGTTCGATGTTTTCTCCGTGTAGCAAGGAATGTTGATTTCGCCAACAATGCTTACACCTGGCCTTTGATCTGCACATATGCACGCTATGGTTAAAATTAAGACAATTAAAGCATCGTTTCTCGCCTTTGATAACTTCTTCACGCCTCTGTGTGTCCATTGCCTTAAATTTTTCACAATCGAAAAGCTTGAGGTCGTTGGTGCTGCATAGAGGGCATGAAAATGGGGTAGCACTGTTATTGATTGTAGTGGCAAATGCAATGGATTTACCGGGCTTTGCTAGTGTAATAAGAGCTGATTTTTTTGGGAAATAAGCCTTTAAAGACTCCAGCGCATCCATGCGCAATTCCAAAAATTCCAAAAATTTTGCTAATGTTGGGAAATCCTTGTTTTTATATGTTGCTGCGACCACAATGTTTGCGTTTCTGCATCCAGTTTATTAAGAAGGATGTAAATAAGCCATGGGTCGCACTGTTCCAAATTTGTACCAAGACATTTAAGTCCCCGAAGTGCTTCGTCCGACGTATCGAAGAGCGATCGAATGTTTGCTGCTGTTGGCATCGTGATTGCTGGCTGCTTCAAAATCTCAATGTGCGCTGTGATGGTGTGATGCTTTTTATCATACCTATTGATAAGCTTTTGTAATGCCTCGTTGTTATAAGCTTCCGTTATATTTGTGTTTCGCAAGAATCGCTCTGCATCTCCTCTAAGGTAGCTTTTCAGATATTGAAATTTTTGCGATGATGTTAAATATTCCTTTTCGTGAACTGTTGACAAAAATAATTCGAAAAATGTTTGCCATTGTTTGTATACCCCCGTGAATATAGGAATGTTTATTTTTGGTAGCTAGACATCGGCAGTGCTGTTATTCGAAAAGTTGGTTGTATCATTACCGACGTGATGCAGCACGTCCTCTGCTACGTTTCTCTTTCTGATTTACGAATTAAGCGTAGAAACCACCGTATAATAATTGTCTTCGAATGGACCCAGATTGGACTCTTCGTTGGGATCACAACGTTTAATTTTTTCCTTCAATATCAAAAAGTGGTCGAATATTTCTTGCGCTCTCTTTGCCCTTATTTTAAGCTGTTCGATATCTTGAGTACCATCTCCTCTTAGCTCGCTCACGAATGTCAATTGTTTTGTCATGCTACCCTTTTGGGTGGCACGCAATTTCTTCAAACTCTCGAGTTCCGACATCGCCATTTTCATTCACTGCTTGATCACTGTACACTATTAATATTATTAGGCTGCACTATAGATGTTAATTACCACCCCGATAAAGGATAGTTCGAACAAATAAGTTTTGAGTCGGTTGCACGTGTATTGTAGATTATAAATTTATTCGTCACATACGGTTCGCGTAAAAATTGACTATGCAGCGCCACCAAGTATAAAGGGAACATATAATCACCTTTCGTATGTGTAACCGCGTGTTTGATGTCTTTGTATATGGATTCCCGTTGTTTTGCGGCGATATTTCTTCCGTTTATATGGCGAAATTAAACACAAATCACTATTATTTGTCACGATGCTACGGACTTACGGCTGCTATTTCGGAATTATCCGGCTCGAAGGACTAATGTTTGGGCTGTTAGCGTTAATTTATTGCATATATTACAATGACGTGTTATTTTTTATTATTATTTTTATTATTATTATAATACTTAAGCTGGTAGTGAGATTTCAATTGTTTAATACTTCAAACTCGACGTACAAACTTGAACTGGACTTAATTACCTTTTTCTTTTTACAAAAAATGAAAATTATTTATTTATGATATAAACACAATAAATCGCTTGACCAAAGACTAGTGATAAGAAGTGTTTATTTTTGCATCTAAACCGAAACAGTGGTGACAAAACACACGCTTTGGTAGCAGTTTTTGCTTTTTAATATTTTTTGAATTATTTTTTCTGTTATTTTGAACCTAATATTTAATTTTTAAGTGCAATCGAATGTCATTTGGGCTAGAATTCTCCATTAACCCGACATTTTGAACAATTTAAATATAAAACAATTGAGTTGTTGTGATAAAATTAAATTTGGTAGAGTTTTGATATTAATTGTTCAAAATGACGTTCAAATGGTCAAATAATGAAAAAAATTTAATACAAACAAAATATAATTAGCAAAAATACTACCAAAGCGTGTGTTTAATCACCACAAATCTATTTTGTATATTTTACAATTGTCTTAAATGTAATTATCGTACAATTGTCTTAAATGTGGGTAAAATGGACCATTTTACCCCGCGAAACATCAAAATGCACGTAAAAATTTAATATTTTGTTCGACATGACGGTTAAACAGACAAGTTTTGTGTTAACTTGTCAATTTACCATTATTTCGAACCAAATTTTAAACGTGATCAAACCCACGTCTGAACAATTTTAATATAAAAATTGAATTGTGGTGACAAAACACAAACTCTGGTAGTAATATTTGCTTATTTATTTTTTTTTGTTTTATTTTGAACAATATATTTAATTTTAAAGTGCAATTTTATGTCATTTGGTTTGAAATTCTCCATTCAACCGACATTTTGAACAATTTTAATATCAAAGAATTGAGTAGTGGTAATTAATCAAACTTTGGTAGATTATGGTATTAATTGTTCAAAATTACGTTCAAATGGACAAATAATGAATAAAAACACAAAAAAAATTATAAACTAGCAAAAATTACTACCAAAGCGTGTGTTTTATCACCACAACTCAATTTTTATTTATTTCAATTGTTCAAAATGTGGGTTCAATGGACCATTTAACCCATCTCAAAATAAAAATGCACGTAAAAATTTAATATTATTTTCGAAATAATGAATAAACAGACCAGTTTTGTGTAAACTTGTCTATTTACCGTTATTTCGAACCAAATTTTTCTTTTAAACGTGCATTTTTATATTGCGTGGGGTTAAATTGTGCATTTTACCCACAGTTTGAACAATTTAAATATCAAAAAATCGAGTTGGGGTGACAAGACACACGCTTTAGTAGTAATTTTTGCAAATTAATATTTTTCTTGTGTTAATGTTTATTGTCCATTTGAACGTCATTTTAAATGACATGTACCAAAATCTTAACAAAATAATGGGTAAATAAGAGAATTTCACCCGAATTGACATTCAATTGCACCTAAAAATTAAATATTCTAATCGAAATAACGGTAAATAGACAAGTTGACACGAAACTTGTCGTTCTAACCATTATTTTGAACAAAATATTTAATTTTTAAGTGCAATTTTATGCCATTTGTTGTAAAATTCTCCATTTAACCGACATTTTGAACAATTCAAATAAGAATTAATTAAGTGGTGGTGATAAAATTAACTTTGGTAGAATTTTGGTATTAATTGTTCAAAATGACGTTCAAATGGACAAATAATGAAAAAAATACAATAATATAAATAAGCAATAATTACTACCAAAGCGTGTGTTTTATCACCACAAATCTATTTTTGTATATTCCAATTGTTCAAAATTTGAGTAAAATGGACCATTTAACCCCACGCAACAAAAAATGCACTTAAAATTTGAATATTTTGTTCGAAAACACGATAAAACAGACAAGTTTTATTAAAACTAGTCTACATACCGTTATTTCGAACCAAATTTTAAATTTAAACGTGGATTTTTATATTGCGTGGGGTTAAATTGTGCATTTGACCCACATTTTGAACAAGTTAAATATAAAAAAATTGAATTGTGGTGACAAAACGCACGGTTTGGTAGTATTTTTGCTTATTTATAATATTTTTTGTATTATTTTGAACTAAATATTTAATTTTAAAGTGCAATTTAATGTCATTTTGAGAGAAATTCTCCATTTAACCCACATTTTGAACAATTTAAATATGAAACAATTGAGTTGTGGTGATAAAACACACTTAAGTAGGATTTTGGTATTTTTTGTTCGAAATGACTTTCAAATTAACAAATCATGAATAAAAACACAAATAAAAAAAAATTAGCAAAAAATTACTTAGAATCAAAAAAAAATTGGATATTTTAAGTTTAAAAATATTCCTTATAGTGGAATTTTTATTTTTTTTATATTATTAATATATTTCGGCAATCAAGTTGCCATCTTCAGTATTTATCATGAACTCATGATAAATACTGAAGATGGCAACTTGATTGCCGAAATATATTTATAATATAAAAAATAAAAATTCCACTATAAGGAATATATTTGAACTTATAATATCAAATTTTTTATTTGATTGAATTTAAAAAAGGAATAAGTCACACATTAGAGAAGTTCTAAATATGGATTTCAACAAAAAATTTCTACTAAAGCGTGTGTTTTATCACCACAACTCAATATTTTTATATTTCAATTGTCCAAAATGTGGGTAAAATGGACCATTTAACCCCGCGCATTATAAAAATGCACGTAAAAATTAAATATTTTGTTCGAAATAACGGTAAAACAAACAAGTTTTGTGTAAACTTGTCTATTTACCGTTATTTCGAAATTTTTTTTAAAATTTTACGTCCATTTTCATATTGCGTGGGTTCTAATTGGGCATTTTACCCACATTTGAATAATTTAAAAATAAAAAAATTGAATTGTGTTGACAAAACACACGCTTTGGTAGTAATTTTTGCTTAATAATATTTTTTTTTGTTTAATTTTGAACCAAATATTTATTTTTTAAGTGCAATTTAATGTCATTTGGGCTGAAATTCTCCATTTAACCGACATTTTGAACAATTTTAATATGAAATAATTGAGTTGTGGTGCTAAAATTAACTTTGGTAGAATTTTGGTATTAATTGTTCAAAATGACGTTCAAATGGACAAAAAATGAACAAAATAAAAACAAAATATAAATTAGCAAAAATAACTACCAAAGCGTGTGTTTTATCACCACAACTCAATTTTTTGATGTTTTAATTGCTCAAAATGTGGGTAAAATACACAACTTTACTCCAAGCAATTTAAAAATGCAAGTTTTAATTTAAAATTTGGTTCGAAATAACGGTAAATAGACAAGTTAATTCAAAACTTGTGTGTTTCACCGTTATTTTAAACACAATATTAAATTTTTACATGCAAATTTATGTATCGCGGGGTTATATGGTCCATTTTACCCACATTTTGGACAATTAATATATAAAAAAAAATTGAGTTGTGGTGAATAAACACACGCTTTCGAAGTACTTTTTGCTAATATATATTTTTTTTGGGTTTTTGTTCATTATTTATCCATTTGAACGTCAATTTGAACAATTAATACCAAAATTCAACCAAAGTGTGTTTTATCACCAAAACTCAATTGTATCATATTGAAATTGTTCAAAAGGTCGGTTCAATGGAGAATTTTAGCCCAAATGATATTAAATTGCCCTTTAAAATTAAATAGTTGGTTCAAAATAACACAAAAAAGAATATTTACAGATAAAACTTACCACTTAAGCGTGTGTTTTGTCATCGCAACTCAATTTTTTAATATTTAAATTGTTCAAAATGTGGGTTAAATGCACAATTTAACCCCACGCAATATAAAAATGCACGTTAAATTTTAAAATTTTGCTCTTAATAACGGCAAATAAACAAGTTTGTAACGACTGGTTTCTCGTTCGTTTCAATTTATAAATTATTTAAATATTTTCACAAGCTCATTTATATTATATCTGGTAATAACAACATAATTCTGGTACATTTCATAATCAAATCAACAATATTTTTAGTATTTTTTTTTCTCGGTGAAATCTCTAATCTGCAGTTTATTTTCTATTTTGAATGAAATCTTAACATCAAAATGACTAAAATACAACACAGTTATGTAAGTTTGCATGTTGTATATATTGTATATAAATGTGAATGATATGCATAGTATAGAAATTTGATGGATATAGAACCTGTATTAGTACTAGACTACGGGAAAATTACTACGGGCAAAAATACCGTGACAAAGTATGAAATAAAGGTAATTTTTTGGACGTGGTCGAGACGAGTTGGTGGAGAAGAATAAAAAAATTGGGCAGTTGAGTTTTGACCGTGCAGACATGATATAAAAATAAAATAATAATAATAGTTATAATAATTAACCTATTAATCTAAGATTGTACTGAAAAATAGTAAAAAGTGCAGTGATTAAATCCGGACAGATCCGGATGTGACTATTAAGTATATTTAAAATGAAAAATGTGCGAAAGACTCTCACGCCATGTGTTCATAACTTTAAAAACTATACTTAAAGTAATATAATTTCATTTAATATCACTACCTAAACTTAAACTCCTTAAATGAATTTAAGCTAATAAAATTAAACTGAAAAAAAAGTAATAGGTATAGATGAAAAAATAATCTACCAAATTTACAAAATAATAAAATTAAATTAAAAATTAAAGTGACGAAAGTGATTAATACCGTGCCAATACGGATATTAGAACACAGTGTTTAAAAGAAAATTAATGTAAAAAGACTTTTTACACATGTGCTTTGAACATTTAAAGCTATACTGAAATGAAATTAATAAAAAGACTTTAATTAAAACTACTCAACTAAACTTAACTAAACTACTTATCCTAATAAATAAAATTATATGTTAATAATAAAATAAAATTAATAATTATTTATCATTAATGATTAATAAAAATATAATAAAACATTCTTCGAAATCATAATTAATTACTCGTATATGGGATCACGTATCATCGTAAGCTACGTACTTCGCATCAATGGCGCCCAACGCAAATTAGTTAAGGTATTTTCTTTATATTTAATTAAGTTATATTAAGACTTATTTTTAAAAGTTAGTTAAGATCAATTTAGTGGTCAAGGAAATGTGTATGAAATTTTTAACCATTTTTGGTATTTTAATAATTATTTTCATTTAAAAATTAAATTTATTAGCATTTTCTTTACCATACGCATTACTAATAAAAGATGATGAGTTAAGTGAATTGTGAGAGGAGGTTAAGGTAGGTAACGTATCCATGTGTCGGTGAGCTTCTTAATGTTCAAATTCGTCAAGTTGTCGTACAAACTGTTATGTGGTCTAGCAAGCTACTATTTAACTTTGGCCAACCCCACCCCAATCCCTGAGCTTTAGCCGGCTATAACATGACCACGCCAAAGCTCTGAATAGTAGATATATGTAAATTCAGTGACAACGGCATTACTACAACCACAAGGTTACCGTGTGGTTCACTCATGCCTCGCAAGTTGTTACAGATGGCGCCCAAATTTCCTTAAGGCTTCCCTTCTCTTTCCTTACCCATATATGTTAAATTTTTTTTTTACGGTTGCACCATCTGTTGTTAGAGATGGCGTCTTGCCAATCCGATAATTTGTTTTTTTTTGAAAGGTTATATCTGTTATTTTTTTTCTAACGTAAGAACTACTTGAGTCATATTTTTTTTGTATTCTACCAGTATACCTGAGCAGTTGCATCCAATGTCAATCACATTGTGGAATCATTTGTTCGGTTTGGTATATTATTTAATCATGTTATAAATTCATCAATCTTTTAATTCATTTCTTATTTTCAATTGATCAATAAAATTTCACAGTTGTATTAATTTGTATTTTTGTTACATTTTCGAATAACCACGTGCATCAGTACAATTTCCTAATTAGGTAGATATTAGCTACGTTTATGCATTTGGGTATTCTACATAATGTAATAGTACATCTCACTATCGCAAAATTTTCCATTATATTTGTAGAATATTTTGTTAGTAGAGTTTGAGATGTATATGTTTCTTCGTTTTTTTCGTTGGAATGTATGGCGCTCGCAAAAGCATCTAATAGTTACTGTGACTCTTTTGTCTGGTTAAGCCATATATTTCATTTCTTTCAAGTACCTTCCGTATTTGTGTGTTTGTGTTGTATTCCTACCACTTCAATAAAGCATCTTGACGAATAAATAAATGTTACATCCGTGATCACCATTTTTGGAACGTTGCCTGTATTTACCTCCTCACTTTGAATTAATAACATTTAATAAATTTTTTTTGTACATTTAGTTTTTCATTAGTTAACAACTTATAGTATCATAAGAACGATATAGTATATTAATATTAGCTACTAGTGTTTTGAATTTTGGTCATTTTGGTTTTTAAGGGTTTTACAATTATTGAATTAATATTAATATATATATATTTTTTTGTTTTGGGTTTTTGGATTAATCTTATATAATATAAATTTGGATTTTATTTTTGATTTTTCTCGAGAGAAATTTGTTAAATTATAGATACTATTTTTTTTGTTTTTGTGTTGAAACTAGTTTTGTTTTGACATATCTCTACATAGTTGTTTAAATTGAATTATACAATTATTTTGTGATTTCCAATATTCTTAACTTTTGAAAATGTCTTCACCTCGCCTAATTATTGACTATTTGGAACCGGATAAAATAGAGGTTGAATGCGAACTTCGGGAAGTTTCAGGTTCTATAAATCATTGGTTGACCCGTCTGCGAGCACTAATAGATAAAGAAAACGTTAATCCAGATGAGGCTCCTAAAGAAGTTCATCTATATGCGTTTAAATATCCTCATTCGGAAGTCATAATTTTTACTAATAAAATGCAAAAACTTCACACTGCATTATCTAATTTCACTCCAGAAGAAGAGGAAAATTATGATGAAGTTGACGTTATTGTGGCACAGCTACTGCATGTTCAAGGACGTTTAGTTCAAGTTGAAAGCCTTCTTGAGTCTAAAATTATTATTAATAAGCTTCTCGAGCTAAATAAGTCTCTAATTACTGCAGCATTAAAATTCAAGGAAGGTACTCCAAATCAACATGAACTAACTAACCTACTTGTTTCTATGAAAATAGATGTCTCTGAAATATTGAACCTCACGGCTAGTTAAGTGGATACTCAACTTGAAAATGATGCATTACACTCTGTTGATACCTAAAAAAAATAATCCACAAAGTAGCATTTGTCTATGTCAAAAATTAATATGAATACACTTATCTGAATCCACAGCTTATGACCTTCAGTCAATTAGTTTGAACACATTTAATTTATTATTTTATTTTAACTCTAACTACTACACATTTGATTTATATAAATAAAACACTAACCTCAAGTCATAACATTATAATCACCTAGGATTGTAAAATATTTCATATCAGCTGATTTCTTGTTTACCTGTTTGATATTTTTTATTATTCATTAAACTTATTGTTAATTTAATTGATAAACAACCTTAATAACCGTAGCTAACTAAATATTTTATGGTTAATATTTATTTGGTAATTTTTGAAAACATAGAGGTCTCTATTGTATGAAATAATATTAAAAGGCGCGAATTTTTTTATGTTACAAAAAAAAATTATTTTTAAGAAAAAAAAATTATTATTATAAAGCGAACTGCGAAAGCATACAGTGATACAGTGATCAGAATAAAACCTAAAATTTAAAAACACAGTGATTATTATTTTTTACCTGGAACATCATTTGGATACGAGAGACACCGCTTAGATACATTTACGACCCCTGCTATACTATTTTGGATACGAGAAAACACCGCCTCAACATATTTTTGACCACCGCTATACTTTTGATACGACGCACAACCAACGATAAATTTGGACCTTTGCTTTACTTTGGACACGAGAAGAAAAACGGATCATAAAATTGGTGCTAGTTCTGGTTTGGACAATCCAGATTTACACAGTACATTGAACGCTACATCTGAGCCTCAATCAGTGAATTGGGCTGACAAGCACGGCGAATTAACTAGCTCCACAGAGTGTCAACGGAGTTCAGTGCCAACTGTACATTGGTCCTTCGAGCCGGATCTTTCGAATTGGAATTTTGGCGCCAATTTTCCGCTTGGGTATAAACTGTGAGTAGAAGATTATTTTCTTTGAATTTTATTGAAAATTAAAACTATAAATAAAACAATAAAGTGACCAGTGAAAATTTAAACCAGTTAAATCAAAGCTTCTATAAAAAAAAAAAAAAAACGTGAAGTGATAAACCGTGAATTTGAACTATGGCAGAGGCCCGAGGATTAAAGCGAATGATAAAGAGTTTTGAAAGTATTAAAACTCAAACATCAAAATTCACAGCCGACACTCGTATCAGTGAAATGAAAACTTTTATTACGCTTTTAGCTGATGAATGGAAGGAATTTCAAGCTCTTGAAAGGCTAATGAAAGGTAAATTCGATGACGCAAATATGGATTTGGTTGAAAAAATCGAGGACACCTACGCTGAATTGAAGCAAAGATTGGTTAGACTGGAAAGACAGCATGAAGAAATCAATTCTAACCTTAGTAATCATTCAGTAGAGGAGCTTATGCTTAATCAAAGCAATTTCCTGCAAGAGATTTCTTCAATAAACAAACGGGAAAGTGAAGTTCGCCTACCTCGTGTCAACATTCCTGAGTTTAGTGGCAATTACGCAGATTTTCCGTCTTTTCGGGATCTATTCGAAAACTCAGTTCATAACAACGAAAAAATTCCTAAAGTACATAAACTACAGTACTTGAAAAGCCTACTCAAAAGAGATGCATATGCTCTAATTAAGCATTTAACTGTGACCGATGCTAATTATGACGAAGGTTGGGACAAGGTTAAAGCCAGGTTTGATAAACGCAAACACGTGGTGCAAACTTTATTAAAACGCTTTATGGATCAACCAAGCCTGCAACAAGGTTGTGCAAAATCCATTCGCCATTTGTCGGATATATCAGATGAAGTCATAAGGGGTTTGAAGGTACTAGGTGAACAAGCGGAAGGTCGAGATCCATGGCTCGTTTATTTTTTGGTAAATAAATTGGACAACGAATCAAAAGAAGCATGGGCTCATGAAACCACTGAGATGGACTTTCCCTCTTTACTCAACTTTTGATATTTTTAAATAAAAGAAGTGATGCCTTAGAAAGTTTAAGCTCAATGCAAAGAGCTAAGGCACCTGCAATGAAACGAGTAAGCTCATTGGTATCACATGTCACCAAATTTACTTGTCCATTATGTTCGGGAGAGCACTATTTGAGTAAATGTGACAAATATATAAATCTAACAGTGCCTGAACGTAAAGGAATAGTAGCGGAGAAAAAACTGTGCTTTAATTGTCTTTCTCCTTCTCACCAGTCTGTAGTATGCAGGTCAAAATATAGTTGTGGTAAATGTCATCGGAGACATCATTTGACCTTACATTTCGAAGAAGCGAAGAAATTAAATAGTGAAGAAATATTAAATGGTAACATTTTGAATATTTCAGAAACCAGTATAGCTAAAAATATTGAATCGAATGCGGCACATCTACCTAGTTTCCAATCATTACTTCCCACGGCGATAGTAGAAGTAACTGATAAATATGGAGCAATTCACAAATGCACAGTATTGTTAGATTCCGGGTCTCAAGCGTCTTTTATAACAGAAACCTGCATGCAGCGGTTGAAATTGCCTCGATCCAAGGCAAGCATTACAATTACTGGTTTAGCCTCCGGAAAAGTAACGACTAAAGGAATGGTTTCCATCACAGTAAACTCAATTTATTCGGCGAAGGATACAATGCATATTGATGCGCTTATACTCAGTCAACTACCTAACAGATTACCAAGTTTTGATTTTGATTGTAAAGATGTGAGTTTTCTAAATGATTTGAAACTAGCTGACCCTAATTATAATCAAGTTGGACCGGTTGACATTTTAATCGGTGCTGATAGATTTTTCCACATTCTTCGAAATGGGCGGCTATCCAATATTAACAACACTTTAGTGGCGCAACGCACAATGTTTGGGTGGATTGTATCAGGAATAACAAATAAAAATAGTGTGTTGACCAGCGAGACAGTGCAAGTGAACAATTGCACTCTTAATTTGCATTTAGATGTCGATATTGACAATACCTTAAAGCGGTTTTTTGAACAAGAGGAGTATGTAAAATTTATAAGCGAATATATTAATCGAGGTTATTTGGAGCTTATCAAAGAGACTGACATTACCATAGATGAAGAGAAAAGCTTTTATTTGCCCCATCACTGTGTGCTGAAGGAAACAAGTGAAACGACCAAACTTCGTGTTGTATTTGATGGCTCTGCAAAGTCTTCAACAGGAATCGCTTTAAATGAGACAATGCTAGTTGGTCCAACCATACAGCCAACTTTGTGGGCAATTTTAATGAGATTCCGAAGTCACAAAATAGCGCTGATTGGAGATATCGAAAAAATGTACAATCAAGTTTTGGTTCGAGAGAGTGACACGCAATTTCAAAGAATTTTGTGGCGAAGTGAAGTATCTGATGAACTTAAGCACTATAAGTTGAATACTGTTACTTTTGGTTTAGCCAGTTCATCATTTTTAGCCATTAGAACCCTACATCAGATTGCTTATGATAATCAACATAATTACCAAGATATTATTATATCGCGAATTTTGAATGATTTTTATGTTGACGATTTTATCTCAGGAGCAGAAACGGTAGAAGAAGCGCACAACACTAAAGAAAAAATTACTGAGGCATTATTAACTGGAGGATTTAACATAAGGAAGTGGAAATCGAACGTATCCGATATTACGGCGATGGAAAATACAGGTGAGGTTTCGATCTTCCATAATTCAACCGAGACGAAAATACTGGGACTTCAATGGAATGCGCAGGAGGATATTTTCATATTCAAGTTAAATATCGAGAGTGAGAGAGAACCAACAAAACGACAAGTTATCTCCGAATATTCCAGAGTATTTGATCCGTGTGGATGGTTGTCTCCAACTATCATCCTAATGAAGATAATGTTTCAATCTCTATGGTTACTGAAATTGGGCTGGGACGATAAGCTACCAGACAACGTGGCAGACACCTACAAACGAATTCGAAGTGAGTTGAAATTATTAGAACGCATAAAAATAAATCGATACATTCCACAGGACGGCACAGTAGAACTGCATGGATTTTCCGATGCAAGTGAAAAGGCGTACAGTGCCGTAGTGTATTGCAAAACCATAAGTGAAAACGGCACAGTTACAATTAATCTTATGGCATCGAAAACCAAAGTAGCACCAATTAAACAAGTATCCTTGCCGAGACTGGAACTATGTGGTGCCCATCTACTAACTAAACTACTAGCTCTGGTGAAAGCTACCATAAAGAATCCGGTAAAATGTTTTGGGTGGACCGACTCCACAATTGTTCTAATGTGGCTATCCAGCCATCCAGCAAGATGGAAAACGTTTGTGGCTAATCGCACGTCGGAGATTTTAAGTCAACTACCTCGAAACCGTTGGAACCATGTACGATCCGAGTATAATCCTGCGGATTGCGCGTCAAGAGGAGTATTTCCTGCGCAACTGTTAAATTTGCATCAATGGTGGCATGGTCCAGAGTGGTTGAAAAGCTCTAGCACTGATTTTACTGTTCAAGAGGTGGTTTCTGCCGACGAAAAACATTTGGTTGAAGAGCGAAAAAGCTTCAAACTCGTCGCTTTTAATACGCAATCAGAAGAACACATAATAGACTTGCTAATATCCAGGATCTCATCTTATTTCAAATTATTAAGGGTCCTAGCATATGTCTTAAGATTTGTAAAAAATATACGATTACCGAAAAACAAAACTTTAAGATTTTTATCCGTAAAGGAGATTCGGAACGCCAGAGACATCATCTTTAAACATATACAGCGAGAAGCATTTACCAAAGAAATTAATTGTCTACAGAGAGGAAAGGCTATTCCAGGAAACAGCAACATTCTTTCGTTGGCGCCGTTTATTGATGCAAACGGTGTTTTGAGAGTTGGCGGAAGGCTAAATAACTTAGATTGTCAATACGATTATAAGCATCCTATGATACTGCCAAAGGGCCATCCACTGAGTCGAATCGTTATATTGTACGTTCATGAAACAAATCTGCATCCTGGTTTAACATTAACGCTTCACCTAACGAGACAGCAAATTTGGATAGTCGGTGGCCGAAGTTTAGTCAGGACAATTTTAAATAAGTGCGTAAGATGTTTCAGAAACAACGCGAAAACATCTAAACAGCTAATGGGTGACTTACCAACTGCAAGAGTTAAAGCAGCTAGGCCATTTACTTCATGTGGAGTAGATTATGCGGGGCCTATACAAATTGCTTCGAAGAAAGGACGAGGTGCCAGATTAATAAAGGGATACATAGCCTTATTTATATGCATGGCGACGAAGGCTATTCACATTGAAGCAGTGAGTGACTTGTCAACTGATGCCTTTATAGCTGCCCTCAAGCGATTTGTGTCAAGACGTGGTGCTCCAGCCAATATCTACAGTGACAACGGTTCCAATTTTATTGGAGCTAACAGAAAGCTTAATGATATATATAAAATAATTTTAGATAATAATCACAATACTGTTGTTGCAGAGTTTTTATCAAAGGGGGAGGTGCAATGGCATTTTAATCCACCTGCATCGCCTCATTTTGGAGGACTTTGGGACGCAGGGGTTAAATCTGTAAAAACCCATCTTTCAAAATGTACATCCAACACTCATTTAACGTTTGAAGAGATGGCAACTTTGCTAAGCCAGATCGAGTCGATTCTGAATTCAAGGCCGCTATACGCAACAGCAAATGATGATGCAGCTATTGATGTTTTAACACCAGCGCACTTTCTCATAGGCTCAGCGAATTTTTACCTACCTGAGGAAGAGATTGGTGAAACCATCACAAGGTGGCAATGTATCCAGCAGCGTGTTCAGTCATTTGGAAAAAATTCAGCATCGAGTATCTACACAATCTGAAACAAAGAGCAAAATGGCGTGAACCACAACAAAACTTTAACATTGGCGATGTCGTGCTAATAAAGGAAGACAATTTACCAACTTACAAATGGGTACTTGGAAAAGTTGTTCAGTTACATCCAGATCAACATGGAAGAGTTAGAGTTGTCACTTTAAAGACATCCACAACAACACTTAAACGGCCAATTGTAAAATTGTCTAAGCTACCAGAGCAAGAGAATGTAGCGATAGTTAACGACGGTATCGTTAACGGGGCGGAGAATGTTGATACCTAAAAAAAATAATCCACAAAGTAGCATTTGTCTATGTCAAAAATTAATATGAATACACTTATCTGAATACACAGCTTATGACCTTCAGTCAATTAGTTTGAACACATTTAATTTATTATTTTATTTTAACTCTAACTACTACACATTTGATTTATATAAATAAAACACTAACCTCAAGTCATAACGTTATAATCACCTGTGATTGTAAAATATTTCATATCAGCTGATTTCTTGTTTACCTGTTTGATATTTTTTATTATTCATTAAACTTATTGTTAATTTAATTGATAAACAACCTTAATAACCGTAGCTAACTAAATATTTTATGGTTAATATTTATTTGGTAATTTTTGAAAACATAGAGGTCTCTATTGTATGAAATAATATTAAAAGGCGCGAATTTTTTTATGTTACAAAAAAAAATTATTTTTAAGAAAAAAAAATTATTATTATAAAGCGAACTGCGAAAGCATACAGTGATACAGTGATCAGAATAAAACCTAAAATTTAAAAACACAGTGATTATTATTTTTTACCTGGAACATCATTTGGATACGAGAGACACCGCTTAGATACATTTACGACCCCTGCTATACTATTTTGGATACGAGAAAACACCGCCTCAACATATTTTTGACCACCGCTATACTTTTGATACGACGCACAACCAACGATAAATTTGGACCTTTGCTTTACTTTGGACACGAGAAGAAAAACGGATCATAAAATTGGTGCTAGTTCTGGTTTGGACAATCCAGATTTACACAGTACATTGAACGCTGCATCTGAGCCTCAATCAGTGAATTGGGCTGACAAGCACGGCGAATTAACCAGCTCCACAGAGTGTCAACGGAGTTCAGTGCCAACTGTCAGTGTTGTGCGATTACGCGTATTTTGATATTGTCGAAATGTTGGTGTCGACAATTAGTAGACAATGTCGACAATTCGTAGACAATGTCGACAATTCGTAGACAATGTCGACAATTCGTAGACAATGTCGACAATTCGTAGACAATGTCGACAATTCATGGACAATTTCGACGTTTAATAAACAATTCCGAAGTATACCAAATATATTAGCTTATTATAACTATACAGATTAGCAAAAATAATATAATATTATTTAAAAGCAAAATTCTTACGAATTTTTAATAATGTCATAGAAAATTACAATAGATAAAGAGTTTCTATGGTAAGAAAATTCTCAATATAAAATAAATATATTTTATGCAATTTGTTGGTGTAACTTTTGTAATAGATTTTGTAATTATATCGGTCTTCCTTTTTCTAACATTCATGTATTGTATAAGTACAATCATAATTCTCGTGTGTACAAAAACAGTATAAAATATATAAAAATCTCAAAAAATATATTTTTTCAAATGTCATTCATAAAACAATAAATATATTTCTACTTACTTCCCTCTAAACGCTTGCTAAGATCAATATTTTCAAATTTTTATTTAGTAAACGCAACAATCCAACAAAATTGTAGGCGAAATATCGTCGGCGAAAACTAGAACGTGTTAAAAAAAAAACATACATATTTGTGTATCGGAAAACTATGTTCCAACGATACGAATTATTTTTTTAGGAAAGAAATACGATTTTTGTTTTGTGTTGCAGCTGATTACAAAAATAATATTCGTTTATTTAGAACGATACATACACATGTCGGCCCATGAACACTGAGAGCATGCAGGGGCTGATTACTGAAATTGGTGTTTTTAACATTATTTACATTTACATTATCACAATCTGGTAGTTTACCGAGAGTGGTACTATCATTTATCTTATTCACATCTAATAATCGTATTTATATTTATGAAATTTGGTGGTTTTGATAAATCGAGATATGTCGAGCAAGTTTTAAGTTCGATCGAATGCGCAGGAGCAGTTCTTTTGAAAATTTTTATAATTGACTGAATTTTGTACTCAAAACAGTAGCACAATTTTAGTTCTTAAAAATGACACTCATAATAAAAATGGGCGCTTAATGTCTTTCAGAAGATGGATAATTCAAATTATATTTTAAGTGAGATGGTGGATAATTTGTATTTGATGTCACTTAGTCGACCTGATACTAAGATTGTTAAAATTAAACTTCCTAAACAAAGCCAACCATTTTTGAATTTTAAAACACATTTATATGGTTAAAATTATTCTTTTTTTATTATCTTTTCATTTGTTATTATTGTATCTGTTCATCTGTAAGATGACATTTGGTTGTATTATTCAAAGAAATAAAGATTTGAAAGAAATTTTTTACCAATTATGGAATTACAATAGTGGTTGTTGAATGAAATTGATTATTTCGGTTTTGTACTATATCATACATATAACATATTATGTTCTTAAAAGGCTCAAAATAATATTTAAAATTCGTAAGAACTTGGCTTTTAAATTGTTTATTTTGATTATCTATAGTTATGATAAACTAACATATTATTCAGTATGGTACGCAATTTTTTATCAATTGTCGACATTGTCTACGAATTGTCGACATTATCGACATTGTCGACACAGCTTTTTTAATTGTAGACATACATTGTCGACACGTGTAGACAATGAATTGTCTACGTCATGTAGACAATACGGCACAACACTGCCAACTGTACACACTCTTCGACCCTGAAAAACGGCAATGTTCAAACCGTTCATGCAGAAGAAGTACATAAAACATTTACTCCAGTCATATCTTCTTCTGATATCCCTACGCAGAAAGCACAAAATGAAGCAATTCAATCAAAAGTAAATAGTTTAGAAGTGCCATTAAACTTGAATCAGTTTCAACCAGGTTCTTGGCAAAATCATATGTTCTCTTTCCAAAGGCCTCATTTACCTCCTACTACTTTTCCGACATACCCTTACCTACCATATTATCAAAATCCTCCCAATCCTCTCCTCAATCCATTAATATGGCCACCAAATTTACCATCGCAAATAAATCAACCTTCAAGTGTACCAGAAAGTCATACCAATACACCAGCTCCTCCACAGGCTATCCCATCTATCGATAATTCAAAACGAACGCACGCTTCCATTTCACTTACGCCAATTCATAAATGGAACGTAAAGTTTGACGGATCCCATTTAAGAATGCCCATTGAAAAATTTCTGTTTCGTATCGAACATTTAGCTCATTCTAATAACGTTATACTTGATCATTTTGCTAGAGAACACTATTGGCTCATATTAGAACGTAACCCAAAGTTATCCTGGACTGATTTTCGTAGTCAAATGCTTCACAGATTTCAAGATCGTCGTTCTGACTTCGATATTAAGCATATATTAGACTGTCGCAAACAAAAACTGAAAGAACCCTTTCTAGATTTTTATTATGAATTACTTAATTTAGCCATGCCACTAAAAACAGCATTATTCGATGCTGAGCTCATCGAATTGCTTCGTAAAAATATGCGTGGTGGGTTGAGAGCTCACTTTGGAGGGCGTGATTTTACAACTATAGCTAGTTTTGTTAATGCGTGCGTTACTACGGACGACGTCTGGCGCACCATGAACTATTTTCCAGAAGCAAATATTGGTACTCCGCATAAAGCTATAAACGAATTAAGTTTTGCTATGACTGATAACAATACTGTACCACCTGATCAGTTTAATACCGAAAAATCTCTTTCAGTCACTAAAATCCACCAGAGACCAACAACAGAAGCAGTTTCCCTACCACTTATAAAATTGGAAACTAACTCTGATCTTTCCTGTCCCGTTCAGTCTTGGAATTGTCATAGACTTGGTCATCAATATCATCTTTGTGACATTCCTCTAAATATTTTTTGTTTAGGTTGCG
This sequence comes from Tipula lateralis, assembly GCA_963932295.1. Taxonomy (NCBI): domain Eukaryota; kingdom Metazoa; phylum Arthropoda; class Insecta; order Diptera; family Tipulidae; genus Tipula; species Tipula lateralis. The sequence goes on along the minus strand of CAWVQQ010000463.1, from coordinate 162,006 downwards.
GTGCTCCAGGAGTGATGCAGGCACATTGTTTAACTTGCAATTCTTTTTTACGGGGCGGCCCAAAACTGGAACCAAGAAATGTGAGGGTAGGTTTTCAGTCAAATCGTCCCAGCAGACCAGCTTCTCCAACCCCCAACAACAACAGTCGATTCTCCAATCGTCAATCCCGCTAAGTAGTTCGTATATAACGAATGTAAAGTCACTGTTTTCACCTAATAATCCCATATTTAAATGTAAATTATCAACCAAGCTACCCCGTATTCGTCGTACTAAAAATTATTTTAAGAAACGTAAACATTTCTTTTCCTGTATCGCCGAGTCACGCTTTAACACTGATGTTAAACTAGAATTGGACGATCGCCCCTATGCTATAGTAGATCTGAATGGGAATATGATGCGCGGATTATTGGATAGTGGAGCAAATGTCAGTGCACTAGGGAGAGGATCACTTCAATTTATTCAAAATAATAACCTACGTATTTTACCAATCTCAACTTCTATACAAACAGCGGATGGAGCTCATCAAATAGTAATTGGTTATGTTAACATAAGAGTCACATATAATGATATAACTAAATTCATGAATTTTCTACTAGTTCCTTCTTTGCAGCAAGCCTTATATTTAGGATGCGACTTTATGCAGCTATTCAAAATAAAACTCGTATTTATTTCTGAAGTTGCTCATACTGAACCCGTAAATAACCTTAATGTTTCAACGCCTGACCGGACCCAAGACCAAGTCAAGAAACCCAACATTAGCTATAAACATCATATTTTGACTCACGAACAAAATCTTCGGCTTCAAGCAATAGTTGATACCTTACCCAGTTATGAAAATCACGGCCTCGGACGTACACATGTTTTATCGCATACAATAGATACTGGCGATTTTCCCGCGATTAAACAGCGTCATTATGCTGTTTCACCTGCAGTTCAGGAAAGCTTATATAAAGAGATCGATCGCATGTTAGAGTTAGATGTGATTGAAGAGAGCAATAGTGCGTGGAGCTCTCCGGTAACTATAGTCCGAAAACCAGGTAAGGTTAGATTATGCTTGGATGCCAGAAGACTAAATAGTGTCACTAAAAAGGATGCGTTTCCTCTTCCGCTAATTTAGGGTCTACTTTCTCGACTGGACAAGACTAAATACATTTCAAGCTTGGATCTAAATGATGCCTTTTGGCAGATACCTTTGGATCCTAGCTCGAAAGAGAAAACGGCCTTTACCATTCCGGGACGCCCATTATACCATTTCAAAACTATGCCGTTTGGGCTCTGTAATGCTCCTCAGACCATGAGTCGTTTAATGTCTCGAGTCATCCCACATCACCTTCATGACCGGGTATTCGTTTTTTTGGACGATTTGCTTATTACAACCTCTTCATTTGAAGAACATCTCTCTCTACTAGCAGATGTAGCTTCGCGACTGACCAATGCTGGTTTAACAATAAATATAAGTAATAGCAAATTCCTCCTACAAGAAATTGAATACCTTGGTCATGTTGTTGGTGTGGATGGTCTCCGAGCAAACCCAGACAAGGTAAGGGCAATTACAGAGTTTCCAATACCAAAGAACGTTCGGCAAATTCGTCGGTTTTTGGGTGTAACGGGATGGTATCGTCGTTTTATTGACGGATACTCGACTCTTACTGCACCGTTAACGGACCTTCTTAAAAAAGGAAGGAAATTTCAATGGAATGACGAACACCAAGAGGCTTTCGATGCTTTAAAAAGAGTATTGGTTTCTGCCCCGGTCTTAGCTCCTCCGGATTTTAGTCGCCGGTTTTACATTCAGTGTGACGCTAGTTCCACCGGAATCGGCGCAGTTTTATTCCAGCGAGATTCAAATGGAGCCGAGCGACCAATAAGCTATATGTCTCAGAAGTTGAACTCTTCTCAACCTAATTATAGCGTGACTGAGAGAGAATGTCTGGCAGCAGTACTGGCCATTCGTCGATTTCGATCATACGTGGAAGGATAAACCCTTTACGGTAATCACTGACCATGCCAGCCTCGCCTGGTTATTGTCATTAAAAGACATTTCCGGGAGATTGGCAAAGTGGAGCTTAAAGCTTCAGAGTCTAACTTCGAAATCGAGTATCGAAAGGGTAGCCAGAATGCTGTTCCAGATGCTCTATCTCGCATGAACATGGACTCATTTAATTTATCTCCCGCTCCATTAAACATCGACTTAAAATCAGATAAGTTCACCTCTTAGAACTATATCAAATTAGTAGATTCGTTATCCGCATCAGCTGCACACGTCAATCTAAAAGTATCGAATGGATTGGCATTTATTAATTTGAAATCTTCAAAGTCCGTATCCACTGACGCTACCAATCTATCTGATTGGAAACTTATTGTTCCAGAAGATTTGCGAAGTTCATTAATAGAATCAGCTCATTGCCCACCGACCGGTGCACATTTAGGGATTGATAAGACTAAAGAAGTAGTGAAAAGATTGTAACATTCGTATGATTTGGAGAGCCGGATGGTATAAGAATTGTAAATTGAACGCGAGTGCAAAAAGAAAAAAAACGTGATTATAAAGGAAAAAGTTAAAAGCAAAAGAAAACAAGATGAACCGGAAAATGTGGTGAAACTAATTTAAATTAAAGTTCTTCTCCAAACCATACGATGTTAAGAAATTTTTGGATCATACAGGGACTCTTCGCGGTCGTTGCCGGCTAAGCATCAGGGTTATGGGCGTGGGGAGTTGAAGAGTATCTATGACCAGTTGTAACCGCTGGAAAGGAGGGATGCTGCTTACCTACCCGTAGTTGACCATGGCGCTTACTCTTATTCATCCTCAAAATTGGGGAGTCGGCGTTAATTCATTGCGCGAAACCACATCTCAGTGTTAATTCGAAAGAAAGTAAATAAAATATTATGTGATTTACTCAAAAATACAAAAAAAAATCATAAGAATAATTGTGAAAAGTTAATAATAATAATAAAATCAAAATTAACTTAAAACTGTGAAAAAAAAGACTAAAATAATATCATATGTGCATAATTAATATTAGCTAATTATCTAATATATATATAAATTCTACGAGTTCGTGTGCAGTATTCTTCGCGGCGCAAGAATCGCTTTGGTGCCAAAGGTGAGCAAAAATAATAATATGTACATATAATAATAATAATCATAATAATAATAATAATAATAATAATAATAATAATAATAATAATAATAATAATAATAGTAATAATAATAATAATAATTATAATAATAATAATAATAATAATAATAATAATAATAATAATAATAATTATTGGTATAATAATAATAATCCAATAGTAATTTTAATTTTTCATTTATACATTAAGATTTTCCTTTTTTTTTATTTTGTTTATATAAGGTTTAGTATTCTAGTTTTAAGTTAGCTAGGTGATTAGGATATTTATTTCTATTGTCGGTGATTGGCTAAATTACTATTTTTTTTTCTCAACGAGTTTTAAAATTAAGCTTTAAAAACCATAAAGATTTTTTTTTGTATTTTTGAGTAAATCACATAATATTTTATTTACTTTCTTTCGAATTAACACTGAGATGTGGTTTCGCGCAATAAATTAACGCCAACTCCCCATTTTTGAGGATGAATTAGAGTAAGCGCCATGGTCAACTACAGGTAGGTAAGCAGCATCTCTCCTTTCCAGCGGTTACAACTGGTCATAGATACTCTTCAACTCCCCACGCCCATAACCCTGATGCTTAGCCGGCAACGACCGCGAAGAGTCCCTGTATGATCCAAAAATTTCTTAACATCGTATGGTTTGGAGAAGAACTTTAATTTAAATAAGTTTCACCACATTTTCCGGTTCATCTTGTTTTTTTTTGCTTTTAACTCTTTCCTTTATAATCACGTTTTTTTTTCTTTTTGCAATCGCGTTCAATTAAGAATTCTTATACCATCCGGCTCTCCAAATCATACGAATGTTACAGTGGCGCCCAAACATTTAGGCTTCCTATCCTTTGTTGTGTTTCTCATCAAGAAACCAAACATCTGACAGTAGACCATATTTTATTGTTTAGTGTCGCCTTCCTTAATAGTTTTATAACCACATTCTAATTTTACAATCTTTAAACCATAAATCATTAAAACCTTTCTTTAAATAATAAAATCACACATCGTAAAAATTGCAATCCCAAAATCAAACTAAACAATTTAAGATAAATAATATTTTGAAATTAAACACATGTCCTTTAATCATAAAATCCTTTTTCTTAATTTTAAATTAAACATATGTTTTTTAATAATATCAATCCTAGAAACTAAATTAATCAATTTAAGATAAGCAATAATTTCTGAAATTAAACATATGTCTTTTAATAATAAAATAGCATAAAGCAAAATATCAATCCCAAATATTAAATTTAAGATAAATAATAATTTGAAATTAAACACATGTCCTCTAATCAAAAATCCCTTTTTAATTTGAAATCAAACATACGTATTTTAATAATATCAATCCCAAAAGTTAAATTAAACAACTTAAGATAAATAATAATTTTTGAAATTAAACACATGTCATTTTATCATAAATCATAAAATCTTTTTTAATCTGAAATTTATCATATGTCATTTTTTATATCAACAAGCATTTGAAATTAATCATAAGTTTCTTTTTATCCTCACTTCATATAAAAATTTAGTATATAAGGACAAAATTATTATAAGAAAAATCAGTTGTTAATCAGTGTTAACTGAGATACCAAATACATCAAATTGAGTAAAAACAAGTTCTTTTAAAATCAGAAAATTGAAAGGATAATCAACTACCGGTAAGTAAAATAATTATATAACTGATACGAAAGCTCAGGGAATAACTGAATAACGTTCCCTCACATACCTTAGGCAAAGGGAGAGCAATTAGTATCATAACCACAAACAATAAAACCTACTTACTAACAAAAGCTATTTAATAGCTAATACCATTCACTATAAATTCTATACAAAATCAACCGTACCGTAAACAAAGTATTTTATAAACATTTCAAATCTTCTTCACGAATTAAACCAATTCTCGTGAAAACATCTCAATACATTATAAATATATAGTCAAACTATCTTATCTTATAAAACATTACTCCCAAAACATTTCAATATTAAAAATAAGCAATTTCTTCAATTATAAAACACATTCATATTTATAAATAAATCTTCCTTTTTATAAAACATCCAATAATACACTTTTTCTATACCATTCACATCATAAACAAAATCTTATCTCGATAAACACCACTATCATATTATAAAACATTGACGCTGTAGAATTCGCACCTGTTGCAAATTAGTTAAGTTTATGAAAAAAAAAACCCAAAATATCTACACGGACATTTTCTACGATCTAATCGTAAAAAACCACTGCAAGAACCAACAACCCCAAAAATCGAACATATTTTACCAATCACGGAAGATTGGGACGACGAACAACAAGTTAACTTAATCCAATTGAATAAAAAAACTACAATAATGAACAGACTCGAACTACAACAATATATAGCAGGTTCTGTCCCTGAATTCGATGGGAAGAATCTAACGACAGTAAGAGCAGATTTAATAAGATTTATAAACAAAGCCGATTGTACAATAACTGATCTCTCAGAACCAGAAAAATTGCTTTTTGATAAATTAATCAAACAAAGAATCACAGGAGATGCATTCACACGCATCCAAGACAAAACTATAACACCTATGAAGAACTTAAAGTTGAACTTATCAGCATATATAGTCAAACACAATCTTTAGATGAACTATCGAGAATTCTAAACGAAACTCGACAGAAACCAAACGAATCCCTAAAAAACTTCGGCCAAAGGCTTCATCACAATCTCACAGAATATACTAACGGATTCAAACAAAAACATGAAATCAATCAGATTGATGCCACCTACAAGAGACAAATTACAGACAATGCAATTCTTTTGTTCAAAAAAGGATTGACAAATAGCATATTAAAAGAGAGAATAGCACTAAGCAAAGCGAATACAATAGACGGAATCGTAGACGAAGCAGAATTAATCGAAAATACATTAATGACGATTTTGAATTCACATCCTAAATATCTAAATCTTCATACCCAACATCCCACTATCTGCAACTACTGCAATAAACCAAATCACACATGGGACGTTTGTCGAACTAAATTGTCTTCAGAAAGAAGTAGACAACAATATACAACAAAACCATATTTAATTAACGCAACTTTCAAAGACGCAAATCAAAGATACAAAAACCAATTTTTCTCACAAGTTGAACAACAGAATTTCCTCCCAAATCCCCAACCATCAACCCAAAACAATTACAATGGATTATCAAATAAAAACAACTCATCCAAACCGTATTTACCTCAAATGCAAGACCCCAACTTCAATAATTATAGACAACCACGCTACCCAAACCAAACTCAACAATGGCCCATTAAATATTGCTCATTCTGCAAAACCACTCGAAATCACACTTTTGAAGAATGTAGAAACAAATTCCGACCAAGATCATACAACCCAAGCGATGGAAGATTACAACCTCAAGCTTCCACAGAATTAGAAGAAACTTTGAAAAATTTAAAAATTAACACTATTAGACCACAAACCCAAGAAACTGAGCCACAACAAGGAAACTCCACTGGATCCAACCAGTAACAGGAGAGACTCTGAAATTGGATCCGCTTATTAAAACAAACCGACAATCAAAGAACTATCAAAATTATCATTCTCTTGTAACAACCGAAGGTAAACTTTAGTTGTTACCGAAAATTTTTACTCACTCAGAGGTTTCGAGGCGGTCATCTTTGGCCGGCTAAGGCTCAGGGTTGGGCGTGGGGTTTCTCGAAACATGAGTGGGTCTTGCTAGACCGCAGGGTAGGAAACCGGGAAAGCAAGGGAATATGGGAGAGAAAATTAAAATTGGGAATACAAGCAGGCAATGATACTTACCTTACCGTCATCCTACTACACACCGACACTGTTACATTCTCACCGATAAAAGTTTAATTCATTCTGAACCTAAAATTAATTGCACTGATGAACGGAACAAACGAATCATAATTAGCGAGTTTTGTGAATGAAAATTAATAATTTTAAGAAATTATAAACTGCTTTTATTAGTATGCCATACCATATGACTTGAAAATTCAATATATATATATATACATAAGTGCATACAACGTTAATTCTAAACTTAATTAATTTAAATATAATGAAAAAAAAATTTGTATATGTATATATATCTATATTAATATCTGTTTAGATATACATATAACATTAAGAAAGGGAAATATAAATTTAGAATAAATAAATAAATAAATATATAATAATTAATATAGTATAACAATAATTAAATAAACTAGAAAAACCTGAGCTCTTAATTTGAATGGTCGACCATTACGTTCGATGTTTCCATTGCGGTCCGTGTATCCATTTGCCACGTTGATTTTGTTAGAAGCACATTTGTACTAGCCGGTGAAAATTTTTTTGTAGGTGAATCGTATTTATGATTTGGACCATTGATTTGTATCACTCTTGCAAAAGCACTCCGATTTTCGTGCAAGTTTAGATATAAGTCATGGGTTTTTTATTTGATAACTGAATATTTTAGTATTTATTTAATTTTTATTTTTAGATTTTTATGTTTTCAGGTTAAATATATATTAGGAAGGTTTATTTGTTTATTATTAACTTATTACACCCACAAAATCACTTAGTCTAATAATTTATTTTATAACTATAAAAATATTAATATAGATATTGAATTTTGAGGTCCATATTATTTTATCTATTTAGTCATTTACTATTTAATGACTTTTTACTTAAAAAACACAAAATATGTAAATGGTTTACATCACAAAACTTAAGCAAACCAACTTCCTTGACTCCCAAAACTGAACTCCCGCATCGGTGTAAAATTTTTCTTTTATAGCCATCTATCACCCGTTATCAATTATGTCATTCATTCCACTCTCGTTTGCAAATTTATTTTTATTTCATTTTGTTTTATTGCAAATTTTTAAATTTCGAGAAAAATCGAGAATTTGGAAAAATAGATTTTGTGTTTTTTTTTCAGAGATTTCCAACTTAAGATTTTTTTTAAATTAATTGTAGCGATCACTCGTTACAAATCGTGGGGACGACCTGCCCCTGAGATGGGTCTTAGCCGGGCTTTTTGATAGATGGATTGATTTTTCTCTACTTTATCAAACAATTCGTATAGGTTTACCCGCATAATATAAGAATTTTGTTAATAATGATAGGTATACGCTTTATAGTTTAACATCTTTTAAATTATAAATTCCCATTGATTTTCCGTAACTATCAGAAACCTCACAAGAAACATTACCTATTAGTTTGGAAACGATACCTTTAATAAACTTCGGAGCAAGTTTCGCAGCAAACTTTTCTGCAGCATTACTTTGTTTAAAGTTGCGTACATACACAGGTTGCCCAATGGTTATCTTCGGAAGACGACTTCGCAAGTTATAATTAGATTGATTTTTGGTAAATGCTTTTTCTAAATTATTGGCCACTTCTTGATAAATGGAATGTAAAATTTCTGGTTTTGTTGTTACGTCAAGATAGTTACCTGTCAGCTGTTGAGTTTCCGTAAGGACTTTATAATTCGAACCATGTAAGATGGCATATTGTCCAAAAACAACAAAATGGGGTGAAAATCCAGTAGAGTTATGTACCGAATTTCTTAGTGCATGAGTGATTGCCGGGAGACTTACATCCCATACTTTCTGATCGGTTTTGATATATGACCTTAATGCAGCTAACAGCGTACGATTTACTCGCTCGGAGGCATTTGCTTGGGGAGAGTACTTAGGCGTAAAAATGTGTCGTGTCCCATACTTAGCACATAAATTTTCCACGAGCTTTGATTCAAATTGGCGACCATTATCCGTCACTATCACTTCCGGGACCCCGAATACAAGAAACACATGAGTTTCAAGGAACTTTACTTCTTCGATTGCCGTTGCCTGACGAACTGCTTGGGTCAACACAAACTTAGATAAATGATCCACCACGATCAGTATAGAGGTATTTCCATTTTTAGTTCTGGGATACGGACCCAGAAAATCTAAATATATCCGCTGCCAAGGTCTCGAAGTCATGGGCAGCATACCAAGAGGAGGTCGAATAGATTGGTTTACGGCTTTATTTTCTTTACATGCCTCACAAGAAGAAACAAACTTCCGAACATCACCAGTTAAAGAGGGCCAATAGAAATATCTTTTTAAAATCTCGCTTGTTTTCTTAATTCCTAGATGTCCTGATGAAGGTGGTAAATGTGCGGATTGAATTAAAATGGGACGAAGCGCTTCTGGTACTACCAGTTTCCAATAAGGAATGTCAGTTTGAGTATGCGTGGAAGAATAGGGTTTGATATTTATATAAACTTTCCCATTTACTGTTTGGGTGTTATTTTTCCCGATACTATTTTCTAACGCAAGAACCATAGTAATATACTCCTGAGAACTGAATTCGGAACCATCTAAATTAATATTTAATGGTTGATCAGACAAAGAAAACTCATCCATGTGAACCCTCGATAATGCATCAGGTACATTATTTTGAGATCCCTTCCGATACTCTATCTCAAAATTAAAGCCTTGTAGCTTTAAGCTCCAACGAGCCAAACGACCAGTTAGATCCTTTGTAGTCATTAACCAAGTCAGACTGGAATGATCAGTAATGACCGTAAATGCCATTCCCTCAACATATGCCCGATACTTTTGGATTGCCAAAACTACAGCCAAACACTCTAGTTCGGTAACACTATAGTTCCTTTGTGTTGCTGTCAACTTATGCGACATATAAGCCAAAGGCTGATCGTGACCATCTAGATCCTTTTGGAAAAGCACTGCCCCTATCCCGGTAGAACTGGCATCACACTGCAAAGAGAAACGCTTGCTAAAATCAGGAGTAGCAAGAACTGGGGTGCTACTTAAAGCCGCTTTCAATGAGTCAAATGCATCTTGTGAAGATTCCGTCCATCTGAATTTTTGATTTTTCTTTAGAAGATCAGTAAGCGGTCCTGATAGAGAAGAATAATTCCGGATGAAACGCCGATACCATCCCGTGACACCCAAAAATCTACGAAGCTGTCGAACGGTTTTAGGAACGGGAAACTCTGCAATGGCTTTCACTTTATCAGCGTTCGGTCTTAACGCACCTTCACCAATCACATGACCTAGGTACCCGATCTCTTTTAGTAGAAACTTACTTTTCTCAACATTAATTGTGAGGCCAGCTTTAGCTAGGCGTTCTGCAACCTCTGCGAGAAGGGAGAAATGTTCCTCTAAAGAAGATGTTGTTATCAAAAGGTCGTCAAGGTACACGAATACCCGATTATGCAATTGGTGGGGGATTACCTTATTCATTAATCTAGATAAAGTTTGAGGCGCATTGCAGAGCCCGAACGGCATAACCCTAAATTGATATAATGGGCGCCCCGGGACAGCAAACGCCGTTTTTCTCTCGAAGCTGGATCCAAAGGGATCTGCCAAAAGGCGTCCTTGCCAACCGACTTAACAGGCCATCTATCAGTGGCAACGGATATGCATCCTTTTTGGTCACCGCATTCAATCGACGAGCATCTAAACACAATCGGATGCAACCATTTGCCTTTTTTACGACAGCCATCGGAGAGCTCCAAGCACTGTGGCTTTCTTCGATGACATCAAGTGATATCATCCGAACTAGTTCATCATAGATAAGTTTTTGAACAGCAGGTGAAACTGCATAAAATCTTTGTTTGATGGGCACTGCCTCTCCAACGTCAATACTGTGGCTTATTAAAGAGGTTCTTCCCAGTCCTAGTTTTTCAAAGCTGGGTAACCTTTCAAGAATGTTTTGAAGTTTACGCTGCTGATCGATGGTAAGATGATGTTGTTGACTAGAGGGACTTGGTTCAGGTGATGAATCTATAGACACTTCCTCAATCACTCTAGGCGCTATTCGGAACATTTCCCAGAAATCGCACCCTAAATACAAAGTTTGTTCGAGAGATGGTATAATAAATATTTTCATTGAGGCGGTGTTATCGTTAAAAGTAATTTCACTATTGACATATCCAAGGACTCGCTGCACAGCACCACAAGCAGTTTTAACAAACGAGGTAATTGGATGAAGTGTAAGACCATTCCGTTCAATAAATTCAGTCGATCCCTTACCCAGAGCAGTGATTGAAGCACCACTATCCAACAATCCACGAATCTTTCGCCCTTGTATAGAAACAGTCGCATATGGACGATTATCTTTTACGGTTTGAGAGGAATCGGAAAATACTGATTCGGCGATCTTATTGTAAGTAATTTTTTAATCTTTAAAATATTTTATGGATCGTAGCCTATGTGAAGTACTTTTAACATATGGACTGGGGCTAATTATTTGTGATAACCTTGAGTGTTCAAAACTTTTGAACTTGTCGTAGGGGTACATATTCTTGGGTTGCGGCCTTGAATCGCTTGTCGGAAACGAGGTGGTCCGGTAATGTTCATCTCCGGCATTAAGTTTCCCGTTTTCCGAGAACATCGAGGGCAATGAGGCTTTCGGACATCAGGAGCCCCACAAGAATAGCAAAAAATTTGTGGTGGCACATCACAGTCCATCCAAAAATGACCAGAAACTCGGCAGTTCCAACAAATAATGGGCGGTGGAGTGCTTGAGTTGTACTTTATGTTCGGCGGCTGATTGAAAGCATTTATGGTATCCAAATCTAGTGGTTGACCTTGTAAGTGAGACTCAAGGTTATTTGTGATAACAGGATCGGTTCGTGAAACCGTGCTAGCAACATTCTGATTATTTAATGTACTAAACCCATTATTTCCTGTTTGTGGGTTTGCATCATTGGAAGAACGATAAAATTCATGTACGCTTGGAGTTTTATACCCCGAATACGATTCTGGAACATAACCGATACTTTTCCAGGCATCTTTGGTTGATATGCATATACTGACTAAATCCGCTACCGACGATATAGTTTTGCCCGCTAAATGAACAATTAACCATACTCTCATGTTTTTTCTTAATGTTTCCATTAACTCCAGTTCAGGTAGGGGAATTTTCATGGGCATCGCGAGAGTAAGAATGCTGTAGTAGAAATCAACAAATGACTCTTTTGGTTTTTGTTTCCTGTGATCAATTAGTTTATGGATATCTACATCAGTTCTTCGATCTTGAAATCTGTTTAAAAAGGAACTACGTTGTTCATCCCAGGTACAGCTCGGGCTGTTTCCAATAATAAGCCAGTAATGTTCTTGTGCTAGACCATCCAGTAAAAAGGTAATATCGTTTATTAATTGAGATAGAGGTACATTGTGAGTTAATGCCAAATGTTCGAGTCTTAGAAAAAAATTCTCCACGGCTATACCAGTAGAAGATCCGTCAAATCTAACTTTCCACTTATAAACGGGTGTAAAATTATTTGGTTTCACACTAGTAAGCAACCGATTAGGATCGGTTAAGCGTGGAGTTTGACCTAGATTTGTAAAATTTGATCGATCTATTGGATTTATTACATTGGGACGAATTCCATAAGTTACACCGGAAGGCACAAAATTATAATTTGGTAATGGGTAGTGAGCGCCTATTTGCCCATGAGCCGGAATTGGGTTCAGCTACAAAATCAGCAATGTTTATAGCACTTATTCCAGCTATAGAACTATTGATATCCTGTTTGTTTTGTTTATGAATTTCACACTGCGAGATCAAATCTTGACAATTTTTTAAGTACTTAAGACAAGTAGGTTGAACATCTTCAACGGAGGAAATACGTTGGAAACGACCTTCGATATGAGTAAGCCGAGATGCGATGACTTCCAATTCATTATCATCATCTGACCTATTTTCTATTAAGTCTAAAAGCGTTACTTGCAGATATTGCAATTTAAATGTACATAGGGAAACTTCAGTATTTGGATACTTCACCGCTTCTTCGTGCGGTTTTCGTTGAATAAGTTCAGGGTTACTAGACTCTAAGCTAAATCGTGCATTTAAAGCTTGAAACTGATTTTTGATAGGACCTGATATTTGACGTACCTCACACTCGATACGAAATTCGTCGCTTTCCAAATTGCCCGATTTTATACTAAATGAAGACATGGTGAAGAAACTATATTATAATACAGGTATCAAAATAAATATAACAAAATTAAATATAAATAATACCAAAACAGGATCTTATATACTGGTTACTAAACCTAAAATGATTTCAAAAGTTGAGAAAAGTACAAAATATATCTTTAAAGTAATTTGATCGAAACAATTAGTTTTTCTATCAAAATTTTAATGTGAAAATTCTCGAATTTTCCAATAACCAAAACAAAATGTTAGATGAATAATATATGATTTATAAAAAAATATAATCGAGAGAATGCAACAGTCATCGGTATGCCGCAGAATATGACGATAAATGTACAATATAATAACATATAGTGCACTCGTATCATTGCCTGTGCCGGAAAAAAATAACTAGGAATAATGAAGGGAATAGCAAAAGGTATTTATATTAATTAATAAAATCTAACTTAAACAAACAAATAATTCAACATCATTGTAAGATGGGTGTATTTGCGAGAAAGATCTTTATCAATTAATATGATGAAAAAAAATAAAAGTAACGAATCGAACATTAAAATCGACAAAAAAAAATTATTATTTTGGAATTAATGCGAGTTACTTTAGTTATAAACTGCACCGAGATTCAACATCCTCAAATGGAAACAAGGGCATCTCAAATATTTAATTAAATAAAGTTAATGATAGTTTATGCTATAGATTGGAAAAAATGAGACAAAAAAAATGTTGAATCCATTTTAAAGATTAGGCGCCATCTATAACAATCGAAGGTAAACTTTAGTTGTTACCGAAAATTTTTACTCACTCAGAGGTTTCGAGGCGGTCATCTTTGGCCGGCTAAGGCTCAGGGTTGGGCGTGGGGTTTCTCGAAACATGAGTGGGTCTTGCTAGACCGCAGGGTAGGAAACCGGGAAAGCAAGGGAATATGGGAGAGAAAATTAAAATTGGGAATACAAGCAGGCAATGATACTTACCTTACCGTCATCCTACTACACACCGACACTGTTACATTCTCACCGATAAAAGTTTAATTCATTCTGAACCTAAAATTAATTGCACTGATGAACGGAACAAACGAATCATAATTAGCGAGTTTTGTGAATGAAAATTAATAATTTTAAGAAATTATAAACTGCTTTTATTAGTATGCCATACCATATGACTTGAAATTTCAATATATATATATACATAAGTGCATACAACGTTAATTCTAAACTTAATTAATTTAAATATAATGAAAAAAAAATTTGTATATGTATATATATCTATATAAATATCTGTTTAGATATACATATAACATTAAGAAAGAAAAATATAAATTTAGAATAAATAAATAAATAAATATATAATAATTAATATAGTATAACAATAATTAAATAAACTGGAAAAACCTGAGCTCTTAATTTGAATGGTCGACCATTACGTTCGATGTTTCCATTGCGGTCCGTGTATCCATTTGCCACGTTGATTTTGTTAGAAGCACATTTGTACTAGCCGGTGAAAATTTTTTTGTAGGTGAATCGTATTTATGATTTGGATCATTGATTTGTATCACTCTTGCAAAAGCACTCCGAGTTTCGTGCAAGTTTAGATATAAGTCATGGGTTTTTTATTTGATAACTGAATATTTTAGTATTTATTTAATTTTTATTTTTAGATTTTTATGTTTTCAGGTTAAATATATATTAGGAAGGTTTATTTGTTTATTATTAACTTATTACACCCACAAAATCACTTAGTCTAATAATTTATTTTATAACTATAAAAATATTAATATAGATATTGAATTTTGAGGTCCATATTATTTTATCTATTTAGTCATTTACTATTTAATGACTTTTTACTTAAAAAACACAAAATATGTAAATGGTTTACATCACAAAACTTAAGCAAACCAACTTCCTTGACTCCCAAAACTGAACTCCCGCATCGGTGTAAAATTTTTCTTTTATAGCCATCTATCACCCGTTATCAATTATGTCATTCATTCCACTCTCGTTTGCAAATTTATTTTTATTTCATTTTGTTTTGGTTGGAAATTTTTAAATTTCGAGAAAAATCGAGAATTTGGAAAAATAGATTTTGTGTTTTTTTTTCAGAGATTTCCAACTTAAGATTTTTTTTAAATTAATTGTAGCGATCACTCGTTACACTCTCCCAGCGGGTATAATTCCAAGCATATACCTTAAAAATTTTCCCGTTGTTACCAAATCAAAGCAAAATAAACAAATACTTACATATAATCAAACAAAAAACGCTACCAGCATAACTAAAACAAAGGCCGTCACCAGTCTGACGCACTCACAAAACGCCACCAGCATGGCTCAAACAAAAAACGTCACCAGCATGACACACTCACAAAACGCTACCAGCATAGCTAAAACAAAAGCCGTCACCAGTCTGACGCACTCACAAAACGCCACCAGCATGGCTCAAACAAAAAACGTCACCAGCATGACACACTCACAAAACGCTACCAGTATAGCTCAAACAAAAGCCGTCACCAGTTTAACGCACTCACAAAACGCTACCAGTATAGCTCAAATAAAAGCCGTCACCAGTCTAACGCACTCACAAAACGCCACCAGCATGGCTCAAACAAAAAACGTCACCAGCATGACACACTCACAAAACACTACCAGCATAGCTCAATCAAAAGCCGTCACCAGCATGACACAACCACTAAACGCCATCAGCAAGGCACAATCAACGCACGTCACTAGCCTGACGCAAATACAAGAACTCCCACTAAGTATAATACATTTTGCAACAATACATTTGATAAAAAATCACTTCACTTGAGACCAAAACACACTGTATTCAACACACTACCTTGTCAAGTAGATTTCTTTCAAACGATAGAACGAAAAATCAAGAACGGTAACAATCTTAACCCCCCAAACAACAATAATCAAACAAGTTTTACAAAAAACCAAATTCTACAAATAATCCCAGAAGAAGCTGAGAAAGACAAATTAAAACATGAACCAATACACTTCAGTGAATCTATGAGAAATTTACTATATCCAGAACCCAAATCGAAACCCAAATTATTGAATATTATATCCACATGTACACTAAACAGAAATACTGTATCCCCAACCACACCACTATCAAACCCAAACCTACTTATTGATACAGGAGCAGGTATATCTTTAATTAAGGAGCAACACACAAACAAAAGTGACATAAATACTTCTAACACAATCATAATAACAGGTATATCTTTAATTAAGGAGCAACACACAAACAAAAGTGACATAAATACTTCTAACACAATCATAATAACAGATATTAGTAAAGAACAAATCATGACAAAAGGTTCAACCAACCTGAAATTAAAATTTAATGACAATCTAACTATTGAACATGATTTTCAAGTCGTATCAAATAAATTCCTCATCCCAGAAGACGGAATTCGAGGCCAAGAATTTATCAATAAATTTAAGGTCGACATACTTAATAGCACCAATCAATTAAGAATAAACGATAACTTAATAAACTTTTCAAACTTCCCACAGTACAAGTATACACTAACAGCCCGCAGTGAAACTTGCTTAGAAATACCAACTTCCACAGACCAACGATTCATATGTCCAGCATACGAACCATACCCAGGTTTATTCATCCCACAAATGCTACTTCATCCAACTGATTACAAAGCAAAAATACTAATAGCTAACACACTTCCATACGATGTACAAATACTCGAAATCCAACCAGAAATGGAGTTAATTTCTAATCATATAATAGAAGAACACCCTTTGTTCACTAACCAAAATCACAAAGAATTAGTAACAAAAACATTAATCGAAAATCTTGATCACACTAACAACATAGAAGAAAACATGGCTATTATGACACTTTGCTTGGAATACCAAGACATTTTCCACTTAGAAGGTGAAGAACTTACTAGCGTCAAAAGCGTACAGCACAACATAAACTTATTTACAGACACAAAACCTGTACACGTACAAAGATACCGCCTACCACAAATACACAAAAACGAAATAAATAAACAAGTCTCTGAAATGCTAAAAGAAGGTAAAATCCAACCCAGCATCAGCCCATTCAACAGCCCACTTCTAGCAGTTCCTAAAAAACCCGGCAAAGATGGTAAACCTAAATGGAGAGTAGTAGTAGACTTCAGGAAACTAAACGAAGTAACAATAGGTGATTCATTTCCACTACCCAATATCAACGACATACTAGACCAACTTGGTCATGCACAATATTTTTCATCCTTAGATATGGCTAGCGGTTACCACCAAATCGAAATGAACCCCAAAGACGCACACAAAACTGCTTTCAGTACCGATTATGGACATTTTGAATTCAAACGAATGCCATTTGGATTAAAAAACGCCCAAGCAACTTTTCAAAGAATGATCAACAACATTCTTCGTGGATTTCAAGGTCTTAAAGGTTTCATATATTTAGACGATGTCGTCATATATGGAAAAAATTTAAGAGATCAGAATCAAAAATTACAAGAAGTTTTTGAAATCTGTCGTAAAAATAATTTAAAACTCCTATGCACAAAATGCCAATTTTTTTAGAAACAAATAACCTTTCTAGGGCACCTTATTTCTCCAGACGGTATCAATTTATATTAACAACAGACGCAAGCGATTATAGTCTAGGAGCAGTACTGTCACAGATGTACTCAACAAACGATTTACCAATAGCATACGCTAGCAGAGCCCTAGGCAAATCAGAAAGAAGCTATACTACAATTGAAAAGGAAATGTTAGCAATCTACTGGTCCGTCAACAACTTTAGACCATACCTTTATGGTAAAAAATTCACAATAGTCACAGATCATAAACCGTTAACAGGAAATCTAACAAAAATCCCTAATCGTATTTTCAAATAGAATCTTAAACTTTCCGAATATAATTACGAAATCATACACAAATCTGGAAAGTCTAATACAAATGCCGACGCACTCAGTCGAATAAAATTCAATCAAGTACTAGCACTCACACGCGCACAAAGTAAAACTCAGCAACTTAATACAAGTGTCACGAATAATAACACAACCTCACACATAAACACGCCACAGAACACAAACAATACTACAACTCAAGACCTAACAGTAAACACAGCTAATCACAAAATACAAATAGTTCTCGATCAACATAAAAGGAAACAAATACTACATGAATATCATAACCTCCCGTTAGGTGGACACGCAGGTACATGGCGTATATATAAACGAATAAAAATGTTATATTATTGGCCCAAAATGTTACTTGACATAAACAAACACATAAAAGAATGTTCCCAATGCAAAAGGAATAAAAGTCACAAAAAAACTAAAACCCCATTGCAACTCACAACTACTTCACAGCACCCTTTCCAAAGAGTCGCATTTGACATAGTAGGACCACTGCCCACAACAGAAAAATTTAATAACTACCTACTAACATTCCAAGACGACCTCTCAAAATTTTCAGGAGTAATCCCGATTCCAAATCAAAACTCAGTCACAGTCGCAAAAGCCCTATGCGAACATTACATAACCAACTACGGTATTCCAGAAAAAATACTTACAGACCAAGGCAGTTATTTCAGGAGTAAAACATTCCAAGAAATATGCAAACTTCTACAACTCAAACATATCACCACAACAGCATACCACCCTGAAACAAATGGAGCATAAGAAAAATCTCACAACACTCTCAAAGAATACTTAAGAAATTTCACAAATATGGACCACAACAATTGGGACGAAATGTGCCACTATGCTATATTTGAATATAACACTACTCCTCACTGCTCGACAAATTATACTCCTCATGAACTCATTTATGGACGACAAGCACTAATCCCAAGCGCAATTAAAAAAGACCCAGAACCAACATATAATTACGACGACTACGTCAACGAACTTAAAACAAAACTAAGAATAGCCCACGCAATAGCTAGAGAAACCCTTATTAAAAAGAAAGAAATAACTAAACGTCAATACGACAAAAACCTCAACAAAATCGACATACAACCAAACGACCTGGTATGGGTAAGAAATGAAGCCCGAAAAACGAAGCAAGACCCGTTATGGCTAGGCCCATACAGAGTTGCAAGTGTTGATTCAGACACCAATACAACAATAAAAGTAAAAAACAGACACGTCAAAGTTCATAACAATAGGCTGATTAAATAAATAAATAAAAAATTAAACCCGAAAATAAAATAGAAAAGACATCATAAAGATGCACTAAATAAAAATTTAAACAACAATTTAAAAGACATCATAAAGATCACACATCACAAAAAAAATTAAAATAAACATATATATCAAAAAAAAAAAAAAACATTCTGAAAACAAAAAAAAATGTTTACAATAAAAGACATCATAAAGATGCACTAAATAAATTTTTTTAAAGATGCACAAAAAAAATAAAAAAAAACAACAAAAATATATATATCAGAAAAAACATTCTAAAAACAAAAAAAAAATTTTACAATAAAAGACATCATAAAGATGCACTAAATAAAAAATTTTAAAGATAAAAAAAAAAAAAATTAAAATAAAACAAATAAAAGAACGCAAAAAAAAAATTTAAACAAAAAGTATACAAAAAAGAAATAATAGTATACAGAAGGGAAAAAATTAAACATCCTTTATCAGTAGATTAGAAAACTCAAATTTTTTTTAACCCAAACGCTAATTGATTAACTTTTTCTTTTTCAAGTACACCTAACAAATAACCATTGGAAAAGAACAAGTTCAATCTACAATTTTTCGGTAATCCCAAAAACTAACAGCTCTTCAAGCGATATTTTTTTTAGAGACGACAATACCTCAAACTTTTTACTTCTAAGAAGAATTAACATTAATAACAAAATCATTAGAAGGAAAAAGATAACTAACTAATAATTAACCACTAATAAAAAACCAAATATTATATTAAGAAACTGAAAAATAAAATCTACTTTAAATTAAAAGTAAGCTAATATATGTTACAAGAAAATTAATATTACAAAGCAAAAAAAAAAAAAAAACATATTTATCAATTCCTATTATAAATAAAAATTACAAAAAAAAAATTTCAATAATTATAAAATGTTATAATGAGGTAAAATTATATACATAAATTATGTACATCACAAGACTTGCTGTAGTATATACATATATATAAATAAAAATTATTAGAACCTAATTAATGTCCGACTCCCACAAGGATCAGTTTATGCAGTCAAAATTAAAAAAAAAATGCTAAGATGAGATCATCAAGATAACCACAAAACTCAAGATGACCACACGGCAACCCCAAATCCAAAGGAGATAACCAGACAGACAGCACACTAAGTTCTATATAATACACAAAACAGCATTATATGTTATATATACACCTATACTTATAACGAAAGATTTTAAGATTTACCGAAAAAACCCTAACATCTTTCTAATCAAAAAGGGAAGTTATGTTGTGTTTCTCATCAAGAAACCAAACATCTGACAGTAGAC
The DNA here is from genome assembly GCA_963932295.1 of Tipula lateralis. Taxonomy (NCBI): domain Eukaryota; kingdom Metazoa; phylum Arthropoda; class Insecta; order Diptera; family Tipulidae; genus Tipula; species Tipula lateralis. Next base: position 141,451 of record CAWVQQ010000463.1, on the reverse strand, counting down.
CATATTTTATTGTTTATTGTCGCCTTCCTTAATAGTTTTATAACCACATTCTAATTTTACAATCTTTAAACCATAAATCATTAAAACCTTTCTTTAAATAATAAAATCACACATCGTATAAATTGCAATCTCAAAATCAAACTAAACAATTTAAGATAAATAATATTTTGAAATTAAACACATGTCCTTTAATCATAAAATCCTTTTTCTTAATTTTAAATTAAACATATGTATTTTAATAATATCAATCCTAGAAACTAAATTAAACAATTTAAGATAAGCAATAATTTCTGAAATTAAACATATGTCTTTTAATAATAAAATAGCATAAAGCAAAATATCAATCCCAAATATTAAATTTAAGATAAATAATATTTTGAAATTAAACACATGTCCTCTAATCAAAAATTCCTTTTTAATTTGACATCAAACATACGTATTTTAATAATATCAATCCCAAAAGTTAAATTAAACAACTTAAGATAAATAATAATTTTTGAAATTAAACACATGTCATTTTATCATAAATCATAAAATCTTTTTTAATCTGAAATTTATCATATGTCATTTTTTATATCAACAAGCATTTGAAATTAATCATATGTTTCTTTTTATCCTCACTTCATATAAAAATTTAGTATATAAGGACAAAATTATTATAAGAAAAATCAGTTGTTAATCAGTGTTAACTGAGATACCAAATACATCAAATTGAGTAAAAACAAGTTCTTTTAAAATCAGAAAATTGAAAGGATAATCAACTACCGGTAAGTAAAATAATTATATAACTGATACGAAAGCTCAGGGAATAACTGAATAACGTTCCCTCACATACCTAAGGCAAAGGGAGAGCAATTAGTATCATAACCACAAACAATAAAACCTACTTACTAACAAAAGCTATTTAATAGCTAATACCATTCACTATAAATTCTATACAAAATCAACCGTACCGTAAACAAAGTATTTTATAAACATTTCAAATCTTCTTCACGAATTAAACCAATTCTCGTGAAAACATCTCAATACATTATAAATATATAGTCAAACTATCTTATCTTATAAAACATTACTCCCAAAACATTTCAATATTATAAATAAGCAATTTCTTCAATTATAAAACACATTCATATTTATAAATAAATCTTCCTTTTTATAAAACATCCAACAATACACTTTTTCTATACCATTCACATCATAAACAAAATCTTATCTCGATAAACACCACTATCATATTATAAAACACCCTAGATTATAATTTAATCTCCATATTTTTAAAAAAATGATATGCTCTCTTTCTTAACTAAGTTCGAAAATTAAAGAAAGATAATTTCTTTAATTTTTGTTGATCTAGCTGATGAAAAGAGAAATACACACAATTTTTTCATACCTTCACCTAAACCTTTTTTTTTTGTACTTTTAAGGTTTTAGTTCAGCAGGAACCCTTTTGCTTTCGCGATGCGTGTTGATTCTAATTTGTTTCCTGTTGTACTAACCCTGGTTTTTTGTGTGTTTACTTCTCATCGACTATAATTGATTCCTCTTTTGTAGAGTTTGAATTGAATTTTAAGTCTTTGAGCAGTAATCATACCATAACTATAACTTTTACCCTAGTTTTCATTTCCATCCTTCCCTTGCTGATTACCTACCTAAACTAATTGTGTTATGCTTTATAATTTCTACCAATTTGGACTCAAGACATTGCTCTGGTTCATCCTCATACAATTGGATTTTTCATTGAAATACAACAGTTTATTTGTGTTTGATATATATATATATATATATATAAATATATAAATATATAAATATATACATACATGTATATAATTTATTTATATATTAATTAATTAATATTTTTTTTTCTTATTTGGGATTTTTTTTTGTTTATTTAAAAAAAAAAAAAAAAAAAAAAAACGAAAGCTTAGTAAGAGAATCTTTACAATTATATACATATTCTTATCTGCCACAAGAATTTAATTTCATTAATTTTTTTTATTTTTATATTTACTTTAAACTATTTTTGGTGTTCGACTTTACTCGTATTACCAACTAACACTATTTTTTTCAGAATTCTTACCAGCATATGTACATAAACTTACCTACTATACTTATTAACGTACCGATTTTACGATAGTGTACTTATAATTAGTCGAAGCCTATCAAATTAGTTGAACTAGAGTTTTTCGTTTAACATTATACTCTTATTAAAAGTTATTTTTCGTATTGAGACATACCTATACCATTTTTTGTATAAAGCTTCTATCTTTGACAGTTAATGGATTCAAATCGTAACTGGGATTTGGCTTCTAGAGGCGTGCGCTCGACGGTTTTTGATTCGGTTCCGAGTCTTGGAGCTTCGCGACCAAACCCGTGGGATAGTCCTCCTCGTCGGCCTGTTAGTTCTACTCCGAATCCCTTCCGCATCGTCTATGTAGTCGTGATTATTTAAGTGTGTGTTAATACATCTGGTGGTGCGCATAACTTACGAGTTGTGTGTATATATATTTTTCTGCGATTATCTTTATTTATCAATATCCTCCACTGATAGAACTTAGATATACATATTTTTTATTTAGTTAAGGTATTTGTTATAGTTATTAGCATTCTCTAATTGCCAACTTTTTACTTGGATATTACTTAGTATAAACACTTGCCTTGTCCCGTAAACAGTGGTCTACATTATGAACGTATTTCATCTTAAGAACGACGAACTCGAGGTTGAGTGCTTATTGCGCGATATACCCTTCGAGGACAACAATGTCGTTCCGATATTGCAAAATCGCCTGTAACTAGAAGAACATGACAGCCAATTAAAACCGACGAAAATGCACAGTTTGGCTGCAAAGCGGCCTGACCTAGAAATTAATTCTTGCCATACTAAATTACAAGAACTTCAACAAAACATAAATGAACTCGCTGGACTAGATGCCGAGCAACAACAAAAAAGTGCTCAAAACATCGAATCACGATTGATGCATGTTGCAGATAGGTTATCCCGCGCTACCTCATCCAAAACTTATGGCCGAGAAGCTAACCAGGTGCTTGAATCCGGCCATGTTTTGTTGACAAGCCTTCAGTTATATTTAAACGATCTCGATAGAGTAAACGAATCAATTGATGCCGCTAACGCTGTACATCTGGGAGAGCCAAAGACCGTGGTCCCTAGCAGTTCCCAAACAGCTACCACGAATGACCAAGCTTATGCTATGTCATGCATGATGGCGCAAATTAAGGCACTATCACAGCAAGTGACTGAACTGAGCAAGCAATACAGCAAACAAAAACTTACGTCAGCCAGCAGGCAAGTTCCAGTTGCCACGGCAGGAACCACCAATCCAAACCATGCTCGTTTATATTCGTCTAACCCACCAAGTCAGGTATCATCATCTCCTAGGAATACCGCTGTGCCATCGTCAGGTCCTACTTACCAAATTCCTAGAACAGTTCCAATGCAGTCAGAGCCTGAATATTTAAACGTTCATAATAAATTCCCTATAGCGACAGATCCAACCCACTATGAAAGAGAGTACTTTCGACCAACATCGACTAATTACAGGATTGAACCCCGCGGCTTATCGCGTAGTGGTCTCTCCTTCGATGGCTCACCTACCGGGACGCCTGTCAATTTATTTCTGTTTCAGTTAGAAACAGTAGCTACATCTATGCAAATTGAAAATGTGCGACTGCTAACCGAAATTAGTTTCGTGTTAAAAGGAGTAGCGGCTCACTGGTATTGGACATTCCGCCAACAACACCCGGAAACCACTTGGCCTGAATTAAAGCAACAGATGTTAGCAAGGTTCGCAAATAGACGACCGGATACTGACATTGAAAATAAAATAGAATCTCGTAAGCAGCTTCCGGATGAATCATTCTTAGAATTTTATCAACAAATTTTAAGTTTAACCATCCAGTTGAGTACTCCTTACTCAGATCTACAGTTAATAAAAATATTACGTAAAAACATGCGACCTGGATTACGCTACCAGCTAACCGACCGACAGTTCGATAATATAGGTGATATCATTGGAAGTTGTACAAGCTGGGAAAATACTTGGGCGGATTTAAAGATCGATCCTGACAGCTTTGTACCATACAAACGAGAAGTTCGAGGTCATGAGCATGGAAGGTTCGTCAATTCTCAATATCCTACACCCCGACGCGTAGTAAATGAACTCGAAGATAACCAGTACACCAATTTCGAAAGAAATAGGCTGCCCGAATCGGTTCCGCTGAGTCCCCCTACCTATGTTGCCCCACAAGTTGCAGCTATGCATCCCCCTATTATGACGCAACAAAGGAATAACAACCCGCATAATGAATCCAATTACATAATATGCTACAATTGCGATGACATTGGCCATGTTTTTACTGATTGTCCAGCACGTCCAACTCGTTGGTTTTGCTACAAGTGTGGTTTAAAGGACACAATAACGCCAAAATGCCCACGGTGTGCGGAAAACAACCAGCGAGGACAGTGGAGAACTGGGAACCACAGTACCTCGAAACATTTCATGCCCAGTCCAACAGCAAGTTCACCTCAAATATTGTCGAGAAACCCGATATTGTCGGTAGAAGACACCACTAATGTGTCAGAACCGAATAATTATGCTCACCTAATCAGTCAACCTAATCTCAACCACGCTTCCCAACTACCAGATACCAATTGCGCCAAATCAGTATCGTTATCTAACATTCCTCGACCGAAACGTCACTATAATTCAAAACATCGTCTAAGAACACGCAAATATTGGAACCGGAAACAAAACATGAAGTCGGATGTTATGTCTGCCATCATCCACAATGATAGTCTAGATAAACGTCCCTATGTAACGGTTTCAATTAATGGCGTTAACTACGTTGGTCTTTTGGATAGTGGTGCTACTGTCAGCGCACTTGGTGCTGGTTCGGAAAAATATCTGGTCAATAAATTCCCCAAATTTCATAATTTTCCGACCCATATAAACACGGCTAACGGACAACCTCAAAGGGTGTTTGGATACATAAATGCGCTTATTGGCTTTAACAACCAAGAGCAGATAGTTAAACTTTATGTGGTTCCATCTTTGCAACAATCATTATATTTAGGGATTGACTTCTGAAATAAGTTCGGTATCACCCCAAATTTGCCACAAGCAAAAACTCAATTTTCTATCTCCGAATTAGATACAACCACCTCCAACGTTCATGCGCTATCAATGGTAGACCAGGCTAAGTTGCAGCAAATAATATCAACGTTCCCCTCTTGCACACAACTAGGCCTTGGTAAAACTACTCTGGTTATGCATGGAATCGACGTTGGTTCCGCCAAGCCGATTAAGCAACGTTTCTACGCAATTTCACCTGCTAAGCAGAAACTAATGTACACTGAGCTAGATAGAATGTTGTCTTTGGGTGTGTTAGAAGAAAGTCAGAGTTCTTGGTGTTCCCCGATCACCCTCGTGCAAAAGGCCAATGGTAAGGTTCGTCTGTGCCTGGATGCCCGTGAAGTAAATAAAGTTACTGTCAAGGATGCCTATCCATTGCCGCTTATTGATGGATTGTTGGGTCGATTGGATCAAACTCGCTTCATATCAACCATTGATCTGAAAGATGCGTTTTGGCAGATTCCTCTCGATCCACAATCCAGAGATAATACGGCTTTCACGGTACCTGGTAGGCCACTTTACCAATTCACGGTCATGCCATTCGGATTGTGCAATGCACCACAGACGATGTGCCGCCTAATGCACCGGGTGATCCCACACCAATACCATGACCGAATTTTCGTATATTTGGATGACCTTCTTTTTACCTCTGCTACTTTAGAAGAACATTTTATCCTACTTAGTGAAGTTGCCGAAAGACTACGACACGCGAATCTGACCATTAATGTCGAGAAAAGCCGGTTTTTGTTGAAGGAAGTGAAATACTTAGGATACCTAGTGGGTGATGGATGTCTCCGTACAGACCCCGAGAAAGTTCGCGCCATTTTGGAATATCCCATTCCAAAAACAGTTAAACAAATAAGACGCTTCTTGGGGATGTGCGGATGGTACCGTCGCTTCATTAATAACTTCTCATCAATTGCAGTTCCTTTAACTGACCTTACGAAGAAAGGCATCAAAATCAAATGGTCAGATTCTGTTAACAACTCTTTTGAGGCCCTCAAACGATCACTTTCCACCGCTCCCGTCCTGGCAAATCCTGAGTTTGAAAAACCCTTCTTTATACAATGTGACGCCAGTACCACTGGTGTCGGAAGCGTGCTGTTTCAAGTAGATTCCGCAGGGGAAGAACGCCCTTTAGCGTTTTTCTCTCAAAAATTAAACGCCGCTCAAAGAAACTATTCTATAACGGAACTAGAGTGTTACGCCGCGGTGCTGAGCGTCAAAAAGTTCCGAGCGTATATCGAAGGGAACAGTTTCACGATCTACACGGATCATGCCAGTTTGCGTTGGCTTATGTCGCAGAAGGATTTGTCAGGGCGTCTGTCCAGATTGAGCTTACAACTAAAGGCGTTTGATTTTCAAATCGGGTATCGCAAAGGGTCGGTAAATATAGTGCCAGACGCATTGTCACGAGTCTTTTGTGACACCGTAGCTTCTATTTCTTCGTTTGCTGACCAGTTGGAAGAAGTGAAAACGCCTGGTGCTTCCAGTACCTCCATTAGTGTTGAACCGTTGCATATTAACCTAAATTCTCCCGCTTTTGAGGACGCTGAGTTTCGAGAACAGGTAAATAAAGTAAAACAAGTTCAAACGGACCAACATAATTTTCGCGTGCAAGGCAACAAATTAATGTTCAATCCTTCATTCGGAGAGAGATATGACGACACTGACGTGCCTAGTTGGAAATTGGTTGTTCCTTCCACACTCACTCAGTCATTAATTGAGCAGGCACATGTACCTCCATCTTCAGCACATATGGGTACAGCTAAAACATTAGAGCGTCTTCGTCGTCAATTTCATTGGCAACGAATGGCTCAAGATGTAAAGAATTACGTAACAAGCTGTCCTATATGTAAAATGAACAAGCCAGCCAATTTTAGTACCAGACCCAGAATGGGGCATCAAGTGATATCCGAACGACCTTTCCGGAGGTTGTACATAGATTTAATGGGCCCATATCCACGTTCAAAACGCGGCAACGCGTACCTTTTGATCGTTTTGGATCATTATTCCAAATTTGTCCTATTAAAGCCTTTGAGAGAAGCGACAGCGGTTCTAATATGCCAATTTCTGGAGAACGAAGTTTTTCTGTTATTTTCAGTTCCAGAGGTCATAACTAGTGACAACGGAAAACAGTTCGTTTCCAAAATGTTCCAGGATCTCTTAATTAAATATGGTGTTGATCATATTAGAACCCCGGTCTACTCACCTCAGCTGTTCGTTCCTACGTTAACGATACGGAGCATAATCAATGGGACCTCCACATTCAAGAAATTGCAGCCGCCATCCGTAATGTTATACATACTTCCACCCAATTTTCACCGCACTATCTAGTTTATGGACAGCATATGACGTTACATGGTTCAGATCACCAACTACGAAGATTACTATGTGATTCAACCGAAAACGAAGTGTCTGTCTTATCCAAACCGGATCGCCTTAATTTAATTCGCGACAAAATCAAACACTACCTTAAAGCTGCATACGATAAATCCGCCCAACACTACAATCTACGAAGTCGTTATCGTCAATTTAATGTGGGGCAGGCGATTTTCGTATGGTCATTTGCCCAAAGCGATGCAGCCAACAAATTCTCGGCGAAATTATCTCCAAAGTTCATACCAGGCATTGTTGATTCAAGAGTGGGGAATGTAGCCTATAAAATTCGTGATGCACAAGGAAAATTAATGGGAACGTTCCACATGAAGGACATCCGGTCATGATTATATTATATCCATCCCTCACTCATACAAGGTTCATGACTCAAATTACGATTTTACCCGAAATAGTTTAAAGGCCCGGCTTCTTGAGACATACTCAGGGTATGGGACGTCCCCACGATTTGTTACAGAGCTTTCGGTCTGTACCAAGTACTTCATCAATGGTACCTATTTGAACTTTTGGACTGTACCGACAATTTAAGTTCAAGTCTACTATTTTACTAATATAACCCCTAAATGGTTGTTAAAACATTACATTTCATAAAAAGTATGTACATATGTTGGAGTTAGTAATTCTCGTAACCCCTTAGTGTTGGCTATCGATATATTTAATGGGTTTTTTTCTTATTTTTGTTATCGACAAACATGATTTGTATGGACCACCATAAAGTGAATCTTATGCGAAATTCGAAATTGCTGCAATGGATAATCGAGAAGGCTTATCACGAGTGATTATGTGATCGAAAACAGACCTCGATTCTCGATTGTTATCGAATCTCGTATGTCATGAAAAATTCCACGTAAATTTGGCGGTAACATTTTTTTTTTCTCGCGGATAAATACGGTGGACGCGGAAGAAAGAGTCTCTTATATTTTTTGTTTTTTTTTTGATGCCAATAAGAGTTTCGGAGTGAACCAAAAAATAAAAATCGTATAAAGTTCATTTTTCACCGACGTTCTAGTTGATATATAATATAAATAAACGTTCAAGTGGACAAATAATGAATAAAAACACAAAAAAAAAATATAAATTAGCAAAAATTACTGCCAAAGCGTGTGATTAATCACCACAACTTAATTTTATTTTTTCCATTGTCCACAATGTGAGTAAAATAAACCATTTAAGCCCGCGCAACGTGAAAATGCACGTAAAAAATTAAAATTTTGTATCGAAATAACGGGAAAACTGACAAGTTTTGTTTAACTTGACTTTTTATCGTTATTTCGTACCAAATTTAAATTGTTTTTTATTGTTTAACTTGACTTTTTATCGTTATTTCGTACCAAATTTTAAATATGAAAGTGCATTTTTATATTGCGTGAAGTTAAATTAAGAATATTACCCACAAATTTTACAATTTAAATATCAAAAAATTGATTTGAGGTGACAAAACACCCGCTTTAGTAGTAATTTTTGCTAAGTAAAATTTATTTTTGTGTTATTTTTAACCAAAAATGTAACTTTTAAGTGCAATTTAATTTCATTTAGGCTGAAATTCTACATTTAACCGACATTTTGAACAATTTCAATATAAACAATTTAAATGTGGTGATAAATCACGCTTTGGTAGAATTTTTGTTTTAATTGTTCAAAATGACGTTCAAATGGACAAACAAAAAACAGAAAAAAATTTGCAAAAATTACTACCAAAGCGTGTGTTTTATCACCACAACTCAATTTTTTGTATATTTCAATTGTCCAAAATGTGGGTAAAATTGACCATTTAACCCCGCGCAACTAGAAACTGCACGTTAAAATTTAATATTTTGTTCAAAATAACGGTATAACCGACAAGTTTAGTGTCAACTTGTCATTTACCGTTTTTTCAAACCAAATTTTAAAGTTTAACGTGCATTTTAATTTTTATTGGGGCATTTAAGTTGTGTATTTTACCCACATTTTAAAAAAATTAAATATTAAAAAAATTGAATTGTGGTGACAAAACACACGCGTTGGTAGTAATTTTTGCTAATTAATATTTTTTTTTTGTGTTAATTTGAATCAAATTTAAAAAATTTTTAAGTGCAATTTAATGTCATTTGGGCTGAAATTCTCCATTAAACCGACATTTTGAACAATTTCAATATGAAACAATTGAGTTGTGGTGATAAGTCACACTACGGTAGAATTTTGGTATTAGTTGTTCAAAATGACGTTCAAATGGACAAATAATGATTAAAAACAGTAATGTACCAAAATAAAAAAAATATTAACTAGCAAAAATTACTACCAAAGCGTGTATTTTATCACCACAACTCAATTTTTGTATATTTCAATAGTTCAAAATGTGGGTTAAATGGACCATTTAACCCCGCGCAACATAAAAATACACGTAAAAATTTAATTTTTTGTTCGAAATAACGGTAAAACCGACAAGTTAAGTGTAAACTTGTGTATTTACCGTTATTTTGAACCATATTTTAAATTTTAACGTGCCTTTTTATATTCCGTTTGGTTAAATTGTGCATTTTACCACCAAATTGTACAATTAAAACATCAAAAAATTGATTTGAGGCGACAAAACACACGCTTTAGTAGTAATTTTTGCTAATTAATATTAATTAAAATGTTTTTGTTCATTATTTGTCCATTTGATCGTCATTTTAAACGATTTGTACCAAAATCTCAACAAAATAATGGATAAATGGAGAATTTCACCCCAAATGACATAAAATTGCACCTAAAATTTATATATTTTGATCGTGATCTACCAAAGTGTGTTTTATCACCACAACTCAATGGTTTCATATTTTAATTGTTCAAAATGTCGGTTAAATGAAGAATTTCAGCACAAATGTCATTAAATTGCACTTACAAATTAAATATTTGGTTCAAAACAATAGTTAAAACGACAAGTTTTGTGTCAATTTGTCCATTTACCGTTATTTCGATTTAAATATAAAATTTTAAGTTGCTATTATATGTCATTTAAGGTTTAACTCTGCATTCATTCATTATTTTGTACACATTGTGGTACATATCGTTCAGAATGACGTTCAAATGGACAAATAATGAGCAAAAACACAATAAAAAATCTAAATAAGCAAAAATTACTAGTAAAGCGTGTGTTGTGTCACCGAAAATCAATTTTTGATATTAAAATTGTTCAAAATGTTGGTAAAATGCACAATTCTACCCCACGCAATATAAAAGTGTACGTAATAATTGTTAATTTTGTTCGAAAAAACGGTAAATAGACAAGTTTACACAAAACTTGTCTATTTTACCGTTATTGTGAACAAAATATTAAATTTTCACGTGCATTTAAATGTTCCGTGGGGTTAAATTGTCCAATTTTCCCAAAATATGAGCAATTAAAATATACAAAAAATAAATTTGTGGTGATAAAACACAAGCTTTGATAGTGATTTTTGCTAATTTATATTTTGTTTGTATTTTTATTCATAATTTGTCTATTTTAACGTTATTGTGAACAAGTAATACCAAAATTTTACCAAAGTTAATTTGATCACCACACCTCAATTGTTTCATATTAAAATTGTTCAAATTGTCGGTAAAAGGGAGAATTTCACCCAAAATGAGATTAAATTCCACTCAAAAATTAAATATTTGGTTAATTATTACGGTAAAAACGACAATTTTTGTAACAACTTGTCTATTTACCGTTATTTCGATTAGTATATTTAATTTTTAAATTCTCCATTTACCCATTATTTTGTTAAGATTATGGTACATATCGTTCAAAATGACGATCAAATGGACAAATAATGAACAAAAACACAAAAAAATATTACTAAGCAAAAATTACTACCAAAACGTGAGTTTTGTCACCACAATTAAATTTTATATATTTAAATTTTTCAAATTGTGGGTTAATTGCAAATTTTTACCCCACGCAATATAAAAATGCACGTTAAAATTTAAAATTTGGTTCAAAATAACGATAAATAGAAAAGTTTACACAAAACTTGTCTGTTTTACCGTTATTTCGAACAAAATAGTAAATTTTACGTACAATTTTATGTTGTGCGGGGTTAAATGGTCCAATATACCCACAATGTGAGTAATTATTGCTTAATTATATTGTTTTTTGTGTTTCAATTCCTTATTTGTTCATTTGAACGTCATTTTGAACAAATAATACCAACATTCTATCAAAGTGTGTTTAATCACCACATTTCAATTTTTTCATATTGAAATTGTTCAAAATGTCAATCAAATGGAGAATTTCAGCCCAAATGACATTTAATTGCACTTAAAATTGAATATTTGGTTCACAACAACACAAAAAAAAATATTTAAAACAAACATTACTACCAAACCGTGTGTTTTGTAACCACAATTCAATTTTATAATATTAAAATTGTTCAAAATGTGGGTAAAATGTACAATTTTACCCCACGCAATCTAATAGTGCTCGTTAAAATTTTAAAATTTGTTCGAAATAACGGTAAATAGACAAGTTAAAACCAAACTTTTCTATTATATCATTTTGAACAATTGGAATATACAAAAAGAGATTTGTGGTGACAAAACACACTCTTTGGTAGTAATTTTTGCTAATTTATATTTTTTATTTGTATGTTTATTCATTGTTTGTCTATTTGGCCGTCATTTTTAACAAGTAATACCAAAATTCTACCAAAGTTAATTTTATCACCTCAACTCAATTGCTTTATATTTAAATTGTTCAAAATGTCGGTCAAATGAAGAATTTCACCCCAAATGACATTAAATGGCACTAACAACTTGTCTGTTTTAACGTTATTTCGAACAAAATATAAAATTTTTACTTGCATTTTTATGTTGTGCGGGGTTAAATGGTCCATTTTACCTACATTTTGGACAATTGAAATATAAAAAAATTGAGCTGTGTTGATAAAACACACGCTTTGGTAGTAATTTTTGCTAATTTATATTATTTTGGTATTTTAATTCATTATTTGTCCATTTGAACATCATTTTGAACAATTTATACAAAAATTCTACCAAAGTGTGTTTTATAACCACAACTCAATTGTTTTATATTGAATTTGTTCAAAATGTCGGTTAAATGGAGAAAGTCACCCCAAATGACATTCAATTGCTCCTAAAAATTAAATATTTGGTTCAAAATAACACAAAAAAATATTAATAAGCAAAAATAACTACCAGAGCGTGTGTTTTGTCACCACAATTCAATTTTGTTATATTAATATAGTTCAAAACGTGTGTAAAATGCACAATTTAACCCTACGCAAAATAAAAATGCACGTGAAAATTTTAAATTTGTTTCGAAATAACGGTAAATAGACAAGTTTACACAAAACTTGTCTGTTTTACCGTTATTTCGAACAAAATATTAAATTTTCACGTGAATTTAAATGTTGCGTGGGGTTAAATGGTCCATTTTACCAAAATTTTGAACAATTGGATTATACAAAAATTGATTTGTGGTGAAAAATCACAGGTTTTGGTAGTAATTTTTGCAAATTTATATTTTTTTTGTATTTTAATTCATTATTGGTCCATATGAACGTCATTTTGAACAAGTTATACCAAAATTCTACCAAAGTTTATTTTATCACCACAATTCAATTGTTTCATTTTTAAATTGTTCAAAATAACGGTTAAATGGAAAATTTCACCCCAAATGACATTAAATTGCACTTAAAAATTAAATATTTGGTTCAATATAACAAAAAACGACAAGTTTTGTGTCAATTGGTCAATTTACCGTTAATATGACACATATTTTAAAATTTAAGGCGCAATTCAATGACATTTGGAGTGAAATTTTCCATTCACCCATTATTTTGTTAAGATTTTGGTACATATCTTTCAAAATGACGTTCAAATGGACAAAAAAACAACAAAAACACAAAAAAAATATAATATAAAAATTATTATAATAAAAATTACTACCACATCTTTTTTTTTTTGCACCTCAACCAAATTTTTTGATATCTCGAGTGTTCAAAATGTGGGTAAAATGCTCAATTTTGCCCCACGCAATACAAAAATAGATAGGTTAACACAAAACTGGTCCGTTTTACCATTATTTCGAACAAAATATTAAATTTTAGCGTGCATTTTTATGTGGCGTGGGGTTGAATGGTCCATTTTACTCACATTTTGAACAATTGAATTCTAAAAAAATTGAGTTGTGGTGATAAAACACACACTTTGGTAGAAATTTTTTCTAATTTATATTAAATTTGTGTTTTTATTCATTATTGGTCCATTTGAACCTCATTTTGAACAATTAATACCTTAATTCTACCAAAGTGTGTTTTATTACCACAACTCGAATATGAAACATTTGTTTCATATTTTAACTGTTCAAAATTTCGGTAAAATGAAGAATTTCAGCACAAATGACATTTAATGGCACTTAAGAATTAAATATTTGGTTCAAATAACACAAAAAAAATAATAACAAAAAATTACAACCAAACCGGGTGTTTTGTCACCACAATTCAATTCTTTAATTTTTGAATCGTTCAAAATGTGGGTTAAATGCACAATTCAATCCCACGCAATATAAAAATGCACGTAAACATTTTAAATTTTGTTCGAAATTACGGTAAATAGACAAGTTCAAACACAAATTGTCTGTTTTACCGTTATTTCGAACAAAATATTTAATTTTACAAGCATTTTTATGTTGTTCGGGCATATGGTCCATTTTACTCACATCTTGGGCAATTGAAATATAAAAAAAATGAGCTGTGGTGATTAAACATACGCTTTGGTAGTCGTTTTTGCTAATTAATTTTTTTCTGTGATTTGATTCACTATTTGTTCATTTGAACGTCATTTTGAACAATTTATACCAAAATTCTACCAAAGTGTGTTTTATCACCACCACTCAATTGTTTCATATTAAAATTGTTCAAATTGTTCACCTGTGGTTAAATGGAGAAATTTACCCAAATGACATTAAATTGCACTTAAAACTTAAATGTTTGATTCAAAATATCACAAAAAAAATATAAATAAGCAAAAATTATTACCAAAGCGTGTGTTATGTCCCCACAATATAATTTCTTTATATTAAAATTGTTAAAAATGTGGTTAAAATGCAAATTTTATACCCAACGCATTTTAAAAATGGTCGTAAAATTTAAAATTCGGTTCAAAATAAAGGAAAATAGACAAGTTAACACATAACTTGTCTGTTTCACCGTTATTTCGAACAAAATATTAAATTTTAACGTGCATTTTTATAATGTGCGAAGTTGAATGGTCCATTTTACCCACATTTAGAACAATTGAAATATAAAAGATTGAGTTATGATTATAAAACACACGCTTTGGTAGTATGTACTGCTATTTTATATTTTTTTTGTGTTTTTATTTATTCTTTGTCCATTTAGTGTCAACTTGTCATTTACCGTTTTTTCAAACCAAATTTTAAAGTTTAACGTGCATTCTTATTTTTATTTGGGCATTTAAGTTGTGCATTTTACCCACATTTTAAAAAAATTAAATATTAAAAAAATTGAATTGTGGTGACAAAACACACGCGTTGGTAGTAATTTTTGCTAATTAATATTTTTTTTTTGTGTTAATTTGAATCAAATTTAAAAATTTTTAAGTGCAATTTAATGTCATTTGGGCTGAAATTCACCATTAAACCGACATTTTGAACAATTTCAATATGAAACAATTGAGTTGTGGTGATAAGTCACACTACGGTAGAATTTTGGTATAAGTTGTTCAAAATGACGTTCAAATGGACAAATAATGATTAAAAACAGTAATGTACCAAAATAAAAAAATATTAACTAGCAAAAATTACTACCAAAGCGTGTATTTTATCACCACAACTCAATTTTTGTATATTTCAATAGTTCAAAATGTGGGTTAAATGGACCATTTAACCCCGCGCAACATAAAAATACACGTAAAAATTTAATTTTTTGTTCGAAATAACGGTAAAACCGACAAGTTAAGTGTGAACTTGTGTATTTACCGTTATTTTGAACCATATTTTAAATTTTAACGTGCCTTTTTATATTCCGTTTGGTTAAATTGTGCATTTTACCACCAAATTGTACAATTAAAACATCAAAAAATTGATTTGAGGCGACAAAACACACGCTTTAGTAGTAATTTTTGCTAATTAATATTAATTAAAATGTTTTTGTTCATTATTTGTCCATTTGATCGTCATTTTAAACGATTTGTACCAAAATCTCAACAAAATAATGGATAAATGGAGAATTTCACCCCAAATGACATAAAATTGCACCTAAAATTTATATATTTTGATCGTGATCTACCAAAGTGTGTTTTATCACCACAACTCAATTGTTTCATATTTTAATTGTTCAAAATGTCGGTTAAATGAAGAATTTCAGCACAAATGACATTAAATTGCACTTAAAAATTAAATATTTGGTTCAAAACAATAGTTAAAACGATAAGTTTTGTGTCAATTTGTCCATTTACCGTTATTTCGATTTAAATATAAAATTTTAAGTTGCAATTATATGTCATTTAAGGTTTAACTCTGCATTCATTCATTATTTTGTACACATTGTGGTACATATCGTTCAGAATGACGTTCAAATGGACAAATAATGAGCACAAACACAATAAAAAATCTAAATAAGCAAAAATTACTAGTAAAGCGTGTGTTGTGTCACCGAAACTCATTTTTTTGATATTAAAATTGTTCAAAATGTTGGTAAAATGCACAATTTTACCCCACGCAATATAAAAGTGAACGTAATAATTGTTAATTTTGTTCGAAAAAACGGTAAATAGACAAGTTTACACAAAACTTGTCTATTTTACCGTTATTGTGAACAAAATATTAAATTTTCACGTGCATTTAAATGTTCCGTGGGGTTAAATTGTCCAATCTTCCCAAAATATGAGCAATTAAAATATACAAAAAATAAATTTGTGGTGATAAAACACAAGCTTTGATAGTGATTTTTGCTAATTTATATTTTGTTTGTATTTTTATTCATAATTTGTCTATTTTAACGTCATTGTGAACAAGTAATACCAAAATTTTACCAAAGTTAATTTGATCACCACACCTCAATTGTTTCATATTAAAATTGTTCAAATTGTCGGTAAAAGGGAGAATTTCATCCAAAATGAGATTAAATTCCACTCAAAAATTAAATATTTGGTTAATTATTACGGTAAAAACGACAATTTTTGTAACAACTTGTCTATTTACCGTTATTTCGATAAGTATATTTAATTTTTAGGTGCAATTTTTGTTATTTGGGTTAAAATTCTCCATTTAGCCATTATTTTGTTAAGATTATGGTACATATCGTTCAAAATGACGTTCAAATGGACAAATAATGAACAAAAACACAAAAAAATATTACTAAGCAAAAATTACTACCAAAACGTGAGTTTTGTCACCACAATTAAATTTTATATATTTAAATTTTTCAAAATGTGGGTTAATTGCAAATTTTTACCCCACGCAATATAAAAATGCACGTTAAAATTTAAAATTTGGTTCAAAATAACGATAAATAGAAAAGTTTACACAAAACTTGTCAGTAAATTTTACGTACAATTTTATGTTGTGCGGGGTTAAATGGTCCAATATACCCACAATGTGAACTATTGAATTATAAAAAAATTAAGTTGTGGTGATAAAACACACGCTTTGGTAGTAATTATTGCTTATTTATATTTTTTTTGTGTTTCAATTCCTTATTTGTTCATTTGAACGTCATTTTGAACAAATAATACCAAATTCTATCAAAGTGTGTTTAATCACCACATTTCAATTTTTTTATATTGAAATTGTTCAAAATGTCAATCAAATGGAGAATTTCAGCCCAAATGACATTTAATTGCACTTAAAATTGAATATTTGGTTCACAACAACACAAAAAAAATATTTAAAACAAACATTACTACCAAACCGTGTGTTTTGTAACCACAATTCAATTTTTTAATATTAAATTTGTTCAAAATGTGGGTAAAATGTACAATTTTACCCCACGCAATCTAATAGTGCTCGTTAAAATTTTAAAATTTGTTCGAAATAACGGTAAATAGACAAGTTAAAACCAAACTTTTCTATTATATCATTTTGAACAATTGGAATATACAAAAAGAGATTTGTGGTGACAAAACACACGCTTTGGTAGTAATTTTTGCTAATTTATATTTTTTATTTGTATGTTTATTCATTGTTTGTCTATTTGGCCGTCATTTTTAACAAGTAATACCAAAATTCTACCAAAGTTAATTTTATCACCTCAACTCAATTGCTTTATATTTAAATTGTTCAAAATGTCAGTCAAATGAAGAATTTCACCCCAAATGACATTAAATGGCACTAACAACTTGTCTGTTTTAACGTTATTTCGAACAAAATATAAAATTTTTACTTGCATTTTTATGTTGTGCGGGGTTAAATGGTCCATTTTACCTACATTTTGGACAATTGAAATATAAAAAAATTGAGCTGTGTTGATAAAACACACGCTTTGGTAGTAATTTTTGCTAATTTATATTATTTTGGTATTTTAATTCATTATTTGTCCATTTGAACATCATTTTGAACAATTTATACAAAAATTCTACCAAAGTGTGTTTTATAACCACAACTCAATTGTTTCATATTAAAATTGTTCAAAATGTCGGTTAAATGGAGAAAGTCACCCCAAATGACATTCAATTGCTCCTAAAAATTAAATATTTGGTTCAAAATAACACAAAAAAATATTAATAAGCAAAAATAACTACCAGAGCGTGTGTTTTGTCACCACAATTCAATTTTTTTATATTAAAATTGTTCAAATGTGGGTAAAATGCACAATTTGACCCCACGCAACATAAAAATACACGTAAAAATTTAAAATTTGGTCCGAAATAACGGTAAATAGACAAGTTTACACAAAACTTGTCTGTTTTACCGTTATTTCGAACAAAATATTAAATTTTCACGTGAATTTAAATGTTGCGTGGGGTTAAATGGTCCATTTTACCAAAATTTTGAACATTCGGATTATACAAAAATTGATTTGTGGTGAAAAATCACAGGTTTTGGTTGTAATTTTTGCAAATTTATATTTTTTTTGTATTTTAATTCATTATTGGTCCATATGAACGTCATTTTGAACAAGTTATACCAAAATTCTACCAAAGTTTATTTTATCACCACAATTCAATTGTTTCATTTTTAAAATGTTCAAAATAACGGTTAAATGGAAAATTTCACCCCAAATGACATTAAATTGCACTTAAAAATTAAATATTTGGTTCAATATAACAAAAAACGACAAGTTTTGTGTCAATTGGTCAATTTACCGTTAATATGACACATATTTTAAAATTTAAGGTGCAATTCAATGACATTTGGAGTGAAATTTTCCATTCACCCATTATTTTGTTAAGATTTTGGTACATATCTTTCAAAATGACGTTCAAATGGACAAAAAAACAACAAAAACACAAAAAAAATATAATATTAATAAGCAAAAATTACTACCACATCTTTTTTTTTTGCACCTCAACCAAATTTTTTGATATCTCGAGTGTTCAAAATGTGGGTAAAATGCTCAATTTTACCCCACGCAATACAAAAATAGATAAGTTAACACAAAACTGGTCCGTTTTACCATTATTTCGAACAAAATATTAAATTTTAACGTGCATTTTTATGTGGCGTGGGGTTGAATGGTCCATTTTACTCACATTTTGAACAATTGAATTATAAAAAAATTGAGTTGTGGTGATAAAACACACGCTTTGGTAGTAATTTTTTCTAATTTATATTAAATTTGTGTTTTTATTCATTATTGGTCCATTTGAACCTCATTTTGAACAATTAATACCTTAATTCTACCAGAGTGTGTTTTATTATCACAACTCGAATATGAAACATTTGTTTCATATTTTAATTGTTCAAAATGTCGGTTAAATGAAGAATTTCAGCACAAATGACATTTAATGGCACTTTAGAATTAAATATTTGGTTCAAATAACACAAAAAAAATAATAACAAAAAATTACAACCAAACCGGGTGTTTTGTCACCACAATTCAATTCTTTAATTTTTTAACCGTTCAAAATGTGGGTTAAATGCACAATTCAATCCCACGCAATATAAAAATGCACGTAAACATTTTAAATTTTGTTCGAAATTACGGTAAATAGACAAGTTCAAACACAAATTGTCTGTTTTACCGTTATTTCGAACAAAATATTTAATTTTACAAGCATTTTTATGTTGTTCGGGCATATGGTCCATTTTACTCACATCTTGGGCAATTGAAATATAAAAAAAATGAGCTGTGGTGATTAAACATACGCTTTGGTAGTCGTTTTTGCTAATTAATTTTTTTCTGTGTTTTGATTCACTATTTGTTCATTTGAACGTCATTTTGAACAATTTATACCAAAATTCTACCAAAGTGTGTTTTATCACCACCACTCAATTGTTTCATATTAAAATTGTTCAAATTGTTCACCTGTGGTTAAATGGAGAATTTTACCCAAATGACATTAAATTGCACTTAAAAATTAAATATTTGATTCAAAATATCACAAAAAAAAATATTAATAAGCAATAATTATTACCAAAGCGTGTGTTATGTCCCCACAATTTAATTTCTTTATATTAAAATTGTTAAAAATGTGGTTAAAATGCAAATTTTATACCCAACGCATTTTAAAAATGGTCGTAAAATTTAAAATTCGGTTCAAAATAAAGGTAAATAGACAAGTTAACACATAACTTGTCTGTTTCACCGTTATTTCGAACAAAAAATTAAATTTTAACGTGCATTTTTATAATGTGCGAAGTTGAATGGTCCATTTAACCCACATTTAGAACAATTGAAATATAAAAAAATTGAGTTATGATTATAAAACACACGCTTTGGTAGTATGTATTGCTATTTTATATTTTTTTTGTGATTTTATTTATTCTTTGTCCATTTGAACGTCATTTTGAACAATTAATACCAAAACTCTACCAAAGTATGTTTAATCACCATATCTCAATTGTTTTATATTGAAATTGTTCAAAATGTCGTGTCAATGGAGAATTTTAGCCTAAATAACATTCAATTGTGCTTAAAAATGAAATATTTGGTTCAAAATAACGCAAAAAAAATATTTTAAAGCAAAAATTACTACCAAACAGTGTGTTTTGTCACCACAATTCAATTTCTTTATATTAAAATTGTTCAAAATGTGGGTGAAATGCACAGTTTGACCCCACGCAATATCAAAATGCACGTAAAAATTTTAAATTTGTTCATAATAACGGTAAATAGACAAGTTTAAACAAAATTTGTTTATTTAACCGTTATTTAGAACAGAATATTAATTATTTACGTGCATTTTTATGTTTCGTGGGGTTATATTGTCCATTT
Organism: Tipula lateralis; assembly: GCA_963932295.1. NCBI lineage: Eukaryota > Metazoa > Arthropoda > Insecta > Diptera > Tipulidae > Tipula > Tipula lateralis. The sequence continues at coordinate 120,543 of CAWVQQ010000463.1, read as the reverse complement.
TACCTAAATTTTGAACAATTGGAATATACAAAAATAGATTTGTGGTGATTAAACGCACGCTTTGGTAGTAATTTTTGCTAATTTATATTTTTTTTTGTATTTTTATTAATTATTTGTCTATTTGAACGTCATTTAGAATAATTAATACATAAATCCTACCAAATTGTGTCTTATAACCACATGTCAATTGTTTCATATTTTTATTGTTCAAAATGTCGGTAAAATGAGGAATTTCATCCCAAATGACATTAAATTGCACTTATAAATTAACTATTTGGTTCAAAATAACACAAAAAAAATATTAATTAGCAAAAATTTCTACCAAAGATTGTGTTTTGTCACCACAATTTAATTTTTTGATATTTAAATGGTTCAAAATGTGGGTAAAATGCACAAACTTACCCCACGCAATGTAAAAAATCCACGATAAAATTTTGAATTTGGTTCAAAATAACGGTTAATAGACAAGTTTACACAAAACCTGTCTGTTTTACCGTTATTTCGAACAACAAATTAAATTTTAACGTGCATTTTTCTGTTGCGGGGGGTTAAATTGTTCATTTTACCCACATTTTGGAGAATTAAAATATACAAATATTAAAATATACAATAAGTTGTGGTGATAAAACACTCGCTTTGGTAGTAATTTTTGCTAATTTATATTTTGATGTGTTTTCATTCTTTATTTGTTCATTTGAACGTCATTTTGAACAATTAATACCAAAATTCTTCCAAAGTGTGTTATATTTCCACATCTTAATTGTTTCATATTGACATTGTTTAAAATGTCAGTTAATGGAGAATTTCACCCCAAATGACATTAAATTGCACTTAGAAAATAAATATTTGATTCAAAATAATACAAAAAAAATATTAATAAGCAAAAATTACTACCAAAGCGTGAGTTTTGTCACCACAATTCAATTTTTATATATGAAATTGTTCAAAACTTTTGTAAAATGCACAATTTAGCCCCAAGCAAATTGAAAATACAAGATACAATTTAAAATTTGGTTCCAAATAACGGTTAATAGACAAGTTTCACTTGTCTATTTTACCGTTATTTTGAACAAAATATTAAATGTTTATGTGCAATATTATGTTGCGTGGGGTTATATTGTTCTATTTTTCCCACAATTTGAACAATTGGAATATACCAAAATAGATTTGTGGTGATAAAATACACGCTTTGGTAGTTATTTTTTTTAACTTTTTTTTTTAATTATATTCATAATTTGTCAATTTAAACGTATTTTATAATATACCAAAATAGATTTGTGGTGATAAAATTCACGGTAGAAATTTTTGCTTATTAATTTTTTTTTTGTAATTTTATTCATAATTTGTCCATTTAAACTTCATTTTAAACAAGTAATACAAAAATTCTACCAAAGTTATTATAATTTTATCACCTCAACTCAATTGTTGCATATTTAAATTGTTCAAAATGTCGTTTAAATGGATAATTTAACCCCAATTGACCTTAAATTGCACTTAAAAATTAAATATTTGGTTCATATTAACCGGAAAACGAAAAGTTTTCTGTCAACTTTACTATTTACCGTTATTTCGATTAAAATATTTAATTTAAAGGTGCAATTTTATGTTATTTGGGACGACAATCTCCATCAACCCAATTTTTTTGTTTAGATTATGGTACATATCGTTCAAACCGACGTTAAAATGGACAAATAATGAACAGAAAACACAAAAAAATATTATTTAGCAAAAATTACTACCAAAGCGTGTGTTTTGACACCACAATTAAATTTTTAATATTTAAATTGTTCTAAATGTGTGTAAAATGCAAATTTTAATAATAAAATGCACGTAAAAATTTAAATTTGGTTCGATATAACGATAAATAGAAAAGTTTACACAAAACTGGTCTGTTTTACCGTTATTTCGAACAAAAAAGTAAATTTAACGAGCAATTTTATGTTGTGCGGGGTTAAATGGTCCAATAGACCCACAATGTGAACAATTGAAATAAAAAAAACTAAGTTGTGATGATAAAACACACGCTTTGGTAGTAAATATTGCTAATTTATATTTTTTTTGTGTTTCAATTCCTTATTTGTCCATTTGAATGTCATTATGAACAATTAATACCAAAATTCTACCAAATTGTGTTAAATCACCACAATTCAATTTTTTCATTTTGAAATTGTTCAAAATGTCAATTAAATGGGGAATTTCAGCCCAAATGACATTAAATTGCACTTAAAATTGAATATTCGGTTCACAACAACAAAAAAAAAATATTTAAAACAAACATTACTACCAAACCGTGTGTTTTGTAACCACAATTCAATTTTTTGATATTAAAATTGTTCAAAACGTGGGTTAAATACACAATTTTACCCACGCAATCTAATAGTGCACGTTAAAATTTTAAAATATGTTCGAAATAACGGTAAATAGACAAGTAAAAACCAAACTTTTCTATTTATCCGTTATTTAACACAACTCAATTGTTTTATATTGAAATTGTTCAAAATATTGGTAAAACGGGGAATTTCTGCCAAATGACATTTAATTGCACTTACAATTTAAATAATTGGCTCAAAATAACACAAAAAAATATTAATAGGCAAAACTTACTACCAAAACGTGTGTTTTGTCACCACAATTCAATTTTTTGATATTACAACTGTTCAAAGTGTGGGTAAAATGCACAATTTTATCCCACGCAATGTAAAAATGCACATTAAAATTTCAAATTTGGTTCAAAATGACGGTTAATAGTAAAGTTTAAACAAAACTTGTCTATTTTACCGTTATTTTGAACAAAAATTTTAAAATTTTACGTCCATTTTCATGTTGCGTTGGGTTATATTGTCCATTGTTCTAAAATTTGAACAATTGAAATATACCTTAAAAGATTTGTAGTGATAAATCACACGCTTTGGTAGTAATTTTTGCTAATTTATATTTTTTTTTTTGTATTTTTAATTTATAATTTGCCCGTATGAACGTCATTTCAAAATGACGTTCAAATGGACAAATAATGAACAAAAAACACAATAAAAAATTTAAACTGGCAACAATTATTACCAAAGCATGTGTTTTGTCACCATCATTCAATTTTGTTCTATTAACATAGTTCAAAATGTGGGTAAAATGCAAATTTTAACCCTACGCAACATGAAAATGCACGTGAAAATTTAAAATTTTGTTCGAAATAACGTACAATTGACAAGTTTTCACAAATTTTGTCTTTTTTATCGTTATTTTATTCCGTTTTTGACAGTAGAAATACAAAATAAATTGAGTTGTGGTGATTAAACACACGCTCTGGTATTAATTTTCACTAAATTATATTTTTTTTTTTTTGTGTTTAATGCATTATTAGTCCAGTTAAACGTCATTTTGAACGATAAATACCAAAATTCTACCAAAGAGTGTTTTATCACGACCACTCAATTGTTTCATTTTTAAATTGTTCAAAATGTCAGTTAAATGGAGATTTTCAGTCCAAATGACATTAAATTGCACTAACAAATTACATATTTGATTCAAAATAACACAAAAAAATTATAAATAAACAAAAATTACTACCAAAGCGTGTGTTTTGTGCCCACAATTCAATTTTTTGAAATTTAAATTGTTAACAATGTGGGTAAAATGCAAATTTAATACCAAAAGCATTATAAAAATGCACGTAAAATATTAAATTTGGTTCGAAATAAAGGTAAATAGACAAGTTTACACAAAACTTGTCTGTTTCACCGTTATTTCGAACAAAATATGAAATTTTAACATGCATTTATAGAATGCGCGGGGTTGAATGCTCCATTTGACCCCGTTTGAACAATTGAAATATAACAAAAATTGAGTTATGATTATAAAACACATGCTTTGGTAGGATTTATTGCTTATTTATATTTTTTTTGTGTTTTTATTTATTCTTTGTCCATTTGAACGTCATTTTGAACAATTAATACCAAAATTCTACCAAAGTGTGTGTTATCACCACAACTAAATTGTTTCATATTGAAATTGTTCAAAATGTCGGTTAAACGGAGAATTTCAGCCCAAATTACATTCAATTGTACTTAAAAATTAAATATTTGGTTCAAAACAACGCAAAAAAAAATATTTTAAAGCAAAAAATAACTACCAAACAGAATGTTTTGTCCCCACAATTTAATTTTTTGATATTTTAATTGTTCAAAATGTGGGTAAAATGCAAAATTTGACCCCACGCAATATCAAAATGAACGTAAAAATTTACAACTTGTTTAAAATAACGATAAATAGACAAGTTTAAACAAAATTTGTCTATTTAACCGTTATTTTGAACAAAATATTAATTTTTTACGTGCATTCTTATGTTGCGTGAGGACAAATGGTCCATTGTTCCCAAATTTTGAACAATTGGAATATACAAAAATAGATTTGTAGTGATAAAACACGCTTTGGTAGTAATTTTTGCTAATTTATATTTTTTTTTGTATTTTTGTTCATTATTTGTCTATTTGAACGTCATTTGGAACAATTAATACCAAAATTCTACCAAAGTATTGTTTTATCACCACACTTCAATTGTTGCATTTTTAAATTGTTCAAAATGTCGGTTTAATGGAGAATTCCACCCCAAATGACATTAAATTGCACTTAAAAATTATATATTTGGTTCAATATAACAAAAAACGACAAGTTTTGTGTCAATTTGTCAATTTCCTGTTATTTTGATTCATTTGGAGTGAAATTTTCCATTCACCCATTATTTTGTTAAGATTTTGGTACATATCTTTCAAAATGACGTTCAAATGGACAAAAAAACAACAAAAACACAAAAACAATATTAAGCAAAAATTACTACCAAAGATAATGTTTTTCCACCTCAACCCAATTTTTTGATATTTCAATTGTTCAAATGTGGGAAAAATGCACAATTTAACCCCACGCAATATAAAAATGCACGTTTAAATTTAAAATTTAGTTCGAAATAACGGTTAATAGACAAGTTTAAACAAAACTTGTCTGTTTCACCGTTATTTCGAACAAAATATTTTATTTGTACGAACATTTTTATGTTGTTTGGGGTTATGGTACATTAAACCCACATTTTGGACAATTGAAATATAAAACAATTGAGTTATGGTGATAAAACACACGCTTTGGTAGTAATTTTGGCTAACTTATTTATTTTTTTTGTGTTTTAATTCATTATTTGTTCATTTTAACGTCATTTTGAACAATTAATACCAAAATTTTACCAAAGTGTGTTTAATTACCACCACTCAATTGTTTCATATTAAAAATTGTTCAAAATGTCGGTTAAATGGAGAATTTCAGCCCAAATGACATTAAATTGCACTTAAAAATAAAATATTTGGTTCATAATAACAGTAAAACGACAAGTTTTGTGTCAAATTGCCTATCTTCCGTTATTTTGATCAAAATATTTAATTTTTAGGTGCAATTCAATGTCCCTTGGGGTGAAATTTTCCATTTACCCATTATTTTTTTAAGATTTTGGTACATATCGTTCAAAATGACGTTCAAATGGACAAATAATGAACAAGAGCACAAAAAAATATAAATTAGCAAAAATAACTGCCTAAGCTTGTCTTTTGTCACCACAACTCAATTTTTTTATATTTTAATTGTCCAAAATGTTTGTAAAATGGACCATTTAACCCCGCGCAACATAAACAAGCAAGTAAAAATATAATATTTTGTTCGAAATAACGGTAAAACAGGCAAGTTTTGTGCAAATTATTCTTTGTACCGTTATTTCGAATCAATTGCGTTGGGTTAAATTGTGCATTTTAGCAAGAAATACAAATATAAAAACAAAACATATATAGAAAAATTGAATTGTGGTGACAAAACAAATGATTTGGTAGTAATTATTGCTTAATAATATTTTTTTTTGTTTTATTTTGAACCAAATATTTAATTTTTGAGTGCAACTAGGTGTCATTTGGCGTGAAATTCTCCATTTACCCGACATTTTGAACAATTTTAATATGAAACAATTGAGTTGTGGTAATAAAACATATTTTGGTAGAATTTTGGTATTAATTGTTCAAAATGACGTTCAAATGGACAAATAATTAATAAAAACACAAAAAATATATTAATTAGTGAGAAATAACACCAAAGCATGTGTTTCATTACCACAACTCAATTTTTTAATATTTCAATTGTCCAAAATGTGGGTTAAATGGACCATTTAACCCAACTCAACCTAAAAATGCACGTTAAAATTTAATATTTTGTTCGAAATAACGGTAAAATAGCCAAATTTTGTTTAAACTTGTCTATTAACCGTTATTTCGAACAAATTTAAAATTTTTACGTGAATTTTTATATTTTCAACGATTTTAATATCAAAAAATTGAGTTGTGGTGACAAAACACACGCTTTAGTTATTATTTTTGCCTATAAATATTTTTTTAGTGTTTTTGTACATTATTTGTCCATTTGAACGACATTTTGAACGACATGTACCAAAATTTTAATTAAATAATGGGAATTGGAAGATTTCACCCAAAATGACATACAATTCGACCTAAAAGTTAAATATTCTAATCAAAGTAACGGTGAATAGACAAGTTGAAACAAGATTTGTCATTCTTACCATTTTGAACAAAATATTTAATTTTTAAGTGCAATTTTGTGTCATTTGGGGTGAAATTATCCATTTAACCGACATTTTGAACAATTTTAAACTAAAACAATTGAGTTGTGGGGATAAAACACACTTTGGTAGAATTTTGGTATTAATTGTTTAAATTACCAAATAATGAATAGAAATACAAAAATAATATAAATAAGCAAAAATGACTACCAAAGCGTGTTTTTTATCACCACAAATCTGTCCAATTGTTCAAAATTTGGGTAAAATGGACAATATAACCCCACGCAACACAAAAATGCAACTAAAAATTTAATATTTTGTTCGAAATAATGGTAAAACAGACTAGTTTTGTGTAAACTTGTCAATTGTTCGTTATTTTGAACCAAATTTTAAATTTTACGTGAAATTTTATGTTGCGTAGGGTTAAATTGTGCATTTTACCCACATTTGGAACAATTTAAATATTAACAAATTGAGTTGTGGTGACAAAACCAACGCTTTGGTAGTAATTCTTGCTAATTAATATTTTTTTGTGTTTTTGTTCATTATTTGTCCATTTGAACGTCATTTGGAACGATATGTACCAAAATCTTAACAAAATAATGGGTTAATGGAGAATGTCACCCCAAATGACATAAAATTGCCTCTCTTAATTAAAAATTTTAATCGAAATTACGGTAAATGGACTAGTTTACACAAAACGTGTCGTTTTTACCGTTATTTTGCACCAAATATTAAATTTTTAAGTGCAATTTATTGTCATTTGGGGTGAAATTCTCGATTAAACCGACATTTTGAACAATTTTAATATAAAACAATTGAGTTGTGGTGATAAAATTAACTTTGGTAGAAATTTGGTATTAATTGTTCAAAATGACGTTCAGATGAATAAATTATGAAAAATATACAAACAAAATATAAATTAGCAATAATTTCTACCAAAGAGTGTGTTTCGTCACCACAAATCTATTTCGTATATTCCAATTGTTCATAATTTGGTTAAAATGGACCATATAACCCCACGCAACATGAAAATGCATGAAAAAATTTTATGTTTTATTCGACTGTAAAACAGTTAAGTTTTATGTAAATTTGTCTTTTAACCGTTTATCAAAACTATTTTAAAATTTTCACGTGCATTTTGATATTGCGTGGGGTCAAAATGTGCATTAAACCCAAAATTTTACAATTCAAATATAAAAAGTTTTAATTTCAGTGACAAAACACACGCTATGGTAGAAATTTTTGCTTATTAATATTTTTTTTGTTATTTTGAACCGAATATTTAATTTTTAAGTGCAATTTAATGTCATTTGGGCTGAAATTCTCCATTTAACCGACATTTTGAACAATTCAATATAAAACAATTGAGTAGTGGTGATTAAATTAACTTTGGTAGAATTTTGGTATTAATTGTTCAAAATGACGTTCAAATGGACAAATAATGAATGAAAACACAAAAAAAAATAAATTAGCAATTATTACTACCAAAGCGTGTGTTGTATCACCACAACTTATTTTTTTTATATTTTATTTGTCCAAAATGTGGGTAAAATGGACCATTGAACCCCGCAAAGCATCAAAATGCACTTAAAAATTTTATATTTTGTTCGAAATAACATTAAAACAGGCAAGTTTTGTGTGTATTTGTCTATTTACCGTTATTTGGAATCAAATTTTAATTTTTTACGTGCATATTTATGTTCCTAAGGGTTAAATTGTGCATTTAACCCACAAATACCAAAATAAAAATAATACAAAAATAAAAAATTTAAATGTGGTGACAAAACACACGCTTTGGTAGTAATTTTTGCTTATTAATATTTAATTTTGTGTTATTTTGAACCAAATATTTTATTTTTAAGGGCAATTTAATGTCATTTGGTTTGCAATTTTCCGTTTAACCGACATTTTGAACAATTTAAATATGAAGCAATTGAGTTGTGGTGATAAAACACACTTTGGTAGAATTTTGGAATTAACTGTTCAAAATGACGTTCAAATGGACAAATAATAAATGAAAATACAAAAATATTAATAATTAGCAAAAATTACTACCAAAGGATGTGTTTTATCACCAAAAATCTATTTTTTATATTTCAATTGTCCAAAATGTGGGTAAAATTGACCATTTAACCCCGCGCAACATAATATTGCACGTTAAAATTCAATATTTTGTTCAAAATAACGGTTAAATAGACAAGTTTTGTAAAAACTTGTCTATTTATCGTAATTTTGAACCAAATTTAAAATTTTAACGTGCATTTTTATATTGTGTGGGGCTAAATTGTGCATTTTACCCACATTTTAACAATTTAAATATATAAAAATTGAATTTTGGTGACAAACCACACGCTTTGGTAGTAATTTTTGCTTATTAATATTTTTTTTTGTGTTATTTTGAACCAAATTTTTAATTTTTAATGGCATTTTTATGTCATTTGGCTAAAATTCTCCAATTAACCGACATTTTGAACAATTTAAATATGAAACAATTGAGTTGTGGTGATAAAACACACTTTGGTAGAATTTTGGTATAAATTGATCAAATTGATGTTCAAATGGACAAATATTAAATGAAAATACATAAATTATATTAATTAGCAAAAACAACTTCCAAAGCGTGTGTTTTATCACCACATATCAATTTTTTTATATTTCAATTGTCAAAAATGTGGGTTAAATGGACCATTTAATTCCGCGCAACATAAAAATGCACGTTAAAATTTTATATTTTGTTCAAAATAACTGTTTAACAGACCAATTTTGTGTAAACTTGTCTATTTGCCGTTATTACGAACCAAATTTTTTATTTTTACGTTCATTTATATATTGCGTGGGGTTTAATTGTGCATTTAACCCACATTTTATACAAAACAAATATAAAAGAAAATTTAATTGTCGTGAAAAAACAAACGCTTTGGTTGTAATATTTGCTTATTAATATTTTTTTTTGTTTTATTTTGAACCAAATATTTAATTTTTAAGTGCAATTCAGTGTCATTTGAGCTAAAATTCTCCATTTAACCACAATTTTGAACAATTTAAATATGAAACAATTGACTTGTGGTGATAAAACACACTTTGGTAGAATTTTGGTATTAATTGTTCAAAATGACGTTCAAATGGATAAATAATTAATAAAAACACAAAAAAAAATTAAATTAGAAAAAATACTACCAAAGCGTGTGTTTTATCACCACAACTAAATTAATTATATTTTAATTGTGGAAAATGTTGGTTTAAGGGACCATTAACCCAACTCACCATAAAATTGCACGTTAAAATTTAATTTTTTGTTCGAAATAACGGTAAAAAAGACAAGTTTTGTTTAAACTTGTCTATTTACCGTTATTTCGAACCAAATTTAAAATTTTTACGTGCATTTTTATATTGCGTGGGGTTAAGTTGTGCATTTTACCCACATTTGAACAATTGAAATATCAAAAAATTGAGTTGTGGTGACAAAACACATGCTTTAGTAGTAACTTTAGCTAATAAACATTTTTTTGTGTTTTTGTACATTATTTGTCCATTTGAACGTCATTTTGAACGACAAATACAAAAATCTTAACAAAATAATGGGTAAATAGAAAATTTCACCCAAATGACATAAAACTGCAGCTTAAAATTTAATATACTAATCGAAATAACGGTAAATAGACAAGTTGTAACAAAACTTATCGTTCTAACCGTTATTTTGAATCAAATATTTAAATTTAAAGTGCAATTTTATGTCATTTGGGCTGAAATTCTCCATTTAACCGACATTTTGAACAATTTATATATAAGACAATTGAGTTGTGGGGATAAAACACACTTTGGTAGAATTTTTGTATAAATTGTTCAAAATGACGTTCAAATACACGAATAATGAATAAAGATAAAAAAAATATATATATTAATTAGCAAAAATTACTACCAAAGCATGTGTTTTATCACCACAAATCTATCCAAATGTTCAAAATTTGGGTAAAATGGACAATATAACCCCACGCAACATATAAATGCACGTAAAAATTAAATATTTTGTTCGAAATATGGAAAAACAGACAAAGTTTTATGTAAACTTGTCAATTGTTCATAATTTCGAACCAAATTATAAATTTTTAACGTGAATTTTTATGTTTATTAGGGTTAAATTATGCATTAAACCCACATTTTGAACAATTTTAATATCAACAAATTGGTTTTGTGGTGACAAAACAAACGCTTTGGTAGTAATTTTTGCTAAATAATATTTTTTGTGGTTTTGTTCAGTTTTTGTCCATTTGAACGTCATTTTGAACGATATATACCAAAATTTTAACAAATTAATGGTTAAATGGAGAATGTTACCCCAAATGACAAAAAATTACACCTTTTAATTAAATATTCTAATCGAAATTAGGGTAGATGAACAAGTTGGCAAAAAATTTGTCATTTAAACCGTTATTCTGAACCAAATATTTAATTTTGAAGTGCAATATATTATGATTTGGGGTGAAATTCTCCATTTAACTGACATTTTGAACAATTTTAATATAAAACAATTGAGTTGTGGTGATAAAATAAACTTTGGTAGAATTTTGGTATTAATTGTTCAAAATGACGTTCAAATGAACATATAATGAAAGAATATACAAACAACATATAAATTAGCAATAATAACTACCAAAGCGTGTGTTTTATCACCACAACTGAATTTTTTTATATTTTTATTGTCCAAAATGTGGGTAAAATGGACCATTTAACCCCGAGCAACATAAAAATGCACGTAAAAATTTAATATTTTGTTCGAAATAACGGTAAAACAGACAAGTATTGTGTAAACTTGTCTATTTACCGTTATTTTGAACCAAATTTTAAATTTTTATGTGCATTTTATTTTGCGTAGGGTTAAGTTGTGCATTAAACCCACATTTAAAACAGTTTAAATATAAAAAAAATTGTGGTGACAAAACACACGCTTTGGTAGTAATTTTTGCTTATTAAAATTTTTTTGTTTTATTTTGAACCAAATATTTAATTTTGAAATGCATATTAATGTCATTTGGGGTGAAATTCTCCATAAAACCGACATTTTGAACAGTTTCAATATGTCACAATTGAGTTGTGGTGATAAAACAAACTTTGGTAGAGAAATGGTATTAATTGTTCAAAATTAAACTCACTTTGTTAGAGAAATTCTATTAATTTTCCAAAAGGTTCAAATTAATAAAAATTAAATAAAAACACAAAAAAATATAAATTAGCAAAAACTTCTACCAAAGCGTTTGTTTTATCTCCACAACTCAATTTTTTTATATTTTAATTTTCCATAATAAGGGTACGTTATTTCGAATAAAATATAAATTAGCAATAATAACTACCAAAGCATGTATTTTGTCACCACAAATCTATTTTATATATTGCAAGTGTTCAAAATTTGGGTAAAATGGACCCTATAACCCCACGCAACATAAAAATGCACGTAAAAATTTAATAGTTTGTTCGAAATAATGGTAAAACAGACAAGTTTTGTGTAAACTTGTCAATTGTTCGTTATTTTGACCACATTTTAAATTTTTACGTGAATTTTTATGTTGCGTAGGGTTAAATTGTGCATTTTACCCACATTTGAAACAATTTAAATATTAACAAATTGAGTTGTGGTGACAAAACTAACGCTTTGGTAGTAATTCTTGCTAATTAATATTTTTTTGTGTTTTTGTTCATTATTTGTCCATTTGAACGTCATTTTGAACGATATGTACCATAATCTTAAAAAAATAAAGGGTTAAAAGAAAATTTTACCCCAAGTGACAAAAAATTGCGCCTTAAAATTAAATATTCTAATCGAAATAACGGTAAATGGACAAGTTGACACAACACTTGTCGTTTTTACCGTTATTTTGCACCAAATATTTAATTTTTAAGTGCAATTTACTGTCATTTGGGGTAAAATTTTCCATTAAACCGACATTTTGAACAATTTTACTATGAAACAATTGAGTTGTGGTGATAAAATTAACTTTGGTAGAATTTTGGTATTAATTGTTCCAAATGACGTTCAAACGGACAAATAATTAATAAAAACACAAAAAAATATAAATTAGCAAAAAACACTACCAAAACGTGTGTTTTATCACAACAACTCAATTTTTTTATATTTCAATTGTCCTTAATATGGGTTGAATGGACCATTAAACCCAATTCAACATAAAAATGCACGTAACATTTAATATTTTGTTCGAAATAAAGGTAAAACAGACAAAATTTGTTAAAACTTGTTTATTAACCGTTATTTCGAACAAAATTTTAAATTTTAACGTGCATTTTTATATTGCGTGGGGTTAAATGGTGCATTTTACCGACAACTTGAACAATTTAAATATCAAAAAATTGAGTTCTGGTGACAAAACACATGATTTAGTGGTCATTTTTGGTAAATTATATATTTTTTTGTCCATTTGAACGTCATTTTGAACGACATGTTCCAAAATCTAAACAAAATAATGGGTTAAAAGAAAATTTCACCCAAAATGACAAAAAATTTCACCAAAAAATTAAATATACTAATCGAAATAACGTTAGTAGACAAGTTGAAACAAAACTTGTCATTTTAACCGTTATTTTGAACCAAATATTTAATTTTTTAGTGCAATGAATTATAATTTGGAGTAAAATTCTCCATTTAACTGACATTTTGAACTATTTAAATATGAAACAATTGAGTTGTGGTGATAAAACACACTTTGGTAGAATTTTGGTATAAATTGTTCAAAATGACGTTCAAATGGACAAATAATGAAAAATATACAAAAATAATATAAATTAGCAAAAACTCCTACCAAAGCGTATTTTTTATCACCTCAAATCTGTCCAATTGTTCAGAATTTGGGTTAAATGGACAATATAATCCCACGCAACATAAAAATGCACGTAAAAATTTCATATTTTGTTTGAAATGATGATAAAACAGACAAGTTTTGTGTAAACTTGTCAATATTTCGTTATTTCGAACAACATTTTAAATTTTTACGTGAAATTTTATGTTGCGTAGGGTTAAATTGTGCATTTTACCAATATTTTGAACAATTTAAATATCAACCAATTGAGTTGTGGTGACAAAACAAACGCTTTGGATTTAATTTTTGCAAATTAAAATTTTTTTTGTGTTGTTGTTCAGGTTTGTTCATTTGAACGTCATTTTGAACGATATGTACAAAAATCTTAACAAAATAATGGGTAAAAGGAGAATGTCACCCCAAATGACATTTAATTAAACCTTAAAATAAAAAATTTTATTCGAAATTACGGTAAATGGACTAGTTGACACAAAACGTGTCGTTTTTACCGTTATTTTGCACCAAGTATTAAATTTTTAAGTGCAATTAACTATCATTTGGAGTAAAATTCTCCATTGAACCGACATTTTGAACAATTTTAATATGAAACAATTGAGTTGTGGTGCTAAAATTAACTTTGGTAGAAATTTGGTATTAATTGTTTAAAATGACGTTCAAATGGACAAATAATGAAAAATATACAAACAAAATATAAATTAGCAATAATTACTACCAAAGCGTGTGTTTTGTCACCAAAAATCTATTTTGTATATTCTAATTGTTCAAAATTTGGGTAAAATGGACCATATAACCCCACGCAACATGAAAATGCATGTAAAAATTTTATATTTTATTCGAAATAACGGTAAAACAGACAAGTTTTATGTAAACTTGTCTATTTACCTTTTATCAAACCAATTTTAAAATTTTTACGTGCATTGTGATATTGCGTGGGGTAAAATTGTGCATTTAACCCACAATTGAACAATTCAAATACAAAAAATTTGAATTGTGGTGACAAAACACAAGCTTTGGTAGAAATTTTTGCTTATTAATATTTTGTTTTGTTATTTTGAACCAAATATTTAATTTTTAAGTGCAATTTAATGTCATTTGGGCTGAAATTCTCCATTTAACCGACATTTTGAATAATTTCAATATATAACAATTGAGTAGTGGTGATAAAATTAACTTTGGTAGAATTTTGGTATTAATTGTTCAAAATGACGTTCAAATGGACAAAAAATGAATAAAAACACAAAAAAAAAAATAAATTAGCAAAACTTACTACCAAAGCGTGTGTTTTATCAAAACAACTCAATTTTTTTATATTTCAATTGTCCAAAATGTGGGTAAAATGGACCATTGAACCCCGCGCAGCATCCCCGCGCACTGCACTTAAAAGTTTTATATTTTGTTCGAAATAACATTAAAACAGGCAAATTTGATGTAAAATTGTCTATTTGCCGTTATTTCGATTCAAATTTTAAATTTTTACGTTAATTTTTATATTTTGAGCAATTTAAATATCAAAAACTGAGTTGTGGTGACAAAACACATACTTAAGTTGTTAATTTTGCTAATAAATATTTTTTTTGTGTTTTTGTTCATTATTGGTCCAATTGAACGTCATTTTGAACGACATGTACCAAAGATCTTAACAAAATTATGGGTGAATAGAAAATTTCACCCGAAATGACATAAAATTGCACTTAAAAATTAAATATTCTAATCAAAATAACGTTAAATAGACAAGTTGAAACAAAACTGATCGTTCTTACCGTTATTTTGAACCAAATATTTAAATTTTAAGTGCAATTTTATGTCATTTGGGGTGAAATTCTCCATTTAACCAACATTTTGAACAATTTATATATGAAACAATTGAGTTGTGGGGATAAAACACACTTTGGTAGAATTTTGGTATTAATTGTTCTAATGGACAAATAATGAAATATAAATGCACTTTAAAATTTAATATTTTGTTCAAAATAATGATAAAACAGACAAGTTTTGTGTAAACTTGTCAATTATTCGTTATTTTCAACAAAATTTTAATTTTTAACGTGCATTTTAATGTTGCGTAGGGTTAAATTGTGCATTTTACCCACATTTTGAACTATTGTTATGTCAACAAATTGAGTTGTGGTGACCAAACAAACGCTTTGGTAGTAATTTTTGCTAATTAATATTTTTTTGTGTTTTTGTTCATTATTTGTCCATTTGAACGTCATTTTGAACGATATGTACCAAAATCTTAAAAAAATAATGTGTAAATGGAGAATTTCATCCAAAATGACATAAAATTGCACCCTTTAATTAAATACTCTAATCGAAATAACGGTAAATAGACAAGTTGAAACAAAACTTGTCGTTCTAACCGTTATTTTGAACCAAACATTTAATTTTTAAGTGCAATTTAATGTCATTTGGGCTGAAATTCTCCATTTAACCGACATTTTGAACAATTTTTATATGAAACAATTCAGTTGTGGTGATAAAATTAACTTTGGTAGAATTTTGGTATTAATTGTTCAAAATGACGTTCAAATGAACAAATAATGAAAAATATACAAACAAAATATAAATTAGCAATAATAACTAACAAAGCGTGTGTTTTGTCACCACAAATCTATTTTGTATATTCCAATTGTTCAAAATTAAGGTAAAATGGACAATTAAACCCCGCGCAACATAAATATGCGCATAAAAATTTAATAATTTGATCACAATAACGGTAAAACAGACAAGTTTTGTTTAACTTGACTATTTATCGATATTTCGAATCAAATTTTAAATTTTAAAGTGCATTTTTATATTGCGTGAGGTTAACTTGTGCAGTAAACCCACATTTTGAACAATTTAAATATCAAAAAATTGAATTGTGGTGACAAAACACACGCTTTGGTAGGAATTTTTGCTAATTAATATTTTTTTTGTGTTATTTCGAACCAAATATTTTATTTTCAAGTGCAATATAATGTCATTTGGGCTGAAATTCTCCAATTAACTGACATTTTGAACAATTTGAATATGAAACAATTGAGTTGAAGTGATAAAATTAACTTTGGTAGAATTTTGATATTAATTGTTCAAAATGACGTTCAAATGAACAAATAATGAAAAACAATACAAACAAAAAATAAATAAGCAATAATAACTACTAAAGCGTGTGTTTTATCACCAAAACTCAATTTTTTTATATTTCAATTCTCCAAAATGTGAGAAAAATGAACCATTGAACCCTACGCAACATAAAAATGCACAAAAAAATTCAAAATTTTGTTCGAAATAAAGGTTAACAGGCAAATTATGTGTAAACTTGTCTATCTACCGTTAATACGAACCGAACCAAATTTTTAATTTTAAAGTGCATTTTAATGTTGCGTGGGGTAAAATTGTGCATTTTACCAACAAATACAACAATAAAAACAATACAAATATAAAAAAATTTAGTTGTGGTAACAAAACAAATGCTTTGGTAGTAATTTTTGCTTATTAATATTTTTTTTGTGTTATTTTGAATCAAATTTTTAATTTTTAATGGCATTTTAATGTCATGTGGGCTAAAATTCTCCAACTAACCAACATTTTGAACAATTAAAATATGAAACAATTGAGTTGTGGTGATAAAACACACTTTGGTAGAATTTTGGTATAAATTGATCAAATTGATGTTCAAATGGACAAATATTGTGAGAAAATACCTAAATTATATTAATTAGCAAAAAGTACTACCAAAGCGTGTGTTTTATCACCACAAATCTATCCAAATGTTCAAAATTTGGGTAAAATGGACAATATAACCCCACGCAACATATAAATGCGCGTAAAAATTTAATATTTTGTTCGAAATAATGGTAAAACAGAAAAGTTTTGTGTAAACTTGTCAATTGTTCATTATTTCGAACAAAATTTTAAATTTTTACGTGAATTTTTATATTGCGTAATGTTAAATTTTGCATTTTACCCAGATTTTGAACAATTTTAATATCAACAAATTGAGTTGTGGTGACAAAACAAACGCTTTGGTAGTAATTTTTGCTAATTAATATTTTTTGTGGATTTTTTCATTATTTGTTCATTTGAACGTCATTTTGAACGATATATACCAAAATCTAAACAACATAATTGGTTAATTGAGAATTTCACCCCAAATGACATAAAATACACCTTTTAATTAAATATTCTAATCGAAATTACGGTAAATGGACAAGTAGACACAAAACGTGTCCTTTTAACCGTTATTTTGCACCAAATATTTAATTTTTAAGTGCAATTAATTATCATTTGGGGTAAAATTCTCCATTTAACCGACATTTTGAACTATTTTAATATGAAACAATTGAGTTGTGGTGATTAAATTAACTTTGGTAGAATTTTTGAATTTATTGTTCAAAATGACGTTCAAATGAACAAATAATGAATCAATATACAAATAAAATATAAATTAGCAATAATTACTACCAAAGCGTGTTTTTTGCCACCACAAATCTATTTTGTTTTTTCTAATTGTTCCAAATTTGGGTGAAATGGACCATATAACCCCACGCAACATAACAATGCGCGTAAAAATTTAATATTTTGTTCGAAATTACGGTAAAACAGACAAGTTATGTGTTAACTTGTCTTTTTACCGTTTATCGAACCAGTTTTTAAATTTTTAAGTGCATTTTGATATTGCGTGGGGTAAAATTGTGCATTAAGACCACAATTTGAACAATTCAAATAAAAAATTTGAATTGTGGTGACAAATCACACGCTTTGGTAGTAATTTTTGCTTATTAATATTTTTTTTGTGTTATTTTGAACCAAATTTTTAATTTTCAAGTGCAATATAATGTCATTTGGGCTGAAATTCTCCAATTTACTGGAATTTTGAACAATTTGAATATGAAACAATTGAGTTGCAGTGATAAAATTAACTTTGGTAGAATTTTGTATTAATTGTTCAAAATGACGTTCAAATGGACAAATAATGAAAAAAAAAAAAAAAACAAAAAACTAATAAGCAATAATAACTACCAAAGCGTGTGTTTTATCACCACAACTCTATTTGTTTATATTTCAATTCTCCAAAATGTGGTTAAAATGGACCATTGAACCCCACACAACATAAAAATGCACGTAAAAATTTAATATTTTGTTCTAAATAAAGGTTAAACAGACCAGTTTGGTGTAAACTTGTCTATTTACCGTTATTTCGAACAAAAAATTTTAAATTTTACGTGCATTTCGATTTTGCGTGGTTAAAATTGTGCATTTAACCCACAATTAAACAATTCAAATATAAAAAATTTGAATTGTGGTGACAAAACACAAGCTTTGTAGAAATTTTTGCTTATTAATATTTTTTTGTGTAATTTTGAACCAAATATTTAATTTTTAAGTGCAATTCAATGTCATTTGGGCCTGAAATTCTCCATTAAACCGAAATTTTGAACAATTTTTAATATATAACAATTGAGTTGTGGTGATAAAATTAACTTTGGTAGAATTTTGGCATTATTTGTTCAAAATGACGATCAAATGGACAAATAATAAATAAAAATACAAAAATAATATAAATTAGCAAAATTTACTACCAAAGCGTGTGTTTTATCACCACAAATCTATCCAATTGTTCAAAATTTGGGTCAAATGAAAATATAACCCCACGCAACATATAAATGCACGTAAAAATTTAATATTTTGTTCGAAATAATGGTAAAACAGAAAAGTTTTGTGTAACTTGTCAATTGTTCATTATTTCGAACAAAATTTAAAATTTTTACGTGAAATTTTATGTTGCGTAGGGTTAAATTGTGCATTTTACCCACATTTTGAACAATTTTAATATCAACAAATTGAGTTGTGATAACAAAACAAACGCTTTGGTAGTAATTTTGCTAATTATTATTTTTTTGTGTTTTTGTTCATTATATGTCCATTTGAATGTCATTTTGAACGACATAATCTAAAATCTTTACAAGATTATGGGTGATCGAAGAATGTCACCCGAAATGACATAAAACTGCACTTAAATTATCATAACCTAATCGAAATAATAATATATATAATAATCTATCGAAATTAGGGTAAATGGACAAGTTGACACAAAACTGGTCGATTTAACCGTAATTTTGAACCAAATTTATAATTTTAAGTGCAATTAATTATCATTTGGGATAAAATTCTCCATTCAATTGACATTTTGAACAATTTCAATATGAAACAATTGAGTTGTGGTGATAAAACACACTTTGGTATAATTTTGGTATTAATTGTTCATAATTACATTCAAATGAAAAAATAATGAAATAATATACAAACAAAATATAAATTAGCAATAATAACTTCCAAAGCGTGTGTTTTGTCACCACAAATCTATTTTGTATATTCCAATTGTTCAAAATGTGGTTAAAATGGACAATTTTACCCCACGCAACATGAAAATTCATGTAAAAATTTAATATTTTGTTCGAAATAACGGTTAAAACAAACAAGTTTTGTGTAAACCTGTATTTTCCGTTTATCGAACCAATTTAAAAATTTTGCGTGCATTTTGATATTGCAAGGGGTAAAATAATGTATTTAACCCACAATTGAACAATTCAAAAATAAAAAAATTTGAATTGTGGTGACCAAACACACGCTTTGGTAGGAATTTTTGCTTATTAATATTTTTTTGTGTTATTTTGAACCAAATATTTAATATTAAATGCAATTTAATGTCATTTGGGCTGAAATTCTCCATTTACCCGACATTTTGAACAATTTCAATATGAAACAATTGAGTTCTGGTGATAAAACACACTTTGGTAGAATTTGGTATTCAAAATGACGTTCAAATAGAAAAATAATGAATAAAAACATAGAAACAATACAAATTAGGAAAACTTCCTACCAAAGCGTGTGTTTTATCACCACAACTCAATTTTTTTATATTTCAATTGTCTAAAATGTGGGTAAAATGGACCATTTCACCCTGCGCAACATTAAAATGCACGTAAAAATTTAATATTTTGTTCGAAATAACGGTAAAACAGACAAATTTTTGTGTAAACTTGTCTATTTACCGTTATTTCGAACCAAAGTTTAAATTTTATTGTGCATTTTGATATTGCGTGAGGTAAAGTTGTGCATTTACTCAACATTTTGAATAATTTAAATAATTTAAATTGAATAAAGGTGAAAAAACAGACGCTTCGGTAGTTATTTTTGCTTATTTATATTTTGTTTGTGTTATTTTGAACGATATATTTAATTTTTAAGTGCAATTTAATGTCATTTGGGCTGATTTTCTCCATTTAACCGACATTTTGAACAGTCTTTATATGAAGCATTTGAGTTGCGGAAATAAAACACACTTGGTAGAATTTTGTGATTTATTGTTCAAAATGACGTTCAATGGATAAATAATGAATAAAAACACAAAAAAATATTAATTAGCAAAAATTTCTAGCAAAGCGTGTGTTTTATCACCACAACTCAATTTTTTTATATTTCAATTGTCCAAAATGTCCAAAGTGGTTGAATTGACCATTTTATCCCGCGCATTTGAGGTGTAATTCTCTACTTAACTTTACATTTTGAACAATTTTCATATGAAAAAATTGAGTTGTGGTGATTAAATCAACTTTGGTAGAATTTTGGTATTAATTGTTCAGAATGACGTTCAAATCGACAAATAATAAATTAAAATTCAAAAATAATAGAAGAAGCAAAAATCACTACCGAAGCGTGTGTTTTTATCACCACAAATTTATAATTGTATATTCAAATTGTTCACAATTAAGGTTAAATGGACAATGTAACAAAAGCAAGGTCAAAATGCACTTGAAAATTTAATATTTTGTTCGAAATAGCGGCTTAATAGACAAGTTTTGTTTAAACTTGTATATTTACCGTTATTTCGAACCAAATTTGAAATTTTTACGAACGTTTATATATTGCGTGGGTTAAATTGTGCAGTTAACCCACATTTTGAACAATTTAAATACTATAAAAATGAATAGAGGTGACAAAACACACGCTTTGGTAGTAATTTTTGCTTAGTAATATTTTTTTTGTGTTATTTTGAACCAAATTTTCAACTTTTAAGGGCAATTGAATGTCATTTGGGCTGAAATTCTCCATTTAACGACATTTTGAACATTTTTAATATGAATAATTGAGTTGTGGTGATAAAACACACTATGGTAGAGTTTTGGTATTAATCGTTCAAAATGACGTTCAAATGTATTAAAAATGAAAAAAAAACACACAAAAAATATAATAAATTAGCAAAAAATTACTACCAAAGCGTGTGTTTTATCACCACATTTCAATTTTTTTATATTTAAATTGTCCAAAATGAGGTTTAAAATGGACCATTTAATCCTACGAAACATAAAAATACACGTTAAAATTTGATATTTTGTTCGAAATAAAGGTAAAACCGATAAGTTTTGTGTAAACTTGTCTAATAACCGTTTTTTCGAACCAAATTTTAAACTTTTACGTGCATTTAATATTGCGTGGGGTAAAGTTGTGCATTTTACCCACATTTAAAAAAAATTTAAATATCAAAAAATTGAGTTATGGTGACAAAACACACGCTTTGGTAGTAACTTTTGCTTATTTATATATTTTTTGTGTTTTGGTTCATTATTTGTCCATTTGATCACCATTTTGAACAACATGTACCAAAATCTTCATAAAATAATGTGTAAATGGATAATCTCATCCAAATGACATAAAATTGCACCTAAAAAATTGTTGTTTTAATAGAAATAACGGTAAATCGACAAGTTGACACACAACGTTTAGTTTTAACCGTTATGTTGAACCAAATATTTAATTTTTAAGTGCAATTTATTGTCATTTAATGTGCAATTCTCCATTTAACCGACATTTTTAACAATGTAAATATAAAACAATTGAGATGTGGTGATAAAATTAAGTTTGGTAGTATTTTGGTATTTATTTATCAAAATTACGGTCAAATGGACAAATAATGAATAGAAATACAAACAAATAATAAATAAGCAAAAATCACTACCAAAGCGTGTATTTTATCACCACAAATCTTTTTTGTATGTTTCCAAAATTTGGGTAGAATGGACAATATAACCCCACACAACATAAAAATGCGCTTAAAAATTATTTTTTCGAAATAACGGTAAAACAGACAATTTTTGTTTGAACTTGTCCATTTACCGTTATTTCGAACCAAATTTTAAATTATATCGTGCATTTTGATATTGCGTGGGGTTAAATTGTGCATTTTACCCACATTTTGAACAATTTAAATATTAAAAACTTGAATTGTGGTGACAAAACACACGCTTTGGTAGTATTTTTTCTTATTTATATTTTTTTTGTGTAATTTTGGACCAAATATTTAATTTTTAAATATAATTAAATGTCATTTGGGGTGAAATTCCTCATTAAACCGACATTTTGAACAATTTTAATATGTAACAATTGAATTGTGGTGATAAAACTCACTTTGGTAGAGAAATGGTATTAGTTAATCAAAATACGACTTAGAGCAATTGTATTAATTTTTCAAAAGCTTCAAATGAACAAAGAATGAATAAAAACAAAAAAAAATATAATTTAGCAAAAATTACTACCAAATCGTGTGTTTTATCAACACCAACTCAATTTTTTTTATATTTTAATTGTCCAGCACAGTGGTAAAATGGACCACTGAAACCCGCAAAACATAAGAATGCACGTTAAATTAACGGTTTTAAGTAAACTTGCCTATTTACCTTTATTTCGAACAAAATATAAATAAGCAATAATAACTACCAAAGCGTGTATTTTGTCACCACAAATCTATTTTGTATATTCCAATTGGGGTCAAATGGACCATTTAACCCCACGCAACATAAAAATGCACGTAAAAATTTAATATTTTGTTCGAAATAACGGTCAAACAGACACGTTTTGTGTAAACTTGACTTTTAACCGTTATTTCGAACCAAATTTTAAATTTGTGCGTGCATTTTTATATTGCAGGATATAATTGTGCATTATAATACTGCATTGATATAATTGTGCATTTTACCCACATTTGAACAATTTAAAAATAATTTATTTTAATTGTGGTGACAAAACACACGCTTTGGTAGTAATTATTGCTTATTTACATTTTTTTTGTATTATTTTGAACCAAATATTTAATTTTAAGTGCCATTTAATATTTATTTGGACTGATATTCTCCATTTAAACCACATTTTAAACATTTTTTATATGAAACAATTGAGTTCTGGTGATAAAACACACTTTGGAAGAATTTTGGTATTTATTGTTCAAAATAACGTACAAAAATAATGAATAAAAACACAAAAAAAATATTAATTAGCAAAAATTACTACCAAAGCGTGTCTTTTATCACCACAACTCAATTTGTTTATATTTTTATTGTCCAAAATGTGGGTAAAATGGACCATTTAACCCCGCGCAACATTAAAAAGCACGTAAAAATTTAATATTTTATTCGAAATAACGATTAAAAAGGCCAGTTTTGTGTAAACTTGTCTTTTAACCGTTATTTTGAATCAAATTTTAACGTGCATTTTTATGTTGCGTTGGGTTAAATTGTGCATTTTACCAACAAAAACAAATATAAAAACAATACAAATATAAAAAAATTGAATTGTGGTGACAAGACAAATGATTTCGTAGTAATTTTTGCTTATTAATATTTTTTTTGTGTTATTTTGAACCAAATTTTTTATTTTTAAGTGCAATTTAATGTCATTTAGGCTAGAATGCTCAAATTTTTCGACATTTTGAACAATTTTTATATTTAATAATTGAGTTGTGGTGATAAAACACACTTTAGTTGAATTTTGTTATTAATTGTTCAAAATGACGTTCAAATGGACCAATAATGAATAAAAACACAGAAAAAATATAAATTAGCAAAAATTACTACCAAAGCGTGTGTTTTATTACCACAACTCAATTTTTTTTATATTTCAATTGTCCAAAATGTGAGTAAAATAGACCATTTAAACCCGCACAACATAAAAAAGCACGTAAAAATTTAATATTTTGTTCGAAATAACGGTAAAACAGACAAGTTTTGTGTAAACTTGTCCATTTTTTGTTATTTCAAACCAAATTATAAATTTTTACGTGCATTTTTATATTGCGTAGGGTTTAATTGTGCATTTTACCCACATTTTAAACAAAACAAATATAAAAACATTGAATTGTTGTGACAAAACAAACGCTTTGGTAATAGTTTTTGCTTATTAATATTTTTTTTTGTTTTATTTTGAACCAAATATTTAATTTTTAAGTGCAATTTTGTGTCATTTGGGCTAAAATATTCGATTTAACCGACATTTTGAACAATTTTAATATGAAACAATTGAGTTGTGGTGATAAAACACACTTTGGTAGAATTTTGGTATTAATTGTTCAAAATGACGTTTAAATGGACAAATAATTAATAAAAACACAAAAAAAATCTTAATTAGCATAAAATACCACCAAAGCGTGTGTTTTATTTTTTATTTAATTTTTTATTTTTTTATTTTTTTATAAAGAAGTCTTCAAATACGACTTGACATTAAAAATGACGTTATAGTCAGACATATAAAATAATATTAAAAATCAGGAAGAAGCAAAGTGTTGCTTCAAACTTCGTTTTAAGGTATCCTTGCTAGAAGTAAAATCGAACAGGTGATTTATGTGATTAAAGCTTTTGCACATCATGTTAATCGGTTCATTAGAACCATAGTTAGTTCTATGGACATCAACTTGCAAGAACTCATTTCTTCTAAGATGTCTACTGGGTACTTTAATTTGTTAATTTTCCAGTATTGATTGTGCGTCAATGTGACCTTATAAAATATTACCAACAAACGAACACTTTAAAAGCTCACGTCCATTTTCCAGAGTTGCTTTGTTGTTTGTTTTGCAGCCATCCAGATATGGTGGTTAACGTTGCAGGTTTTCATGATATGGTAATTCGTAATCATACTCCCAACCGCTTTTCCAAGTTAAATAACGGATACACTTTTTCTGAATACCCTCAAGTTTACTGATGTTTGTATCATAAAATGGACACCAAACAGTAACAGCGTATTCCAGTTGCAAACGTACGTATGCGAAATACAGAATCTTAATTGTCTCCAGGTCATAAATGTCTCCCGTCCATCGTTTAATAAAACTCCACATAGAATAAGATTTAGCAACACATTGTTCTATATGTTTGTTACTGCTCATATTTTCCACAAAAATAACACCAAGGTCTTTGATCTCTGATACTCGCTTTATTGGCATATTGTTAACTTCGTAATGTTTTAAAACTGGATTTAATTTCCGGTGGAATGATAAAGTCTTACACTTATTGATGTTCAGACTAAGAAGATTTGACTCACACCATATCGCTTAAAAGTCATAGAATGACTTCAGTTATTGCGTCGTTAAAATGGTAAAAATCCAATTATCACCACAACTCAATTTTTTTATATTTCAACTGTCGAAAATGTGGGTAAATGGACCATTTAACCCAACTCAACATAAAAATGCACGAAAAAATTTAATATTTGGTTCGAGATAACGGTAAAATAGCCATGTTTTGTTTAAACTTGTGTATTTATAGTTATTTCGAACCAAATTTTAAATTTTTACGTGCATTTTTATATTTTGAACAATTGAAATATCAAAAAATTGAGTTGTGGTGACAAAACACACGCTTAAGTTATAACTTTTGCTAATAAATATTTTTTTAGTATTTTTCTACATTATTTGTCCATTTGAATGTCATTTTGAACGACATGTAACAAATTCTTAACAATATAATGGGTAAATGGAAAATTTCACCCGAAATGACATAAAATTGCACCTAAAAATTAAAAATTCTTATCGAAATAACGGTAAACAGACAAGTTGAAACAAGACTTGTCGTTCTTACCGTTATTTTGAACCAAATATTTAATTTTTAAGTGCAATTTAATGTCATTTGGGCTAAAATTCTCCATTTAACCGACATTTTGAACAATTTTAATATGAAACAATTGATTTGTGGTGATAAAACACACTTTGGTAAAATTTTGGTATTAATTGTTCAAAATGACGTTCAAATGAACAAATAATGAAAAAATATACAAACAAAATATAAAAAAGCAATGATAACTACCAAAACGTGTGTTTTGTCACCAAAAATCTATTTTGTATATTCCAATTATTCAAAATGTGGGTAAAATGGACCATATAACCCCACACAACATAAAAATGCACGTAATAATTTAATTATTTGTTCGAAAACGGTAAAACAGACAAGTTTTGTGTCAACTTGTCTATTTACCGTTTATCGAACCAATTTTTAAATTTTTGTGTGCCATTTTGATACTGCGGGGGGTAAAATTGTACATTAAACCCACAATTGAACAATTCAAATATAAAAAATTTGAATTGTGGTGACAAAACACACGCGTTGGTAGTAAGTTTTGCTTATTAAAATTTTTTTTTGTGTTGTTTTGAACCAAATATTTAAATTTCAAGTGCAATATAATGTCATTTGGGCTAAAGTTCTCCAATTAACTGACATTTTGAACAATTTTAATATGAAACCATTGAGTTGAAGTGATAAAATAAACTTTGGTAGAATTTTGCTATTTATTGTTTAAAATGACGTTCAAATGGACAAATAATGAAAAAAAATACTAACAAAAAATAAATAAGCAATAATTACTACCAAAGCGTGTGTTTCATCACCACAACTAAATTTTTTTATATTTCAATTGTCCAAAATGTGGGTAAAATGGACCATTAAACCCCGCGTAACATAAAAATGCACGTAAAAATTAAATATTTTGTTCGAAATAACGGTTGAACAGGCAAATTATGTGTTAACTTGTCAATCTAACCGTTATTTTGAACCAAAATTTAAATTTAAACGTGCATTTTTATGTTGCGTTGGATTAAATTGTGCACTTTACCAACAAATACAAATATAAAAACAATAAAAATATAAAATAATTGAATTGTGGTGTAAAAACAAACGCTTTGATAGTAATTTTTGCTTATTAATATTTTTTTGTGTTATTTTGAACCAAATTTAAAATTTTTAAGTGCAATTTAACGTCAGTCGGGCTAAAATTCTCCATTTAACCGACATTTTGAACAATTTTAATATGAAACAATTGAGTTGTGGTGATAAAACAGACTTTGGTATAATTTTGGTATTAATTGTTCAAAATGACGTTCAAATGGACAAATAATGAATGAAAATACATAAATTATATAAATTAGCAAAAATAACTACCATAGCGTGTGTTTTATCACAACAACTAAATTTTTTTATATTTCAATTGTCCAAAATGTGGGTAAAATGGACCATTTAACCCCGCGCAACATAAAAATTTACGTAAAAATTTAATATACTTTTCGTAATATCGGTTAAACAGACCAGTTTTGTGTAAACTTGCCTATTTACCGTTATTTCGAACCAAATTTTAAATTTAGACGTGCATTTTTATATTGCGTGGGGTTTCATTGTGCATTTTACCAACATTTTATACAAAAAAATATAAAAAAATTGAATTGTAGTGACAAAACAAACGCTTTGGTAGTAATTTTTGCTTATTAATATTTTTTTTGTTTTATTTTGAACCAAATATTAATTTTTAAGTGCAATTTAATGTCATTTGAGCTAAAATTCTCCATTTAACTGACATTTTGAACAATTATATTATGCAAAATAATTGTTCGAAATAAAGGTTAAACCGATAAGTTTTGTTAAAACTTGTCTATTTATAGTTATTACGAACCAAATTTTAAATTTGAACGTGCATTTTTATATTGCGTGGGGTAAAATTGTGCATTTTACTCACAATTTGAACAGTTTAAATATCTTAAAATTGAGTTCTGGTGACAAAACAGCTAATTAATATTTTTTTTGTGTTTTTGTACATTATTTGTCAATTTGAACGTCATTTTACCGACATGTACCAATATCTTAACAAAATAATGGGTAAATAAAAAATTTTACCCCAAATAACATTAAATTGCACCTAAAATAAAATATACTAATCGAAATAACGGTAAATAGACAAGTTGATACAAAACTTGTCAATCTAACCGTTATTTTGAACCAAATATTCAATTTTTAAGTGCAATTTAATGTCATTTGAGGTAAAATTCTCCATTTAACTGACATTTTGAACAACTATAATATGAAAAAATTGAAATGTGGTGATAAAACACACTTTGTTAGAATTTTGGTATCAATTGTTCAAAATGACGTTCAAATGGACAAATAATGAATAAAAATACAAAAATAATATAAATTAGCTAAAATTACTACCAAAGCGTGTTTTTATCACCACAAATCTATCCAAATGTTCAAAATTTGGGTAAAATGGACAATATAACCCCACGCAACATAAAAATGCACGTTAAAATTTAATATTTTGTTCGAAATAATGGTAAAACGGACAAGTTTTGTGTAAACTTGTCAATTGTTCATTATTTTGAACAAAATTTTAAATTTTTACTTGAATTTTCAAGTTGCGTTAGGTTAAATTTTGCATTTAACCCACATCTAAAACAATTTAAATCTCAACAAATTGAGTTGTGGTGACAAAACTAACGCTTTTTTAGTAATTTTTGCTTATTAATATTTTTTTGTGTTGTTGTTCATTATTTGTCAATTTGAACGTCATTTTGAACGACTTGTACAAAAATCTTAACAAAATAATGGGTAAATAGAAAATTTTAACCCAAATGACATAAAATTGCCCCTTTAAATCAAATATGCTGGTGATAAAATTAACTTTGGTAGAATTTTGGTATTAATTGTTCAAAATGACGTTCAAATGGACAAATAATGAATAAAAACACAATAAAAATAAATAAGCAATAATAACTACCAAAGCGTATGTTTTATCACAATAACTAAATTTTTTTATATTTCAATAGTCCAAAATGTGGGTAAAATGGACCATTTAACCCCGCGCAACATAAAAATGCACGTAAAAATTTAATTTTTTTTTCGAAATAACGGTAAAACAGGCAAATTTTGTGTAAACTTGTCTATTTACCGTTATTTCGAACAAAAGTTTTAAATTGTACGTGCATTTTTATGTTGCGTGGGGTTAAATTGTGCATTTAACCCAGAAATAAAAATATTAAAACAAAGCAAATATAAAAAATTTTAATTGTGGTGACAAAACACACGCTTTGGTAGTAATTTTTGCTTATTAATATTTTATTTTGTGTTATTTTGAATCAAATATTTAATTTTTAAGTGCAATTTAATGTCATTTGGGCTAAAATTCTCCATTTAACCGACATTTTGAACAATTTCAATATAAAACAATTGAGTTGTGGTGATAAAATTAACTTTGGTAGATTTTTCGCATTAATTGTTCAAAATGACGTTCAAATGGACATATAATGAACAAAATCACAAAAAAAATAAATAAGCAAAAATTACTACCACAGCGTGTGTTTTATCACCACAACTAATTTTTTTTATATTTCAATAGTCCAAAATGTGGGTAAAATGGATCATATAAACCTGCGCAACATAAAAATGCACGTTAAAATTTAATATTTTGTTCCAAATAACGGTAAAACAGACAAGTTTTGTGTAAACTTGTCAATTGTTCGTTATTTCGAACAAAATTTTAATTTTTTACGTGCATTTTAATATTTTGAACAATTTAAATATCAAAAAATTGAAGTGTGGTGCCAAAACACATGCTTAAGATGGTGTTTTTGCTAATTCATTTTTTTTTCATTCATTATTTGTTCATTTTAACGTCATTTTGAACGACATGTACCAGAATCTTAACCAAATAATGGGTAACTGGAAAATTTCACCCGAAATGACATTTAATTGCACCTAAAAATTTAATATTCTAATCGAAATAACGGAAAATAGACAAGTTGACACAAAACTCGTCGTTTTTACCGTTATTTTGAACCAAATATTTAATTTTTAAGTGTAATTTTATGTTATTTGGGGTTAAATTCTCCATTTTAACCGACATTTTGAACAATTTACATATGAAACAATTGAGTTGTGGTGATAAAATTAACATTGGTAGAATTTTGGTATAAATTGTTCAAAAGGACATTCAAATGGACAAAAAATAAATCAAAATTCAAAAATAATATAAATTAGCAAAAATTTCTATCAAAACGTGTCTTTTATCACCACAAATCTATTTTTTGTATATTCAAATTGGTCCAAATTTCAGTAAAATGGTCAAAATAACCCACGCAACAAATAAATACACGTGAAAATTTAATATTTTTTTCGAAATGACGGGTATACAGACCAGTTTTGTTTAAACTTTACTATTTACCGTTATTTCGAACCAAATTAAAAATTTCAACGTGCATTTTTATATCGCAAGGGGTTGAACTGTGCATTTAACCTACATCTTGAACAATTTAAATATCAAAAAATTGAGTTATGGTGACAAAACACACGCTTTAGTGGTAATTTTTGCTAATTAGTATTTTTTTTGTTTTTGTTTAATCTTTGCCCATTTGAACGTCATTTTGAACGACATGTACCAAAATCTTAACAAAATATTGGGTAAATGGAGAATTTCACCCCAAATGACATAAAATTGGAACTTAAAATTAAATATTCTAATCGAAATAATGATAAATAGACAAGTTGCCACAAAACTTGTCGTTTTCTACAAATAATGAACAAAAAATACAAACAATAAATAAATTAGCAAAAATTACTACCAAAGCGTGTGTTTTATCACTGGAAATCTATTTTGTATATCAGGGACCATATAAAATGGACCATATTACCCCACGCAACATAAAACTGCAAGTAAAAATTTTATATTTTGTTCAACATAATGGTATAAAAGACAAGTTTGGTTAAAACTTGTATATTAACCATTATTTCGAACAAAATTTTAAAATTTTACGTGCATTTTTATGTTGCGTGGGGTAAAATTGTGCATTTAACTTACATTTCAACAATAAAAATGTAAATAAATTGAATTGCGGTGACAGAACACTAGCTTCGCCGACGCTTGAGTAGAAATTTTTGCTTAAAAATGTTGTTTTTGTGTTATTTTGATCCAAATATTAAATTTTTAAGTGCAATTTAATGTCATTTGGGCTTACATTTTTCATTAAACCGACATTTTGAACAATTTCAAAATGCAACAATTGAGTTTTGGTGATAAAACACACTTTGGTAGAATTTTGATATTATTTGTTCAAAATGACGTTCAAATGGACAAATAATAAACAAAATCACAAAAAAAAATATAAATTAGCAAAAATTACTACCAAGCCGCGTGTTTAAGAACCACAGCTCATTTTTTTTTATATTTTAATTGTCCAAAATGTGGATAAAATGGACCATTTAACCCGTCGCAACATATAATTGCACGTAAAAATTTAATATTTGGTTCGAAATGAGGGTAAAACAGAAAAGTTTTGTGAAAAATTGCCTATTTACCGTTATTTTGAACCAAATTATAAAATTTTACGTGCATTTTTATATTGCGTGAGGTTTACTTGTTCATTTTACCCACATTTTGAACAATTTAAATATAAATAAATTGAATTGTGGTGACAAAACACACGCTTTGGTAGAAATTTTTGCTTATTAATATGTTTTGTGTTTTTGTTCATTATTTGTCCATTTAAACGTCAT
Source organism: Tipula lateralis (assembly GCA_963932295.1). Taxonomy (NCBI): domain Eukaryota; kingdom Metazoa; phylum Arthropoda; class Insecta; order Diptera; family Tipulidae; genus Tipula; species Tipula lateralis. Next base: position 88,504 of record CAWVQQ010000463.1, on the reverse strand, counting down.
TTTGAACGACATATATCAAAATATTTACGAGGTAATCGGTAAATGGGGAATTTCACCCGAAATGACATTAAATTTCACCTAAAAATTAAATATTTTTATTGAAATTACGGTAAATAGACAAGTTGACACAAAACTTGTCGTTTTAAACCGTTCATATGAACCAAATTTTTAATTTTTAAATGCAATCTAATGCCATTTGGGGTGTAATTCTCCATTTAACCGACATTTTGAACAATTTAAATATGAAACAATTGAGTTGTGGTGATAAAATTAACTTTGGTAGAATTTTGGTATAACTTGTTCAAATGACGTTCAAATGGACAAATATTGAATTACCAAAGCGTGTGCTTTATCACATCAAATCTATTTTGTATATTCAAATTGTTCAAAATTTGGGTAAAATGGACCATATAACCCCACACAACATAAAAATGCACGTAAAATTTTAATCTTTTGTTCGAAATAACGGTAAAACAGACAAGTTTTGTGTAAACTTGTCTATTTGCCGTTATTTCGAACAAAATTTTAACGTGCATATTTAACGTGCATTTTTATGTTGCGTTGGGTTAAATTGTTCATTTAAGCCTCATTTAAAACAATTTAAATATAAAAAAGTTGAGTTGTGGTGACAAAACACACGCTTTAGAAGAAATTTTTGCTAATTAAAATTTTTTCTGGTGTTTTTGTTCATTCTTTGTCCATTTGAATGCCATTTTGAACCAGTTGTACCAAAATCTTAACAAAATCATGGATCAAAGGAGAATTTTACCCGAAATGACAATAAATTGCACCTAAAAATTAATTATTTTGATCGAAATAACGGTAAATAGACAAGTTAACACAAAACGTGTCATTTTTACTGTTATTTTGAACCAAACATTTTATTGTCAAGTGCAATCAAATGTCATTTGGGGTGCAATTGTCCCTTTAACCGACATTTTCGACAATTTAAATATGAAACAATTGAGTTGTGGTGATAAAACACACTTTGGTAGAATTTTGGTATTAATTGTTCAAAATGTCGTTCAAATGGACAAATAATGAATAAAAATACAAACAAAATATAAATAAGCAAAAAATACTACCAAAGCGTAAAAAAAATCACCACAAATCGTTTTTTGTATATTCAAATTGTTCAAAATTTGGGTATAATGAACAATATAACGCAACATGAAAATGCAAAAGTAATTTTTGCTAATTAATATTTTTTTTGTGTTTTTGTTCATTATTTGTCCATTTGAACGTCATTTCGAACGACATGTACCAAAATCTTAACAAAATAATAGGTAAATGGAGAATTTCACCCGAAATGATATAAAATTGCACCTAAAAATTAAATAATTTAAGCGAAAAAAACGGTAAATAGACAAGTTGACACAAAACTTGTCGTTAAAACCGTTATTTTGAACCAAATATTTTATTTTAAGTCCCATTAAATGTCATTTGGGGTGAAATTCTCCATAGACAAGTTGACACAAAACTTGTCGTTTAAACCGTTATTTTGAACCAAATATTTGGGGTGAAATTCTCCATTTTACCGACATTTTGAACAATTTAAATATGAAACAATTGAGTTGTGGTGATAAAATTAACTTTGATAGAATTTTGGTATTAATTGTTCAATATGACGTTCAAATGGACCAATATTGAATTACAACACCGAAATAATATAAATAAGCCAAAATTACTTCGAAAGCGTGTGTTTTATCACCACAAGTCTATTTTTGTATATTCCAATAGTTCAAAATAACCCCACGCAACATAAAAATGCACGTAAAAATTTAATATTTTGTTCAAAATGACGGCAAAACAGACTAGTTTGGTGTAAACTTGTCTATTGACCGTTATGCTTTGGTAGTAATTTTTGCTTATAAATATTTTTTTTGTGTTTCTTTGCACCAAATATTTAATTTTTAAGTGCAAATAAATTTCATTTGGGCTATAATTCTCCTTTTTACTGACATTTTGAACAATTTTAATATGAAACAATTGAGTTTTGGTGATAAAACACACTTTGGTAGAGTTTTTGCATTAATTGTTCAACATGACGTTCAAATGGACCCATAATGAATAAAAACACAAAAAAAATATAAATAAGCAAAAACTTACTACCAAAGCGTGTGTTTTATCACCACAACTCAATTTTTTTATATTTCAATTGTCCAAAATGTGGGTATAATTGACCATTAAACCCCGCGAAACATTAAAATGCACGTAAAAATTTAATATTTTGTTCGAAATAACGGTAAAACAGACAAGTTTTGTGTAAACTTGTCAATTGTTTGTTATTTCGAACAAAATTTTAAATTTTTACGTGCATTTTTATGTTGCGTAGGCTGAAATTCTGCATTTAACCCACATTTTAAACAAAAAAAAATAAAACAATAAATTTATGGTGACCAAACACACGCTTTGGTAGTAATTTTTGATTATAAATATTTTTTTTTTGTGTTATTTTGAACCAAATATTCAATTTTTTAGTGCAATTTAGTGTCATTTGGGCTGAAATTCTCCATTTAACCGACATTTTGAACAACTTTAATATAAACCAATTGAGTTGTGGTGATATAACACACTTTGGTAGAATTTTGGTATTAATTTTTCAAAATGACGTTCAAATGGACCAATAATGAATAAAAACACAAAAAAAATTTTGAATTAGAAATATTTGCGTGTGTTTTATCACCAGAACTCAATTTTTTTATATTTCATTTGTCCAAAATGTGGGTTTGATGTACCAGTTAACCCCGCGCAACATAAAAATGCACGTAAAAATTTAATATTTTGTTCGGAATAACGGAAAAAACCGACAAGTTTTGTGTAAACTTGTCTATTGACGAAGGGTTAAGTTGTGCATTTTACCCACACAACAAAAAAAAAATTGAATTTTGGTGACAAAACACACGCTTCGTTAGAAATTTTTGCTATTTAATATTTTTTTTGTGTTTTTGTTCATTATTTGTCCATTTGAACGTCATTTTGAACGACATGTACCAAAATCTTAACAAAATAATAGGTTAATGGAGAATTTCACTCGAAATGACATAAAATTGCACCTAATCATTAAATATTTTATGCGAAAAAACGGTAAATAGACAAGTTGACACAAAACATGTCGTTTAAACCGTTATTTTGGACCAAATATTTAATTTTTTAGTGCAATTTAATTTCATTTGGGGTAAATTTCTCCATTTAACCGACACTTTGAATAATATAAATATGAAACAATTAAGTTGTGGTGATAAAATTAACTTTGATAGAATTTTGGTATTAATTGTTCAACATGATTGAACGTCATGCACCAATAATGAATAAAAACACAAAAAAAATATAAATAAGCAAAAAATTACTACCAAAGCTTGTGTTTTATCACCACAACTCAATTTTTTTATATTTCAATTGTCCACAATGTGGGTTAAATGGACAATTTAACCCTTCGCAACATAAAAATGCACGTAAACATTTAATATTTTGTTTGAAATAACGGTAAAACAGACAAGTTTTGTTTAAACTTGTCTATTTACCGATATTTCGAACCAAATTATAAAATTTTACGTGCATTTTTATATTGCGTGAGGTTATATTGTTCATTTTCCCCACATTTTGAACAATTTAAATATAAAAAAATTGAATTGTGGTGACAAAATACACGCTTTGGTAGTAATTTTTGCTTAGTAATATTTTTTGTTGTGTTTTTTTGAACCGAATATTTAATTTTTAAGTGCAATTTAGTGTCATTTGGGCTGAAATTCTCCATTTTACCGACATTTTAAACATCTTCAATATGAAACAATTGAGTTGTGGTGATATAACACACTTTGGTAGAATTTGGTATTAATTGTTCAAAATGACGTTCAAATGGACAAATAATGAATAAAAACACAAAAGCAATATAAATTAGCAAAAATTACTACCAAAGCGTGTGTTTTATCACAACAACTCAATTTTTTGTAAATTTCAATTGTCCAAAATGTGGATTAAATGGACCATATAACGTGTGGCGGGTCAAGATATTTGTTGAATAATATTTCAAACCGCTTATTTTTTATTAATGCAGCTTTTTCAATACCGAATTTTATAACGTCACGTTCTATCGTATAATCGAGGTAAATATAATATTCACAGTGACAAGTGCACCATCTTTATTCCTGTAGAATATCCTCGTTTTGATAGCATATTTAGTACAGTCGGTTGTTACTACTTTTGAATAGATATTTTGTTGTTCGTGTTCGACATCTATTCAAAGTATAATGCACCACATTATTAACTTACATTATCATAATTAGCAACTGCATTATCTTATTTTGATGTTAGTATTTCTCGATCGTGGCGCGCGTGTCCTCCCTCTTGGTTGAGTGACAAGCCAATTATTTTCGGCCATTACTTTCATTACCTTTTTACACTTGTTGGTGGTCAACTACATTTTTGTGGAGTGGTGAAGTGGAAAATTTAATAAATAAATAAAAACATTTTAACAATATATTGAACAATATAAATTGAATGATAAATAAATTATTTATGAAAATAAAATAAATATAAAATTTACAAATTAAATAAAAACATTTTTAACATACAAAATAAAATTAATTAAATATACACAAATAAAAGTGTAATAAACCCATCTCAACATAAAAATACACGTAAAAATTTAATATTATGTTCGAAATAACGGTAAAACAGACAAGTTTTGTGTAAACTTGTCTTTTTACCGTTATTTCGAACCAAATTTTAAATTTTAACGTGCATTTTTATGTTGCGTGGGATTGAATTGTTCTTTTTACCTACATTTTAAACAATTTTAATATCAAAAAATTGAGTTGTGGTGACAAAACACACGCTTTATCAGTAATTTTTGCTAATTCATATTTTTTGTGTTTTTGTTCATTCTTTGTCCATTTGAACGTCATTTTGAACGACATGTATCAAAATCATAACATAATAATGGGTTAATGAAGAATTTCACCCGAAATGACATTAAATTGCACCTTAAAATTAAATATACTAATTGAAATAACGGTAAATAGAGAAGTTGACACAAAACTTTTCGTTCTTCCCGTTATTTTGACCAAATATCTAATTTTGAAGTGCAATTTAATGTCATTTGGGGGTGAAATTCTCCATTTAACCGACATTTTGAACAATTTCAAAATGAAACAATTGAGTTGTGGTGAAAAAATTAACTTGGGTAGAATTAAGGTATTAATTGTTCAAAATGACGTTCAAATGGACAAATAATGAATAAAAATACATAAAATAATATAAATTAGCAAAATTTACTACCAAAGCGTGAGTTTTGTCACCACAAATCTTTCCAATTGTTCAAAATTGGGGTAAAATGGACAATATAAACCCACGCAACATAAAAATGCCCGTAAAAATTTTATATTTTGTTCGAAATAACGGAAAAACAGACCAGTTCTGTGTAAACTTATCTATTTATCGTTATTTGGTCTCAAATTTTAAATATTTAAGTGCATATTTACATTGCGTTAAGTAAAATTGTGCATTTTACCCACATTTTGAACAATTTTAATAGAAAAAAATTGAATTGTGGTGACAAAACACACGCTTTGGTAGTTATTTTTGCTGATTTATTTTTTTTGTGTTAATTTGAACCAAATATTTTATTTTAAAGGGTAATTTAATGTAATTTGTGGTGAAATTCTCCAGTAAACCAACATTTTGAACAATTACAATATGAAAAAATTGAGTTGTTGTGATAAAACACAATTCAAAAGTATTTTTGTATTTATTGTTCAAAATGACGTTCAAATGGATAAATAATGAATAAAAACACAAAAAAAATATAAAAAAGCAAGAAATACCAAAGCGTGTGTTTTATCACCACAACTCAATTTTTTTATATTTCAATTGTCCAAAATGTGGGTAAAATGGACCATTTAACCCCGCGCAACATTAAAAAGCACGTAAAAATTTAATATTTTGTTCGAAATAACGATTAAACAGGCCGGTTTTGTGTAAACTTGTCTTTTAACCGTTATTTCGAATCAAATTTTAACGTGCATTTTTATGTTGCGTTGGGTTTAATTGTGCATTTTACCAACAAAAACAAATATAAAAACAATACAAATATAAAAAAATTGAATTGTGGTGACAAGACAAATGATTTCGTAGTAATTTTTGCTTATTAATATTTTTTTTGTGTTATTTGGAACCAAATTTTTTATTTTTAAGTGCAATTTAATGTCATTTAGGCTAGAATGCTTAAATTTACCGACATTATGAGCAATTTTTATATGAAATAATTGAGTTGTGGTAATAAAACACACTTTAGTTGAATTTTGGTATTTATTGTTCAAAATGACGTTCAAATGGACCAATAATGAATAAAAACACAAAAAAAATATAAATTAGCAAAAATTACTACCAAAGCGTGTGTTTTATTACCACAACTCAATTTTTTTTATATTTCAATTGTCCAAAATGTGAGTAAACTAGACCATTTAAACCCGCACAACATAAAAAAGCACGTAAGAATTTAATATTTTGTTCGAAATAACGGTAAAAAAGACAAGTTTTGTGTAAACTTGTCCATTTTTTGTTATTTCGAACCAAATTATAAATTTTTACGTGCATTTTTATATTGCGTAGGGTTTAATTGTGCATTTTACCCACATTTTAAACAAAACAAATATAAAAACATTGAATTGTTGTGACAAAACAAACGCTTTGGTAATAGTTTTTGCTTATTAATATTTTTTTATGTTCTATTTTGAACCAAATATTTAATTTTGAAGTGCAATTTTGTGCCATTTGGGCTAAAATTCTCGATTTAACCGACATTTTGAACAATTTTAATATGAAACAATTGAGTTGTGATGATAAAACACACTTTGGTAGAATTTTGGTATAAATTGTTCAAAATGACGTTTAAATGGACAAATAATTAATAAAAACACAAAAAAAATCTTAATTAGCATAAAATACCACCAAAGCGTGTGTTTTATTTTTTATTTAATTTTTTATTTTTTTTATTTTTTTATAAAGAAGTCTTCAAATACGACTTGACATTAAAAATGACGTTATAGTCAGACATATAAAATAATATTAAAAATCAGGAAGAAGCAAAGTGTTGCTTCAAACTTCGTTTTAAGGTATCCTTGCTAGAAGTAAAATCGAACAGGTGATTTATGTGATTAAAGCTTTTGCACATCATGTTAATCGGTTCATTAGAACCATAGTTAGTTCTATGGACATCAACTTGCAAGAACTCATTTCTTCTAAGATGTCTACTACGTACTTTAATTTGTTAATTTTCCAGTATTGATTGTGCGTCAATGTGACCTTATAAAATATTACCAACAAACGAACACTTTAAAAGCTCACGTCCATTTTCCAGAGTTGCTTTGTTGTTTGTTTTGCAGCTATCCAGATATGGTGGTTAACGTTGCAGGTTTTCATGATATGGTAATTCGTAATCATACTCCCAACCGCTTTTCCAAGTTAAATAACGGATACACTTTTTCTGAATACCCTCAAGTTTACTGATGTTTGTATCATAAAATGGACACCAAACAGTAACAGCGTATTCCAGTTGCGAACGTACGTATGCGAAATACAGAATCTTAATTGTCTCCAGGTCATAAATGTCTCCCGTCCATCGTTTAATAAAACCCCACATAGAATAAGATTTAGCAACACATTGTTCTATATGTTTGTTACTGCTCATATTTTCCACAAAAATAACACCAAGGTCTTTGATCTCTGATACTCGCTTAATTGGCATATTGTTAACTTCGTAATGTTTTAAAACTGGATTTAATTTCCAGTGGAATGATAAAGTCTTACACTTATTGATGTTCAGACTAAGAAGATTTGACTCCCACCATATCGCTTAAAAGTCATAGAATGACTTCAGTTATTGCGTCGTTAAAATGGTAAAAATCCAATTATCACCACAACTCAATTTTTTTATATTTCAACTGTCGAAAATGTGGGTAAATGGACCATTTAACCCAACTCAACATAAAAATGCACGAAAAAATTTAATATTTTGTTCGAGATAACGGTAAAATAGCCAAGTTTTGTTTAAACTTGTGTATTTATGTTATTTCGAACCAAATTTTGAATTTTTACGTGCATTTTTATATTTTGAACAATTGAAATATCAAAAAATTGAGTTGTGGTGACAAAACACACGCTTAAGTTATAACTTTTGCTAATAAATATTTTAGTATTTTTCTACATTATTTGTCCATTTGAATGTCATTTTGAACGACATGTAACAAATTCTTAACAATATAATGGGTAAATGGAAAATTTCACCCGAAATGACATAAAATTGCACCTAAAAGTTAAAAATTCTAATCGAAATAACGGTAAACAGACAAGTTGAAACAAGACTTGTCGTTCTTACTGTTATTTTGAACCAAATATTTAATTTTTAAGTGCAATTTAATGTCATTTGGGGTGAAATTCTCCATTTAACCGACATATTGAACAATTTCAATATGAAACAATTGATTTGTGGTGATAAAACACACTTTGGTAGAATTTTGGTATTATTTGTTCAAAATGACGTTCAAATGAACAAATAATGAAAAAATATACAAACAAAATATAAAAAAGCAATGATAACTACCAAAACGTGTGTTTTGTCACCAAAAATCTATTTTGTATATTCCAATTATTCAAAATGTGGGTAAAATGGACCATATAACCCCACACAACATAAAAATGCACGTAATAATTTAATTATTTGTTCGAAAACGGTAAAACAGACAAGTTTTGTGAAAACTTGTCTATTTACCGTTTATCGAACCAATTTTTAAATTTTTGTGTGCCATTTTGATACTGCGGGGGGTAAAATTGTACATTTAACCCACAATTGAACAATTCAAATATAAAAAATTTGAATTGTGGTGACAAAACACACGCGTTGGTAGTAAGTTTTGCTTATTAAAATTTTTTTTTGTGTTGTTTTGAACCAAATATTTAAATTTCAAGTGCAATATAATGTCATTTGGGCTAAAGTTCTCCAATTAACTGACATTTTGAACAATTTTAATATGAAACCATTGAGTTGAAGTGATAAAATAAACTTTGGTAGAATTTTGCTATTTATTGTTTAAAATGACGTTCAAATGGACAAATAATGAAAAAAAATACTAACAAAAAATAAATAAGCAATAATTACTACCAAAGCGTGTGTTTCATCACCACAACTAAATTTTTTTATATTTCAATTGTCCAAAATGTGGGTAAAATGGACCATTAAACCCCGCGTAACATAAAAATGCACGTAAAAATTAAATATTTTGTTCGAAATAACGGTTGAACAGGCAAATTATGTGTTAACTTGTCAATCTAACCGTTATTTTGAACCAAAATTTAAATTTAAACGTGCATTTTTATGTTGCGTTGGATTAAATTGTGCACTTTACCAACAAATACAAATATAAAAACAATAAAAATATAAAATAATTGAATTGTGGTGTAAAAACAAACGCTTTGATAGTAATTTTTGCTTATTAATATTTTTTTGTGTTATTTTGAACCAAATTTAAAATTTTTAAGTGCAATTTAACGTCAGTCGGGCTAAAATTCTCCATTTAACCGACATTTTGAACAATTTTAATATGAAACAATTGAGTTGTGGTGATAAAACAGACTTTGGTATAATTTTGGTATTAATTGTTCAAAATGACGTTCAAATGGACAAATAATGAATGAAAATACATAAATTATATAAATTAGCAAAAATAACTACCATAGCGTGTGTTTTATCACAACAACTAAATTTTTTTATATTTCAATTGTCCAAAATGTGGGTAAAATGGACCATTTAACCCCGCGCAACATAAAAATTTACGTAAAAATTTAATATACTTTTCGTAATATCGGTTAAACAGACCAGTTTTGTGTAAACTTGCCTATTTACCGTTATTTCGAACCAAATTTTAAATTTAGACGTGCATTTTTATATTGCGTGGGGTTTCATTGTGCATTTTACCAACATTTTATACAAAAAAATATAAAAAAATTGAATTGTAGTGACAAAACAAACGCTTTGGTAGTAATTTTTGCTTATTAATATTTTTTTTGTTTTATTTTGAACCAAATATTAATTTTTAAGTGCAATTTAATGTCATTTGAGCTAAAATTCTCCATTTAACTGACATTTTGAACAATTATATTATGCAAAATAATTGTTCGAAATAAAGGTTAAACCGATAAGTTTTGTTAAAACTTGTCTATTTATAGTTATTACGAACCAAATTTTAAATTTGAACGTGCATTTTTATATTGCGTGGGGTAAAATTCTGCATTTTACTCACAATTTGAACAGTTTAAATATCTTAAAATTGAGTTCTGGTGACAAAACAGCTAATTAATATTTTTTTTGTGTTTTTGTACATTATTTGTCAATTTGAACGTCATTTTACCGACATGTACCAATATCTTAACAAAATAATGGGTAAATAAAAAATTTTACCCCAAATAACATTAAATTGCACCTAAAATAAAATATACTAATCGAAATAACGGTAAATAGACAAGTTGATACAAAACTTGTCAATCTAACCGTTATTTTGAACCAAATATTCAATTTTTAAGTGCAATTTAATGTCATTTGAGGTAAAATTCTCCATTTAACTGACATTTTAAACAACTATAATATGAAAAAATTGAAATGTGGTGATAAAACACACTTTGTTAGAATTTTGGTATCAATTGTTCAAAATGACGTTCAAATGGACAAATAATGAATAAAAATACAAAAATAATATAAATTAGCAAAAATTACTACCAAAGCGTGTTTTTATCACCACAAATCTATCCAAATGTTCAAAATTTGGGTAAAATGGACAATATAACCCCACGCAACATAAAAATGCACGTTAAAATTTAATATTTTGTTCGAAATTATGGTAAAACGGACAAGTTTTGTGTAAACTTGTCAATTGTTCATTATTTTGAACAAAATTTTAAATTTTTACTTGAATTTTCATGTTGTGTAGGGTTAAATTTTGCATTTAACCCACATCTAAAACAATTAAAATCTCAACAAATTGAGTTGTGGTGACAAAACTAACGCTTTTTTAGTAATTTTTGCTTATTAATATTTTTTTGTGTTGTTGTTCATTATTTGTCAATTTGAACGTCATTTTGAACGATTTGTACAAAAATCTTAATAAAATAATGGGTAAATAGAAAATTTTAACCCAAATGACATAAAATTGCCCCTTCAAATCAAATATTCTAATCGAAATTACGGTAAATGGACAAGTTGACACAAAACGTATCGTTTTCACCGTTATTTTGCACCAAATATTTAATTTTGAAGTGCAATTTAATGTCATTAAGGCTGGTGATAAAATTAACTTTGGTAGAATTTTGGTATTAATTGTTCAAAATGACGTTCAAATGGACAAATAATGAATAAAAACACAATAAAAATAAATAAGCAATAATAACTACCAAAGCGTGTGTTTTATCACAATAACTCAATTTTTTGTATATTTTAATTGTCCAAAATGTGGGTAAAATGGACCATTTAACCCCGCGCAACATAAAAATGCACGTAAAAATTTAATTTTTTTTTTGAAATAACGGTAAAACAGGCAAATTTTGTGTAAACTTGTCTATTAACCGTTATTTCGAACAAAATTTTAAAATTTGACGTGTATTTTGATGTTGCGTGGGGTTAAATTGTGCATTTAACCCAGAAATAAAAATATAAAAACAAAGCAAATATAAAAAATTTTAATTGTGGTGACAAAACACACGCTTTGGTAATAATTTTTGCTTAGTAATATTTTATTTTGTGTTATTTTGAATCAAATATTTAATTTTTCAGTCCAATTTAATGTCATTTGGGCTAAAATTCTCCATTTAACCGACATTTTGAACAATTTCAATATAAAACAATTGAGTTGTGGTGATAAAATTAACTTTGGTAGAATTTTCGCATTAATTGTTCAAAATGACGTTCAAATGGACATATAATGAACAAAATCACAAAAAAAATAAATAAGCAAAAATTACTACCACAGCGTGTGTTTTATCACCACAACTAAATTTTTTTATATTTCAATAGTCCAAAATGTGGGTAAAATAGATCATATAAACCTGCGCAACATAAAAATGCACGGTAAAATTTAATATTTTGTTCGAAATAACGGTAAAACAGACAAGTTTTGTGTAAACTTGTCAATTGTTCGTTATTTCGAACAAAATTTTAAATTTTGACGTGCATTTTAATATTTTGAACAATTTAAATATCAAAAAATTGAAGTGTGGTGCCAAAACACATGCTTGAGATGTTGTTTTTGCTAATTCATTTTTTTCATTCATTATTTGTTCATTTTAACGTCATTTTGAACGACATGTACCAGAATCTTAACCAAATAATGGGTAACTGGAAAATTTCACCCGAAATGACATTTAATTGCACCTAAAAATTTAATATTCTAATCGAAATAACGGAAAATAGACAAGTTGACACAAAACTCGTCGTTTTTACCGTTATTTTGAACCAAATATTTAATTTTTAAGTGTAATTTTATGTTATTTGGGGTTAAATTCTCCATTTAACCGACATTTTGAACAATATACATATGAAACAATTGAGTTGTGGTGATAAAATTAACATTGGTAGAATTTTGGTATAAATTGTTCAAAAGGACATTCAAATGGACAAAAAATAAATCAAAATTCAAAAATAATATAAATTAGCAAAAATTTCTATCAAAACGTGTCTTTTATCACCACAAACCTATTTTTAGTATATTCAAATTGGTCCAAATTTCAGTAAAATGGTCAAAATAACCCACGCAACAAATAAATACACGTGAAAATTTAATATTTTTTTCGAAATGACGGGTATACAGACAAGCTTTGTTTAAACTTTACTATTTACCGTTATTTCGAACCAAATTAAAAATTTCAACGTGCATTTTTATATCGCAAGGGGTTGAACTGTGCATTTAACCTACATCTTGAACAATTTAAATATCAAAAAATTGAGTTATGGTGACAAAACACACGCTTTAGTGGTAATTTTTGCTAATTAGTATTTTTTTTGTGTTTTTGTTTAATCTTTACCCATTTGAACGTCATTTTGAACGACATGTACCAAAATCTTAACAAAATATTGGGTAAATGGAGGATTTCACCCCAAATGACATAAAATTGGAACTTAAAATTAAATATTCTAATCGAAATAATGATAAATAGACAAGTTGACACAAAACTTGTCGTTTTCTACAAATAATGAACAAAAAATACAAACAATAAATAAATCAGCAAATATTACTACCAAAGCGTGTGTTTTATCACTGGAAATCTATTTTGTATATCAGGGACCATATAAAATGGACCATATTACCCCACGCAACATAAAATCGCAGGTAAAAATTTTATATTTTGTTCAACATAATGGTGTAAAAGACAAGTTTGGTTAAAACTTGTATATTAACCATTATTTCGAACAAAATTTTAAAATTTTACGTGCATTTTTATGTTGCGTGGGGTTAAATTATTCATTAAACTTACATTTGAAAAATAAAAATATAAAGTAATTGAATTGCGGTGACAAAACACTAGCTTCGCCGACGCTTGAGTAGAAATTTTTGCTTAAAAATGTTGTTTTTGTGTTATTTTGATCCAAATATTAAATTTTTAAGTGCAATTTAATGTCATTTGGGCTTACATTTTTCATTTAACCGATATTTTGAACAATTTCAAAATGCAACAATTGAGTTTTGGTGATAAAACACACTTTGGTAGAATTTTGATATTTTTTGTTCAAAATGACGTTCAAATAGACAAATAATAAACAAAATCACAAAAAAAAATATAAATTAGCAAAAATTACTACCAAAGCGCGTGTTTAAGAACCACAACTCATTTTTTTTTATATTTTAATTGTCCAAAATGTGGATAAAATGGACCATTTAACCCGTCGCAACAAAAAATTGCACGTAAAAATTTATTATTTGGTTCGAAATGAGGGTAAAACAGACAAGTTTTGTGAAAAATTGCCTATTTACCGTTATTTTGAACCAAATTATAAAATTTTACGTGCATTTTTATATTGCGTGAAGTTTACTTGTTCATTTTACCCACAATTTGAACAATTTAAATATAAAAAAATTGAATTGTGGTGACAAAACACACGCTTTGGTAGAAATTTTTGCTTATTAATATGTTTTGTGTTTTTGTTCATTATTTGTCCATTTAAACGTCATTTTGAACGACATATACCAAAATATTTACAAGATAATCGGTAAATGGGGAATTTCACCCGAAATGACATTAAATTTCACCTAAAAATTAAATATTTTTATTGAAATTACGGTAAATAGACAAGTTGACACAAAACTTGTCGTTTAAACCGTTATTATGAACCAAATTCTTAACTTTTAAATGCAATCAATGCCATTTGGGCTAAAATTCTCCATTTAACTGACATTTTGAACAATTTAAATATGAAACAATTGAGTTGTGGTGATAAAATTAACTTAGGTAGAATTTTGGTATAACTTGTTCAAAATGACGTTCAAATGGACAAATATTGAATTACCAAAGCGTGTGCTTTATCACTTCAAATCTATTTTGTATATTCATATTGTTCAAAATTTGGGTAAAATGGACCATAAAACCCCACACAACATAAAAATGCACGTAAAAATTTAATCTTTTGTTCGAAATAACGGAAAAACAGACAAGTTTTGTGTAAACTTGTCTATTTGCCGTTATTTCGAACAAAATTTTAACGTGCATATTTAACGTGCATTTTTATGTTGCATTGGGTTAAATTGTTCATTTAAGCCTCATTTAAAAAAATTTAAATATAAAAAAGTTGAGTTGTGGTGACACAACTCACGCTTTAGAAGTAATTTTTGCTAATTAAAATTTTTTCTAGTGTTTTTGTTCATTCTTTGTCCATTTGAATGCCATTTTGAACGATTTGTACCAAAATCTTAACAAAATCATGGATCAAAGGAGAATTTTACCCGAAATGACAATAAATTGCACCTAAAAATTAATTATTTTGATCGAAATAACGGTAAATAGACAAGTTGACACAAAACGTGTCATTTTTACTGTTATTTTGAACCAAACATTTTATTGTCAAGTGCAATCAAATGTCATTTGGGGTGCAATTGTCCCTTTAACCGACATTTTCGACAATTTAAATATGAAACAATTGAGTTGTGGTGATAAAACACACTTTGGTAGAATTTTGGTATTAATTGTTCAAAATGTCGTTCAAATGGACAAATAATGAATAAAAATACAAACAAAATATAAATAAGCAAAAAATACTACCAAAGCGTAAAAAAATCACCATAAATCGTTTTTTGTATATTCAAATTGTTCAAAATTTGGGTATAATGAACAATATAACGCAACATAAAAATGCAAAAGTAATTTTTGCTAATTAATATTTTTTTGTGTTTTTGTTCATTATTTGTCCATTTGAACGTCATTTCGAACGAAATGTACCAAAATCTTAACAAAATAATAGGTAAATGGAGAATTTCACCCGAAATGACATAAAATTGCACCTAAAAATTAAATAATTTAAGCGAAAAAACGGTTAATAGACAAGTTGACACAAAACTTGTCGTTAAAACCGTTATTTTGAACCAAATATTTTATTTTTAGTCCCATTTAATGTCATTTGGGGTGAAATTCTCCATAGACAAGTTGACACAAAACTTGTCGTTTGAACCGTTATTTTGAACCAAATATTTTATTTTTAAGTGCAATTTTATGTCATTTGGGGTGAAATTCTCCATTTTACCGACATTTTGAACAATTTAAATATGAAACAATTGAGTTGTGGTGATAAAATTAACTTTGATAGAATTTTGGTATTAATTGTTCAATATGACGTTCAAATGAACCAATATTGAATTACAACACCGAAATAATAGAAAGAAGCCAAAATTACTTTACTTTACTTTATCACCACAAATCTATTTTTGTATATTCCAATAGTTCAAAATAACCCCACGCAACATAAAAATGCACGTAAAAATTTAATATTTTGTTCAAAATGACGGCAAAACAGACTAGTTTGGTGTAAACTTGTCTATTGACCGTTATGCTTTGGTAGTAATTTTCGTTTATTAATATATTTTTTGTGTTTCTTTGAACCAAATATTTAATTTTTTATTGCAAATAAATTTCATTTGGGCTGAAATTCTCCCTTTTACTGACATTTTGAAAAATTTTAATATGAAACAATTGAGTTTTGGTGATAAAACACACTTTGGTAGAGTTTTGGCATTAATTGTTCAACATGACGTTCAACTGGACCCATAATGAGTAAAAACACAAAAAAAATATAAATAAGCAAAAACTTACTACCAAAGCGTGTGTTTTATCACCACAACTCAATTTTTTTATATTTCAATTGTCCAAAATGTGGGTATAATTGACCATTAAACCCCGCGAAACATTAAAATGCACGTAAAAATTTAATATTTTGTTCGAAATAACGTTAATAAATTTCATTTGGGCTAAAATTCTCGATTTAACCGACATTTTGAACAATTTTAATATGAAACAATTGAGTTGTAGTGATAAAACACACTTTGGTAGAATTTTGGTATTAATTGTTCAAAATGACGTTCAAATGGACAAATAATGAATAAAAACACAAAAATAAATATTAATTAGCAAAAAATACTACCACAGCGTGTGTTTTTTACGATGTATGTATATTATCGCATGTTAGTGCTCACATCAATAAACTCCATATTAATTTATTAGATTTATTAAAGTTCGGTGATTTATATTATTAGACAAATACTAATGACTCCTTAATTTCGATAAAACTTGACTCCATAATTTCGATGTTTATTGCGATATAAATTAATTAATTATTGAAATTAACACAAGCTATTATTTATTATGTTTAACAATATATATTTTTATATACAAGATTCACTATTTATAATTAATTATTTAAAATTTTGTCATATTTTAAAATCGAAGTTAATCGAACAACGGGACAGAAAAAACTTATTTAAATTGAATGAAAAACTAATGAATACTGTTTTTGAAAGTTTACTTGAATAATACAAAAATCTATTTACAAGAGTTGTATACTCAACTATCTATTAAAGGTGCCAGTTTAAAAATTTTGATAATTATTCACAAATAAATTTAAGAGCGAGGTGTGAAGAAGCACCAAAATACCATGCGACACCACAAATACTCCCCTCCCAGAGAGATCGAAGATCTATCGACCAAGTAACAATCTGGTAGGAGCCCTGAGTAGTAGGGTGGCGGTATCGACTAAAACCAGATGTTGTTTAATTGTTAGAGTTGTGACGTAGAGTACCGGTATCGACTAAAAACAGATGTTGATTTAATTCAAGATTTGTGACGTCATATTGGCACCTCATAGTATGAAACTTTGTGCCGTGTTGAAAATATTTTGTGTAGGGATTGGTGTGACGTCATGATATGTTGTTGTTGTTGAATGAAATATTTTTTGTGGATCGTTAGTGTGACGTCATGATATATATAGTGTTGTGTGAATGAAAGAATATTTTATCACATATACAACACCACATACTTTATACTATGTTCTGAAATGAGAATTATAATAAAAAGATGCAGAATAAAAACTTGCATGTGTAATAATATGTCACGTCTAATTATGAAGTGTTCTTTGATTATTAATTCGTTGCAGTATTATAAGAATAATTTTATTTTTAGAATTTATTCTGTTATATGTGACGTTCAAAAAGAGGAGTGGTTTAGGTGGCGGTATCGACTAGATCCAGATGTTGAAATGTTTGTTCGATGTGGTGACTTATAATTTATATAAATTAAAATATAATTTTCTTGATTTTAAAATAAAAAAAAACAACAATGTAGTTTACGTATTAATAGTGTCTTAGGTTCGGATGTATTCGTTATCCAGATTTTCAGTATATGGTATTATTGCATTAATAATACTTTGAGATAAAATGAAGATCATATGTTTTTTTTATTTACTACAAGATCATGTATATAACAATACAAAAACAAAAACTGCATAAATAAAAATGTAAGTTAACAGATGACTATATTTAAATTGAACTGTTTTTATTTAGGTTATTTAAAGATATGGCACATGTTAGATAATATCTGTTTCATTGATCCACGAGGAGTGAGATTTATCAAAACCCAACCATTTGACTTTTACATTGCTTCCTTTACGTTGTAAGATTTTTTCCACTAAATAAACGTTAGGATTTTTAACTTTTTGCAGTTCATGTTCATAGAATCGGCCAGCTATTGGATGTTTTTGATAATCTTCTACTAAATACGTTACAGGATATTTGTTGTAAACACGAGTTATCTTGAATATCTCAGGTGACCAGTTGGGTGTATAACCTTTATCAAACTTTTCCTTGAATTTGCTGATCCTTACATATTCTCCGATTTTGTATTTACTTTTTGTAAAAATAGGTAGTTTGTAATCAAAAACTGTGGTTAATAATTTTCGTTCTACTCTTCTGTTATTAACATCTATAGGAGCTATGTTAATTGTTCGGTGTTTGGTATTATTGTATTGATCTACAATGTTGTTGAGTACATCCAACCATTTGTACGTTCCACGAAAGGTGAAATGTTTCCACATTTTTTCTTTTAATGTACGATTAAAACGTTCTACAATGGAGGCCTTTAAAATGGTATATGAAGAATAAAGATTGATATTATAATTTTTCATGATGTTTTTAAAAGAGCTGTTATAAAATTCTTTGCCTAGATCGGTTTGTTAATTTTTTGGTAATCGTTTGCTTCTTTCAAAAATGTCCGTCATAGCATCGGTTACTTCTTTAGCTGTCTAATTTTTCACTGGTTGTACCCATGCATATTTTGAGAATGTATCAATTACTGTTAATAGATATTTGTATCCTCTATTGATCTTTGCATAGGCCTGCATCTCCACTAAATCTGCCTGCCAAAGATCATCAATGCCACGAATTTTAACTTTCCTACGAGGAAATTTTTTACGTACTCGTTTATGGAGTTCGTTTACAACCTGTTGACGACTCATTATGAGTGTGTAAACATAAGTTAAATATACATATATAGGTTTAAATCAATGTTTCTAAATATTCAGTTTCACTTTAGAAATTATTGAAGAAAGACCTTTCTTTACACAATGTCCGAAAATAAAGAGAATATAGCAGATACTAATTCAGATTATTCTGGGAAAATCAAAACACAAACACGAATACTTCAAGAACCGAGTTTTGATGAATTCAATTTGAACATCAGCAACATGAATAGAGTTCAAAATCGGTTAAGAACTTTTGAGAATCAATGGAATAAATGGCTTATTGAACCCTTGGAGCTTTCACGAGCAGGATTTTACTACACTAAATTATGTGACCGAGTAAAATGTTTCAGCTGTGAAGGAGTTCTAGAAGATTGGAACATAACGGATGAAATTTGGGAAGAACATGCCTTTTGGTTTCCTCAATGCCAACATGTTACAAATATCAAAGGTGTTGCGTTTGCCGATCATATTCGGAGAAAATGGCTTCAACAATCACGTTTCCAAAAAATAAAATACGAATAAATAAAATTTTAAATTATGAAAGTTTCTTTTATTATGCATTTAATTGTGGAGGATTATAAATATTTGAATAGAAAGCATTTATTTATTTTATTTTTACACAAAATTGGTAGTTCGTTAAATAATCTGGAGTAGTTAAAATAACTGTATCCGATTGTTGGTGGTATGAAGAAATCATTCACATGTAGAGAACACGTTTTCTTGTCGAAACACTTAAACATGTACAAATTGTAATAGTTTGCAACATCGGGCCAAACAGTACTACTCCATGTAATGACTGATTGTAAAAATGGTGATGATAAAGATGAGCACTGTTCCCATTCATCTTGATTTAGCACGATTTTCTTATTACCATCCGTTAATAGAATGCTTCGTTCGTTATTTCTGCACGTAAGCTTAACATCACAATAACCAGTTATTTTTGGTAGTTCTAAAAATAAATTATTATTTTCACCGCTGAAGTGTTTATTTATTGTTGGTAAATTATTGAAAATTATGGAAGTCCAGGCTTCGGCATCCAACACATGAAAGACTGTGTTTTTGAACAATATTATTTCAGGCTTAAATGTTTCAGAACTGTAGCCGATGCTAAGATAACACGTATGTTGATTATTTAAAAAGTATGTGTGCGACAGCAACAAATTAGGTACAATCACTAACTTTTTTTATGGATAATCTTGTTTTCTTTACGTTGTCCATGCTTACTATCTTCCGGGAAACTAGTTTTTTAATGTAGATTCCTTTCGTATTTATACCTTTTCTTTTTTATTGTTTAGTTGACATATTCACAACTATTTTGAAAAATTGGTAATGATTTTCATGTTTAAACATGTTTTGTTGAGAATTTCTTCTCGAAAAGTTGTTTTACTTTTATATCATTTTGTATTCTATTTTTAGTATTAAATAATTTTACAAAATTTTTCATCGATTTCCGTCTGCATTTGGCCAGTAAAAATATACAGCAATAATGACCACAAACTCCGGTGAATGAACTCTGTAATTGTTGAATATTATAAAGCATGCTTTTGCTGTTTTTTTTAAAAAATTTTGCAATAGATGTGTAGTTTGATGGTGCTCTGCCATAGGAGTCAAAAAATTCTGCACACCCCGTTGATGTAAAATAAATTGCTAACCAGTGTTGGCCTGGTTTATTTGAGGTATCTGTATTAATAACATACATTGCAGGTTTGGATTTAACTGCTTTCGGGATTTTATCGATTGCAAAAACACCTTTAAAATACTTTCTGGTACATTTATGTGATGTCAATGCTTTCTGAATATCAGAAGTAGACATTGCATTGACAGTGTACGCCATTATAGTAAATTATACATTATTTTTAAAAATTAGTCTCTATTTATATTAATTTAAAAGCTCGTTATAATATTACGATTTTTATCAATTTCTAAAGTAGAATCATATTCCAGGTACACCAAACATGTTTTAGTTGTATTAAGAGATTCTCCAAATCTAGCCTCTATTCTTAAAGTTCCTTGATTCATTAGAGAGTTGCATGATTCATTGGCTGACATATCGGCGGTTAGATCAAAAGATAGCATAAAATACCCGTTCCTAAACATATCTTTAGTAATTAAATTTCCTTGAGGAGTATGTAAAGTTCCATTTGCTGTAAATAATGTTGAATATGCTCGAGCATACAGAGCTCCTTCTGAAAAACTCATTTCAATTGGTTCGTTAGGAATTTGAACACCATTTACATAAAGTGCGAATGATGTTATTTTGTTATGTTTAAAATTATAAGGGTTCTTAGATCTTTTCCCTGCAAACGAATCATTGTCAACCATCATAAATATTAAATTTGTAGGAAGTTGACCCATTACAATATTATCCAAGGAAATTGAACTTCCACCCGAGGAAATTGTAAATGATTTAATCTCATTTCGTTTGTAATGATATTTTGCTGTTGTATTTTCAAGCATTTAATGATAAGCAATTAATATATTTGGATTTATATGAGCATGCTTCATGTAAAGAGAAGCCTCAATAACTTTTGCTATGGATGTGTCTGTATCATTACTGAGTAAATAAAACTCCGGCTTATTCAAAGTTAAAGCAATTCGTAAATCAACATTGTTTAACAATAACAAAGGTTGATTCAGAATATCGGCATGTGTTTTTCCATATACTTTAACAACAGAACTGTTTTTAGTTAAATTCGATCTTGCTTTTAAACCATCATTTTCTGGAAGTGAATCGAGTTTTTTAGTATCCAAAGTCCAGCCCGGTAGTTGCAAATGTGTTTTATATGCATCATCACCGTAATTTAATAATTGTTCTAAATATGCTCGATAACTGTAGTTTCCATCAGTTGAGTTAATATTTTTTCCGTTTAAAGAAATGTTGACTTGTCGAAACAAGGAATGTAATATATTGTTCACAAAGCCTGGTTGTTCTTTGTCAGTCTCTTTATAAAAAGTTCCATCATTTTTAGTAATCTGGAGCTTCAAACACAAATTTATAGATGCTAAATCCAAATATGTATCACCGTGTCCGTAACATGCAAACTCAATGACTGATTGATTTTCTAAACTTGTAATGGGTTTGTAGGCAACTTCTTCGTTTTTTTAAATATTTGTTTGTATTGTAGGCGGTTGGAATAAATCTAATTCTGATTTCATACATTCGGTAAAGGCCATTATGTAAATATATCAATAATACGTTTTTTGTTTGATTTATTACTCAATTTACTTTTCTTCTTTTTCGCTATGTTGCGCTTGCAGCTAGACTTAGACTATTTCCGCGATTTTCTTAAACATCGTTTTATTGATTTTTTCAACCTTCCACCAAAACCAGACATTTGTTTAATTTTCTCTGCTGCTTTATCACGTAATTTATCAACAACTTGAAGCGATCTACCTCGAATTATTTCTTTAACAGGTTTTTGGGTATGAAGAAGATCTGAACCTATTTGAAGAGCTTCACCTTTTTAACCTCGCAAAGCGGATGTTAGTAGTGGTTTTAAGTAACAAAATATTCCACTTAAAAATCCTCCAACATCTCTACCTTTTTGGTACACTCTTGGAGTACGCAAAATTTGACCAAAATCTTTCTCATTATGCCCACCGCCCGATTGGCGAGAATAGTACTTTGTGTAATGACTATTCATTTTGAGTTAATGTAGTTCGAAATGTACAGAGTTTGTTTATATACCTTTTCGAAAGTGTAGCACTAGACTTGTCATAAATAAGCCACCATCGAAATTTATTTGCTCACCGTTTTCGTCGGCTATTAAAATACTTATTTCCGATATATTATTCTTTTCAATCAGACAATACTGTATGTTTTCTATTTGAATTATAGTAAATTATACATTATTTTTAAAAATTAGTCTCTATTTATATTAATGTAAAAGCTCGTTATAATATTACGATTTTTATCAATTTCTAAAGTAGAATCATATTCCAGGTACACCAAACATGTTTTAGTTGTATTAAGAGATTCTCCAAATCTAGCCTCTATTCTTAAAGTTCCTTGATTCATTAGAGAGTTGCATGATTCATTGGCTGACATATCGGCGGTTAGATCAAAAGATAGCATAAAATACCCGTTCCTAAACATATCTTTAGTAATTAAATTTCCTTGAGGAGTATGTAAAGTTCCATTTGCTGTAAATAATGTTGAATATGCTCGAGCATACAGAGCTCCTTCTGAAAAACTCATTTCAATTGGTTCGTTAGGAATTTGAACACCATTTACATAAAGTGCGAATGATGTTATTTTGTTATGTTTAAAATTATAAGGGTTCTTAGATCTTTTCCCTGCAAACGAATCATTGTCAACCATCATAAATATTAAATTTGTAGGAAGTTGACCCATTACAATATTATCCAAGGAAATTGAACTTCCACCCGAGGAAATTGTAAATGATTTAATCTCATTTCGTTTGTAATGATATTTTGCTGTTGTATTTTCAAGCATTTAATGATAAGCAATTAATATATTTGGATTTATATGAGCATGCTTCATGTAAAGAGAAGCCTCAATAACTTTTGCTATGGATGTGTCTGTATCATTACTGAGTAAATAAAACTCCGGCTTATTCAAAGTTAAAGCAATTCGTAAATCAACATTGTTTAACAATAACAAAGGTTGATTCAGAATATCGGCATGTGTTTTTCCATATACTTTAACAACAGAACTGTTTTTAGTTAAATTCGATCTTGCTTTTAAACCATCATTTTCTGGAAGTGAATCGAGTTTTTTAGTATCCAAAGTCCAGCCCGGTAGTTGCAAATGTGTTTTATATGCATCATCACCGTAATTTAATAATTGTTCTAAATATGCTCGATAACTGTAGTTTCCATCAGTTGAGTTAATATTTTTTCCGTTTAAAGAAATGTTGACTTGTCGAAACAAGGAATGTAATATATTGTTCACAAAGCCTGGTTGTTCTTTGTCAGTCTCTTTATAAAAAGTTCCATCATTTTTAGTAATCTGGAGCTTCAAACACAAATTTATAGATGCTAAATCCAAATATGTATCACCGTGTCCGTAACATGCAAACTCAATGACTGATTGATTTTCTAAACTTGTAATGGGTTTGTAGGCAACTTCTTCGTTTTTTTAAATATTTGTTTGTATTGTAGGCGGTTGGAATAAATCTAATTCTGATTTCATACATTCGGTAAAGGCCATTATGTAAATATATCAATAATACGTTTTTTGTTTGATTTATTACTCAATTTACTTTTCTTCTTTTTCGCTATGTTGCGCTTGCAGCTAGACTTAGACTATTTCCGCGATTTTCTTAAACATCGTTTTATTGATTTTTTCAACCTTCCACCAAAACCAGACATTTGTTTAATTTTCTCTGCTGCTTTATCACGTAATTTATCAACAACTTGAAGCGATCTACCTCGAATTATTTCTTTAACAGGTTTTTGGGTATGAAGAAGATCTGAACCTATTTGAAGAGCTTCACCTTTTTAACCTCGCAAAGCGGATGTTAGTAGTGGTTTTAAGTAACAAAATATTCCACTTAAAAATCCTCCAACATCTCTACCTTTTTGGTACACTCTTGGAGTACGCAAAATTTGACCAAAATCTTTCTCATTATGCCCACCGCCCGATTGGCGAGAATAGTACTTTGTGTAATGACTATTCATTTTGAGTTAATGTAGTTCGAAATGTACAGAGTTTGTTTATATACCTTTTCGAAAGTGTAGCACTAGACTTGTCATAAATAAGCCACCATCGAAATTTATTTGCTCACCGTTTTCGTCGGCTATTAAAATACTTATTTCCGATATATTATTCTTTTCAATCAGACAATACTGTATGTTTTCTATTTGATATGATTGTGCTAGACTTTTATCAGTAAATGCTCCTAAAGGTTTCACATAAAGACATCTTATCGACGTGTCTCCAATAATTTGTGGCTTAATTATATCACAATAAAAACACATGTAAAAAGGCAGTGTAAAGATTTGTTTTGTGATTTCCTCGACATAATTATTTTTAAATTTTTGTATTTTTTCTTTTGCATCCGTTGTCATTTTAAAATTATTTATATCATTTTGGAGCGATTCAATAAACTTGGTCCATTGTGCTTTTTCTATCTGAGAAAATATCATATCAAAAAAATCCTCTGGCGTATATTCCACATTCATATATATATTTACAACAACATTTTCCAACACAGCTAGTTGAATATATCCTTGTTTAGTAAATTCAAATTTATCAAATTGAATTGATATTTCACTCGTATAACGATCAAAAAATCTTTTTCTTTGATATTCTCGTAAAATTTTGGAGCTGCATTTTTAAGATTTATTAAACTACCATATAAAAATCCTTGTTTTCCTGACGCTTTTATCAGTATTTTGGGAGGTGTAATTTTCTCTTTGATTATGGATGTATGTGCAACATTTGTTAGTCCTACATACCATTTCTCATTAGCCTCAAATTTTATAGCATTTGGAAGTTTTACGGTGAAACGAGATTATGTATTTTTAGGATAGTATTTTAAAGAGCTGTTACTCAGAAGAGTTTTTTTTTTTTTTTTTTTTTTTTTTTTTTTTTTTTTATGTTTTATTCTATGCTATCTTTTTTGGGGCTCAAGGCTCTCCCAGCTCTTTCGCGGTTCGCTTATTAACGTCCTACTTTACGCCTTAACGGCCAAATCGAGGACGTACGGCTATAGGTCCGATTTCCGATTTTCGTAGAACCATCTGCGCATTGCATAGCTCCATGCCAGCCTATAGTACTGACATGGAAGATGGGTCGGCCCATGAGTTCTGCACTCCAACAGGGGGTCATAGATGTGTTCATTAACACCACCGATCGTAATCAGATGGTGAAAAATCCCTTTTGCATCCTGCCCCTATCGGGATTCGAACCCGGTACCTCCCGCTCCAACTGCCACAGCTTTATCCACTGAGCCACCTGGGCGGTCACTCAGAAGAGTTACATACGTGAAATTATCCATTATGTTGTTGTGTTTCTAAAGTCTCAATACATCTAATGAAAAAACATAATTTTATCGTTTATATAATACATTTTTTAGTTTACATTTCAATTTTATAACAAAGGAGTCCATTTTAGTGCTGAACGTTCGCTGCCAGAACGTTTCAGTGAACGAGCTGTCATCAGGGCTGAATTCTTTCGAACTGGAAAGTTTAAAGTTGTTTGATCTGTTCCGTCTTTCGCCTTTCTAAGAACAGTCTTTTTCGGTTTGGTGACCACCGAACCATCTTTCATCTCATAAGTTTCGAAACCTTCACTCTCTCTTTTAATTCTTACTTGATTTTTATCAATGAAATTTTCTTCATCAGCATCCTCATCACTAGAACTGCTAGCTGCAAACACTTCATCATGGTATGCAACGTTAGAAGTAGATGGTTCACCCTCGCTTTTATACGCAGGTATAATAAAATCTGTTTGTGTGTGTTTATGAGAAGCTTTTGATGGTATGGTGTTTGTAGTTTTATCTTTAGTATAAACTCTCTTAGTTTCAACCGCTAGTTACGTAATGGTACTCCACAGTCAACGGATGTGCATCATCAAATTCCAATCATCAGAACAGTATCATCAAATTCTGCTGAGAAAAAAATAGAAATTTAAGACGATCAACATATACTTATGTTGACTCGTCAAAACAAATATAAGTATATTTTATTTTTCGTCAAAACAAATATAATTTTTCGCACAGTAAACAAAAATGCATTTCATTGAAATGCATTTCGTATATATGTTTCACACAATTGTAATTTGGCAGAGTTTATTTAATGTAGTCAAAGAAACAAGTCCAGAATAAAACGATAATAAAAATTTTAACATTCTTTTTTATTTCTTCAAATCGAACCTACAAGTATAACTGGCGCAGCCGATAGCGGATATTTTTCGAGTATCCAAAGTGAAAAAAAAAAGTGCGATAATTTATTCGTAAAAAGTACTTGTCGAGTTAGACAAAACACGCGGTTTCGGTAAATACATAAGTTACAAGTGATAAGTGTTGTGGAAAAATATATATACATAAACTGTGTTTGATATCACCGCCTCGAGCTATTATTTCTTAAATAATATTGAGTGATACTCCAGCGAAAATATATATATATAACATTTAGTGCCTATTTATAACAAAAAAGTACGAAGTGTAATACAACATAGAATGAACTTCATCACCTGGATAACGATTACATGGTAAGTGAGAATTTTTGGTCAACCCCATAAAATCCCAAATACCCATTCATTAATATTGATTGAAATATCTCTCAAAAAGATCAAATCTATAGATTTTGATGCTCAGGTGATTCTGTACATGTGTATACAGGCCTGAAATAATTAAGAAAATAAAGTGAAACAGTGAATAATTTAAAAAGAAATTTAAAGATATACATTTTTAAGACGCAATTAATTTATTAATCCTCGATGAATACGACCGAATAATTAAATTGATTAACGATAAAAATAGAAATAAAATAAATAAGAATAATAAAGAAAATTATATGAGTAAAAACGACAGAAAACAGTTAGAAGATTTAACAAAATTAGTAGACAACTTAGCAATAGATATAAGCAAATTATCGAAAAACAAAGTACCACATAAAATAGATAATAAAATGGCTCCACCTAATGACGAACAATTAGCTAAATTAAATATTTTATTAAATGCGTTTAAAATACCAGACCCAATAAAGTCACTACCGACATTCTCGGGTAAAAATAACACGCTACATGAATTTATTACAAATGTTGACGAAATTATCCAACAAACCGAACAGGTAATGGGAATAGGTGAAACACCTATCACATTCTTGCGAGCCATCAGAAACAAGATCATTGATGAGGCAGACAGTGTTTTAACAACATACGGAACGGACGTAGACTGGACTCAAATGAAAGCTAATCTCATCTCACACTACAGTGACAAGAGAAACGAAACTTCATTAATACGAGATTTACATACAATCTATCAAAGTGTAGACACAGTCGAAAAGTATTACGGGAAAATAATGGAAATTCAATCCGCCATTATTAACTTAGTGAGATTATCAAACTCTGGATCAATAGTTAAATCAACCAAAGAAAAGTTATACCGAGAAATGTGTTTATCTACATTCCTCGCAGGGTTAAGGGAACCACTGGGTTCAAGTATTCGATCACGAGACCCAACAACAATTTCAGAGGCATTTAGTCTATGTTTACAAGAGCAAAATATGTACTATATTAGAAATCACAGAAGTGTATCTATAAGTACAAATCCAATTCAGTCAAGACAGACTCAACCAATTATACAGAGACCATTATTATACCCAAAACCACCCTTGAATCAAAATAATACTTACTATAACCATAAACCATTCCCCTTTAGGCCTCAAGGTCAACAGACATTCAATTCACTACCTTTTCGACAAAACTTTGGACATCCAAATTCAAAACCTTTACCACCACTTCCTAAACAACAACCTCCTCAAATTCCCAATAGAAACAATAGAATCGAGCCAATGGACACACAATCTAATATGAATAAATACAGTCAACCAACTAGATTCCAACAAAATGGACTACCAAGATTTAATTTCCAACAAAGAGGTCCTCCTAATTTCCAATCTAGGGAATTATTTAATTCCGAACAATATGACAATCTAGACGTTCAATATGAGGAACAATTTGACGAATCAAATTATTTCCCAGATTTAGACAGTTACCAACCAGTCAACGAAGAAAATATTCCAGAAGTCAGTGTCGAAGAACCTACTGATCAGGTTTTTCAGCAATTAGCCTCGGAAAACCAATTGGATACATAAATTCTCATTCAACTAATAAACCAATGTTACCATATATCGAGATAACAGTTAATCCCAAATTTAAACTAAAATTCCTTATAGACACTGGATCCGATTCCAGCTACATAGATCCTAAATTTATTATCCCCTCAAAAATCAAACAAATCAAGCCTCTATTCGTAAAAACATTATTTAAAGAACACGAAATTAATCAGCAGGTCATAGTACCGGGATTCTCAGAGTTCAAAACAAAAGAACCACTACCCTTTTATTTATTTAAATTTCACCAGTATTTCGATGGACTCATAGGGCTAGATTTGATTAAACAATTAAAAATTAAATTAGATTTTCATAAATCGGTACTGGAAACTGATAAAGTCACCATACCATTTATATATCGTCCGAATTATACATCCCCGATTCACAAAATTCCTCCTCGTAACAGAATGCTCATTCCAATCCCAATTGATACCAAGGAAGGAGAACTATATATTAAACCCATTGAAATAAATTCCCAAACAATAATTCCCGAAGGAATTTATAAAGCTAAAAACTACCAAATGTTGGTAGAAGTTATAAATTTCTCAAATAAAGAACAAACCGTTATTTTCGAACAACCAATCAAAACTGAACCCATATCCAACTATAGATTGGAAATAAACCATTGTTCAGTTTATAACGAGACTTTTAATAACCAAGATATTAGGGAACTCATTAGAACTGACCATCTTAATTCTGAAGAAAAACTATTAATCGAAAAATTATGTCAAGATTTTGAAAGTATCTTCCAAAAAGAAAATCAGAGCCTAACTTTTACTAATGCTGTAAAACATTCTATTGACTTGAAATCCGAAAAGCCCATTTTTACTAAATCTTATCGTTACCCATACGCACATAAAGAAGAAGTAGAAAGTCAAATAACTAAAATGCTTCGTGATGGGATAATAAGACCATCATACTCTCCTTGGTCCTCTCCTATCTGGATTGTCCCCAAGAAAAGCGACGCATCGGGCAAGATAAAATGGAGATTAGTCGTAGACTACCGTAAACTCAATGATCAAACCATTGATGATAGGTACCCATTACCTAACATCACAGAAATCCTAGATAAATTAGGTCGATGTAACTACTTTACCACACTAGACCTAGCATCTGGTTTTCACCAAATTGAGGTTAACCCCACAGATATTCCTAAAACTGCTTTCACAGTAGATTTTGGCCATTATGAGTATGTAAGGATGCCGTTTGGCCTAAAAAACGCCCCATCAACCTTTCAACGGGTTATGGATAACGTTTTACAGGGACTCCAAGGAAAATCCTGTCTATGCTATATGGATGACATAGTAATCTTCAGTTCATCCCTTCAGGAACATATCTCCAACTTAAAACAAGTTTTTCTTAGATTAAAAAGTGCAAATCTCAAGGTTCAGTTAGATAAAAGTGAATTCTTACATAAAGAATTAGCGTTTTTGGGCCATATCATATCAGAAGATGGCATCAAACCGAACCCAGAAAAAATAAAGTCTGTAAAGAATTTTCCATTGCCTAAAACGGAAAAGCAGATCAAGTCATTTTTAGGGTTACTTGGTTATTATAGGAAATTCATAAGAAATTTCGCAGACATAACCAAGCCACTGACATCTTGCCTAAGAAAAGACAAAAACATAGTATTGGATGAAGAATATATTAGTTGTTTCAACCGATGTAAAGAAATGTTGTGCAACAATCCAATATTGCAATACCCAGACTTTACAAGAGAATTTATTGTTACCACAGATGCAAGTAACTTTGCTTTGGGAGCAGTGCTTTCTCAAGGAGAAATCGGCAGGGACCTTCCCATTTGCTATGCTTCTAGAACATTGAACAGTTCCGAAACAAACTATAGTGCAACAGAAAAAGAACTTCTAGCGATAGTTTGGGCCGTGAAACAATTTAGACCATACCTGTACGGCAAACGGTTCAAAATCGTGACAGATCACAAGCCACTTCAATGGTTAATGAATCTGAAGGAACCCAATTCTAAATTAGTCAGATGGCGACTAAAGTTAGAAGAGTACGATTACGAAGTCATATATAAAAAAGGCATCTTAAACAGCAACGCAGATGCACTATCTAGACTGGAACCCGAAATCCACGTAACTACCATATCATCGAATCAAAGCGAATTTTTAGGCTTTCCAGACAATCTATCCGACGTAGATTTAACAGCCAATACGTGTAACTTTCAACCTGAATCATCCACGAAAGTAGTCTTGGATGACAAACAACTAGGAATATTAATTCCAAATAATCCAGACGTTACTATCCTTCCAACACAAACACCTTTAAATGAATTTAAAAATCAACTGTACATTAAACTCGGAACCACTTCAAATCAATATCAAGAACGTCATCAAGTATTCTTCAAAACTAAACAGAGGACGACTATCACTATATCGAAAAATCATAAAAATATGGACCAGATTATAGATCATATCATAAAGGCCCATACCTCTTCAACAGGTATCACAGCGATAGCATGTGAAGACAAATTTCTTGCCGAAATCGATCGTAAATTAAAAATGTCCCCAGACACACCAACTAAATGCAAGATCTTACGAAGTAATGTACTATTGACGGACATAGAAGATCCAAAAGAACAACAAATACAGATAGACAAAGTTCATCTGGCAGGACAGCATCGTGGTGCCGAAGAAAACTATCTTCAATTACGACGGACAATATATTTCCCGAACATGAAAACAACAATACAACAATACGTTAACAAATGCCATATTTGCCTTACAAGCAAGTATAACAGACTGAATAAAGAAACCCAATTAGAAATTACAGAAACTGCCACCAAACCCTTAGACATAATACACATGGACACATTTAGTATAGAAGGACGAAAATTCCTTACAATACTAGACAAATTCTCCAAATACGGACAAGCAATACCATTAATAGACGGTACAAGCGACAGCACTCTCAGGGAACTGAAAATTTATATATCAATACACGGTATACCACGGAAAATTGTAACGGACAATGGAAGTGAATTCATTTCATGCCTCTTTAAAACATTCTGTTCAAATAAAAACA
The DNA here is from genome assembly GCA_963932295.1 of Tipula lateralis. Classification (NCBI taxonomy): domain Eukaryota; kingdom Metazoa; phylum Arthropoda; class Insecta; order Diptera; family Tipulidae; genus Tipula; species Tipula lateralis. The sequence goes on along the minus strand of CAWVQQ010000463.1, from coordinate 56,616 downwards.
TAGAACTACATTTTACAACTCCAGGAAACTCAACCGGAAACTCTCCTGTTGAGAGATTTCATTCCACATTAATAGAGATATATCGAATTACGAAAATCAATTGTACAGACCTAGACATGGAAACTGACGAATTAATGACGGACGTTATCATAACATACAATAACACAATACATAGTACTACAAAAATGACTCCCTTAGAATTAAAAAACGGTCACTACACAAAATTAACCATATTCCCAGAAACTAATCCGAACTTAACGTTAGACGAACACATACAGGATCACAATAACCAGTACAAAAACATATGTACGGAAATAACCAAGCACGCACACGATAACAAGGTAAAAGTAATAGAAAGACTCAATAAAATTAGGATTCCTCCTAAGTCAATACACACTAACGATATCGTATACGAAAAATTGAAACACCGAAATAAACACATGCCACGTTTTAAAAGACATGTAGTTAAGAAGAACAATAAAATAACTATCACTAACGACCACAATAAAAGAATTCATAAAAACAAAATAAAACGAATCATTTCAGGGCCATCACAACAACCCACAGCCAACTAATGGAAGTAACTGACTATTCTTCTAACAAGGGTATCATACCAATACAACTAGGGAATGCTAGAATTATACAAGACTATACGAAATTGCTTCATATAATCAACATTTCAACATACGAACCATTGATACAAGGTATCAAAGACAATATAGACAAACAACAAAAAATTAAACAGAACATTAATTTGGGCACGTTATTCCTCTCACGAAATAATATAATTAACAACAAAGTACAAGTACTACAAGACACATTGAATCATATAAAACCAATACAAGTAAAGAGACAAAAAAGAGGAATACATATTATATTTGGAGATATACCTTTTATCGAATACACACAAATTAAAACCGCACTAAATAACGTACATACAAACGAAAAGATCATGACTGACAAAATTAACGAACAGATTAGTTTAAATAATAAAATGATAAACAGATTTAGAGATATAGAAAACGTAATAGCATCAGAATCAAAATTAGTACAAAAAGTTATAACAGAATTTAGAAATACTACTCAAGACATATTGGAAATTTCAGCATTCGAACAATTCATACATAACACCGAATACAACATTGACAGATTACAAAGACACCTAGATGAAATACTAAACACAATAACACTAGCCAAACAGGGTTATATCTCACACTACTTAATAACAAAGGAAGAAGCTCAATTTATTATTAATCAATTGCAAGATCAAAACATAAAAATTATATCCGAGTATCAATTATATCAATTTATAGAAATTAAAACAATCTTTAAAGATCCTTTAATAGTATTCATTGTTTCAATACCAAAATTTTATAGAGAGATATTCAAACATTATTATATAATCCCAATAACCATAAACCAAACATATTCTATTCCCATCCCAAATCATTATATCACAATGAACGACCATAAAATTCAATATTCAAATAAGCCATGTAATCAAATAAACAACGAATACTACTGCAGAGAAGTCGATACTCAACTAACTGCAACAGATTGTATCGCTAAAATCATCTCAAATCTACAAGCACCATGCAACTTGATCAACGAACCGATAGAAGAATCAATCATGCAAGTATTCTCACAATACCTCATCATCAATAAACGAGGCAATACGGAATATAGTACAACTTGCGGCATTCAGGAAACCCGTTATTTCACTAATATAAAACTTATAAAATTCAACAACTGTTCGATCACGATTAATGAAACAGTATACCAAAACAAAATACAAACCTTTAATGAAGAATTAATACATTTACAACCATTCCACGAAATAATCATCAAAAATATTTCGACACCAATAGACCTTCCTCAATTAACCAATTGGTCAATTAACAACATAGAAAAGATCAACAATCTCCGAAGTACAACAATTCCAAATACTTACCATCATACCTACTGGACCATATCAACATGTATTACAGTTGCGATCATTATATACCTCATCATATGGAGATATTGCCCATCCTGTACCCCTTGTGCATGGTACAATGACATAAAAGGCTCACCAATACAGGAAACATACAGAAATACTGAGGACAGTATTATTCTTCGGGGGGAGCAGTTACGTAATGGTACTCCACAGTCAACGGATGTGCATCATCAAATTCCAATCATCAGAACAGTATCATCAAATTCTGCTGAGAAAAAAATAGAAATTTAAGACGATCAACATATACTTATGTTGACTCGTCAAAACAAATATAAGTATATTTTATTTTTCGTCAAAACAAATATAATTTTTCGCACAGTAAACAAAAATGCATTTCATTGAAATGCATTTCGTATATATGTTTCACACAATTGTAATTTGGCAGAGTTTATTTAATGTAGTCAAAGAAACAAGTCCAGAATAAAACGATAATAAAAATTTTAACATTCTTTTTTATTTCTTCAAATCGAACCTACAAGTATAACTCGCTACTCCTTGAACGTGTTTTATTTGAGGTTGCCATTTAAAACTATTTTGATGAGTATTTTTACGTTTCGCTGAAGCGTATGCCATTAAATTTTGTCTATATAAATGCCATTTGTTCAAATCATTTAGTTTCTTGTTGTGTAAAATTGATTTCATCATTTTATTTAAATGGGATAATTTATTATCCTCGAGTACAATGTCTTTAAATTTTTCAAATATTTCTGGAGGTATAACAATCATTCGTTGTAAGTTATTCATAGTGATTTGTTTATTATTTCACCAATCAAACCCGATAAAACAGTACCAATTAAAACTGGTAAGAAGCCACCCTTTTGTTTTATAAGTAATTTTCGTTTCGAGGACAGTTTTAATTTCGGACATATCAGTTTACGTAACACCCTTTTATACTTTTTCAATTTATGTTTACAAGATTTAGAAATTTTATTGTTTCCGTTTAATGTGTTGAGTGCTATTTCACATATTGTTTTTATTACATCGACACTAGAAGATTTAAGTAAAGCCTTCCTTAGTTGCGGACTAAAGTTTTTTAAAACATGTAGAATATGTTTGTTTACCTTCAAACGTTTCATTTTTACTACAAACTTGTTTATTTTCAAGAGAAGTCGTAGGACAAAAACATGTAAAATAATCCTTGTTAAATATATCTGTTCGGAAACGTGTTAATTCATTAGCTGCTTGTGTCAAATCGAAAAGTAAATAACCATGTGGATGCGAAGTAACTTCATTATATACTCTCACAATCTCTGTTGAGTTTTCGGGATATATTTGTCTGGCTAGAGAACAAATTTGAGATTTATCTCGTGGATTTTTAAAAACAACTAGATATTTGCAATTTAATGATATATCTCGACAATATTTTGTCTGATGAAAAACATTCTGGGTTACTAAAATAACTGATAGATTATTGTGATGAGATCCTATGGTAAAAAACTCACAAATATTTTTGTTATATGCCTCTGTCATAAGATCATCTAATATAATCAGAGTTCCATTGTCAATATCTTGAAATGTTTCGGGCACATTTCTCATCACTTCAATATTTTGTGACGAATATATATCATTTGGTATAGCTGTTGATATACCGTTACACCATAAAACTTTATTAAATTTTAAATGATTTAACAAATCTAGCACAAAAGTGGTTTTACCACAGCCTGAAGGCCCCGCAACCATCATAGTAAAAGGTAAAACAATATGTATCATTTTTTTTTTGCTTTTTAAATATATTCTTGAACAACAATAGCTTTGTTATAAATAATTATATTTATTACACATCCTTTTATAACAAATTGAAATTGAACGGAAAACAAAAATTTAATTTATATTTATAACATTTCTTTTTATTATTTCTGTTTAGGATTTACATGTTTTCTCTTTCTCGATTTTTTGCCGAAGATTTCCTCTTCAGCTTCTACTACATGCCAAACACCTTTTGCATCTCGTAGAACTTCCCGAGTGTTGAAATCTAAAATAGTACCATCCTTCTGAAGAATAGTTCGTCGAAATGGTTTTGAAAAATCCATAAAATCCAAATACATGTTTAAATTGGTGAATCGTTCTAGAATAAAAAAAAAAATAAAAAAAAAAATTATTCAATTCGATCATGACTTACCGACTTTCAATTTCTAAATGAAATCTTACTTCTTTAAAACAATAATAATAAAAGAAAAATAAACTTTGTTTAACAACTATTATTTCTCTTTCTTTTTTTTATAAATTATCACACATATAAGAACAAATTTTAAGCAACACACTCGTATCATCCAACAATATATCTAGGAGTTTCGCAAACGCATCAGGTCCACGACGCGTAATTTTTTGAATTAATTTTTCCAAATGCTCATGTCTCTCAAATTGTTTTTCCATATTATCCAACATTTTTTGGGTAACAATATTTTTTCTTAAGCATTTTTCGGCAAAACTTTCATACTTCAACACTTGTACAAACGATGATAAATTGTTTAATATATTATAACTTCACAATGGTTTTTATTCATTTTGAACGGTTCGATTCACTTTTCACTTTTAAACTAATAGAAAATTAACAAACTAAACCTTTTTACTCGCACTATTGGCCTGTTTTTTTTTATTATATCGGAACGACTTGAGACATCAGAGAGATAAAAAACGGAAAAGGCTATATTTTTATCTCTCTGATTTCCCTCCATATATTATAAACTTTGCTGAAAAAGAAATATAAATTTGAAACAATTGAAATTAAGTTTTTTAATTATTTATTTTTATTTTCATTTTCTACATTTTTATTAATCATATATATTTTTTTTTCACCATTTCTGGGCATCTTCTAGGAAGCCCATGTCTGTGTCTTCTTCGATCTTAATGAACATGTCATAAAGACATGCGTTGAATTTTTGGGGATCTCTCCCCCAAAATTTTAGTGTAGCTCCTTGTGGGGGCTTGGTACAGCCCCCTAGACCATTTTCACCTAATGCCTTGAGCATTCGGTCGGGGAGTATAAGAAGCCCTGTCTCGTGCAGGGTTACTTGAAGTTTGTCTCCGAATTTAGTCTTAATTATTTTCCACTCTGTAATTCTGTACTCTTCTTGTAAGAGCAGATCCTCAGGCTTTATAAATTTGGGCCCGACGGCCTGTCCGGCCAACTTCAAACACTTGAAAATATTATCAGCCTAAATAAAAAAATATAAAAAATATAATCAATTAAAAAGTAAAAATAAAAAAATATATAAATACTTACCATTATGAGGAGTTTAGTAAATAGAATGATTATTATACAGCACTTCGTTTCGTTTATATAGAAAATAAAGCGATGTGTTAGAAAGAATAAGAACTAACTAGAAAACAGAATACACTCCAGGAAAATATTTTTCTTAGAAAAAATGTGTTATAAGAAAATTGCATTTGTAGAAAACCTTACTAACATGATTGCGGGAAAAGATTTTCACACGCAAAAATTAATAAAATATATTCTCAAATGCATAAAATATTATTAAAAAAAAAAATAATTTCTAAAAAATATCATATGTCTTTTGTTCTTATATGAAAGAGCAAGTAACCATAGACCCCAGGAAATATTAATCTTAGGGAAATGTGTTACAAAAATTGCTTATGTAAAAACCTTATTATCATGATTGCAGAAAAAAAGATTTTTCACACGTTAAATTTATAAAACAAATAAAAATATATCTATAAAAATGTTATTATAAAAAATTTAGTATCCCATAAAAATGTTATTATAAAAAATTTATTTCTAAACGCATGTGTTTAATTATGATTGCAAGTTATCGTAGACCCTTAGAGGAAAAATTTCAATTATATGAAAATGTGCTAGTAAAATTACATATGTACAAAAAAACGTTATTATTATTATGATAGCAAAAAAAAGATTTTTGATACGCAAAAATTTATTAAAAAAAAAAAAATCTATATTATAGGAAAATATTTTTACAATAATTTAATTTCTAAACGCATAAATGGTTCGTATTCATACGTTAGTGCAAGTCATCATAGTAGCATTTCAGGCTTTTTATTGTAAAGATCAATATTTGTGGTTTAAGTTATTAAATTTGACAATAGATATACGAGACCTTTTCGATTGGAAACTAATAAGGCTGCAGCTATAAGTGAGATTTTTGAACTCCTAAATACAAATTTACGAAGCTGTTATACTCCATCTGAGTGCATCGTTGTCGACGAACAGCTCTTTCCTTTCAGAGGTATAGGTTCTATATTTTTTCTTTATTCTATTTTTTTATGTATATGTTCTAAATTTTTATTCTATATGTTATGTTTCAAAGGAAGGACGCGATTTACGCAGTACATACCATCAAAACCTGCAAAATATGGGATAAAGGTTTGGTGGGTTTGTGATGCCTCCAATTCCTACCCAATAACAGGACAAATCTATACTGGAAAGCAACCGTCTGGAAGAGAAACCAACCAAGGTGAGAGGGTAGTTAAGGATTTATGCGGACGTTTCAAAGGGTCCGGAAGGAATATCGTAGCTGATAATTTTTTTACCTCATTGCCTCTTGCACGCCTACTTATGTCTTGGGATTTATCAATTGTGGGCACCCTAAAAAAAAATAAACCGTATATTCCTCGGGCAATGCTACCATCGTCCTCTCGTGAAATATACTCCACGGTATTTGGATTTACCGATGATAATGTAACTTTATGTTCATATGTTCCAAAAAAAAACAAAAGTGTTATATTGTTATCAACGCAGCATTATACCGAAGCAGTTATGGGGGAGAAGAAAAAACCAGAAATTATCCACTATTACAACAGTACTAAAAGTGGTGTGGATAATATGGATAAGCTGGTTACCCATTATTCTACAAAACGGAGGAGCCAGCGATGGCCTATGGCATTTTTCTGTAATATTTTAGATGTTGCATGTGTTGCGGCATATATAATTTATACGGAGAACAACCCTATTTTCTCAAATAAAACACACAAACGCCGTGAATTTTTGAGAGATTTGGCATTGCAGTTAGCTCTTCCACATATATCTTTTCGCGCGACTATTCCAAATATATACAGAAATTTCAATACACGCTCTGGAATTGAATGTGTACTTGGAAAACCATTAGAACAACCAACATCAAGTCGTGGGTCACTATCTTCTGTTGAAACGCGTGATAACTCTGGTCGAATTTGTCAGAAAGGAAAATGTTGGATATGCTTAGGCGCGAACCCCAAGATACGCAGAGCAACTCGAAAGGCATGCAGCATTTGTAAACGACCAGTGTGCGCTGAACACACAGAAACGTCGATAAAATGTACCAATTGCAAATAGTTTCCGATAAGATTGTGGTAGCTAAGATTATAAAAATATTTATGTGAATTTTTTTTTTTTTTTTTTGTACTAATTGAATTGATAGATAATCTGTGATGAAATATATTATTTTTATTTATAAACGCATTTATTTTACTATATTATTTTATTTATGCAGTTACAATTCGATTTTCAATTACATTTTGTTTTGGCTACCCGGGTAGCCGGGTATAGTCCAAAAGGGTAAAACTTTAAAATAAGTAATAACTCAGTTTGTATAAAATATATATACAACTTTTGTTCAAAACTTATTAAAAACCCTACAAGTCTAGAATGTCATGTAACTAGGATGGTCTTACTTCAAAATTACAATATTTACAGACGTTTTAAATCATAATGGCTACCCGGGTAGCCGGGTATAGACACAAGGGTTAAGGTAAGTCTTTAAATTATTTCAGTAGGATTTTTATTTTGAAACTATTATTTATTTTTATTTGTTATTTTACAGAATGGATGCGATTAAAACAAGCCCTTTTGAAATCATTAGTGACGATAAAAATATATCATTAAGAACACTTATTGATCATGCAAAGACCATTTCCGATAAACATTTGAAATGGTCTCTAATAAAGGCTGTTGCATACAATGTGCAATATGGAAATATGTATATGTCTGAAGAAAATGCAGCAGAAATCTATACTATTGTTGTAGATATCATTAGCAATAATGATGTTTTAATGAATGGTTTTTGGAATGGTTTGCTTAACAATTCTCCTTCAACATCAACAACTGTGAAACAGACGGAAACCATCAATCAAAATATTAAAAAATCATTTTCATCACCATCAATATCATCATTATCATCATCATCATCATCATCATCATCATCATCATCATCATCATCATCATCATCATCATCATCATCATCATCCTCATCATCATTATTATCATCATCATCATCACCATCATCATCATTAGATCAACGAGATATGACTCGACCCTCGGTCATTGTAACTAATCCTCAATTCCAGGAGCAAATAGGTGAGGGACATTTTTTTACGATTATTAGTGAAAACTATTTATTTAACCATAAATTTAAGTATTCCACCCATTCTTATGTAATAAAATTTAAAAAAATTCCTTCGATGGCCTCTGATCTTTTTGATTATTTAAACAAATCATTTGACGAGTAAATAAAATACATCACAAAAGATCTGCCATCTCATTATAAAATTGGAGTAAAAATTTCATTAATTGACTTTGAAAACACCAAACCTATAGGTTGACCTTTTACAAATATATCAGAATTTAAATATGAATCTATTTTAAAATTGTTAGAAGAAGTAGCACAGTCAAATTCAAATTTTCTTTTAACTAATTTATGAGAAATATCAAAAACTATTTTACATGTTCCAACTGGAAGTGGTAATGATACCATAAAAATTAAATTTTTATCTGATAGTGATATTTTAAAACATAAAACAAAGTCAATTATTAATATTAAATTTGACATAGAAAATCAATATTGCTTACCCATATCAATTCTTTTGGGTAAATGTAATGCTGATGACAATCGGGCAAAAATTCGTCATTATAAAAATTGTCCAACAAAATTATTAGAAGATGCCAAAACTCTGGTTTCAATGGCCAAAGCTAAAATAAATCAAAGTAACGGGAGCTCTTTTGATCAAATTAACATTTATCAAAAATATTTACATAACTATAATATAGTTGTATTTAACGATAAAAACCATCCTGAAAATAAACTTTACGATTTAGGAGATGTTTCAAAAAAACAAATTTTTCTTTTTTATTTTAATGAGTTATCACATTTTGTGATTATAAAAAATTTGAAAGGGTTTTTTGGCAAAGATTATTGTTGTGAATACTGTTTTTCACTACATGATAAGAAACATTTCCATTTATGTCCCGTAAAATGTTCCTCGTGCGAATCTAGTCCTCCATGTCCAAAAACTCTAGCGAATAAAATAAAGTGTCCTTTGTGTAACAGATATTTTTATGGTTTACTATGTCTTGAAGCACATAAAAATTTCAACTTGCAAACATTTAAAATTTTGTGAACAATGTGCCTGTTTAACAGATACAAGAAAGCGAAATAATGTTGAGCATGTCTGTGACGAGAAAAAATGTTCAATATGTCACGAGATTGTTCCAAAGGATCATCAATGTTTTATTAAAAAATATAAAACTAAAACACCTACAAAGTTTTTGTTGATATTTTTTGACTTAGAGACAACTCAAAATGTACGAGTGAAAAATGAAACTTTCGTTCACGAGCCTAATCTATGCGTGGCTGAATTAATGTGTCTCACATGTTTTACGGTCCCGGGTCGGAAATTTAAGTGTTCCTTTTGTAAGCAAAGGTTACACATATTCGAAAATAGTGAAACAGTTAATTGTGTACGTAAGTTTGTTGACTTCTGTGAAACTTTTAGACCACATGCTTCTAAACTATACTGCATCTCGCACAATTTTAAGGGGTATGATGGGCATTTTCTTCTTAAAGAACTGGTCACGAGAAACAAACCTATAATACCAATAATGGGAGGTATGAAAATACTTCAAATTACTTATAATGAAAGAATAATTTTTATAGATTCTTTAAATTTTTTGCTTTTATCTCTTAAAAATTTCATTAAGACATTTGGACTAGATAAAACCCTTTCAAAAGGATGGTATCCGCATTTTTTTAATAAAAAAGATAATTATAATTATATAGGGGTAATACCTGAGAAAGAATATTTTAGTGTATCTTAAATGTGTGTGGCGGAGAGAGAAGATATTGATATATGGTATCAAGAAAAGGTTGAAAATAACTACATTTTTAATAACCGAAATGAATTAATAATATACTGTATAAAAGACGTCGTCATTCTCCGACATGGGTGCGTAAAGTTTATGCAAGATTTTCTAACAGTTACATATATTAACCCTTTTATAGAATCTTTTACACTTGCACAAGCCGTTATGAAGGCTTACCGTAAGAACTTTTTAGAGGAAAACACTTTAGGAGTAGTTCCTAAAAATTGTTATCGTACTGGTAAACAACAATCAAAAATTGGTTTGAAGTGGTTAATTTTTGCAAATAAAAAATGCGGGGATAACATTTCTTTCGAAGTGTCCATACCTAGAACCAATTTTTTTGTTGATGGCTATGATCAAAAAACGAATATTGTTTATGAGTTTTACGGCTGCTACTTTCATGGATGTCCTAAATGCTTTTTAAAAAGAGACCAACAATTAAACAAACATAGTGTTTAATATACTTAATAATATACTGTATAAAAGACGTCGTCATTCTCCGACATGGGTGCGTAAAGTTTATGCAAGATTTTCTAACAGTAACAGATATTAACCCTTTTATAGAATCTTTTACACTTGCACAAGCCGTTATGAAGGCTTACCGTAAGAACTTTTTAGAGGAAAACACTTTAGGAGTAGTTCCTAAAAATTGTTATCGTACTGGTAAACAACAATCAAAAATTGGTTTGAAGTGGTTCATTTTTGAAAATAAAAAATGCGGGGATAACATTTCTTTCGAAGTCCATACCTAGAAGCAATTTTTTTGTTGATGGCTATGATCAAAAAACGAATATTGTTTATGAGTTTTACGGCTGCTACTTTCATGGATGTCCTTAATGCTTTTTAAAAAGAGACCAACAATTAAACAAACATAGTGATTCGATTGAACATCGATACAAAAGTACACAGTTACGATTCAAACATCTCAAAACATTAGGATACCAAATAATTGAGATGTGGGAATGTGTTTTTAAGAATTTTCTTAAAGAAAACCCTGAAATTGATGAAGATCTGAACAAGGATCCGTTAAATTTATATTCATGGTTAAATCCACGCGAGGCTATTTATGGCGGTAGAACTGAAACATTTAAATACTATCACAAAGTAAGCAATGGTGAAAAAATAAGGTATTTGGATTTCACGTCCCTATATCCGTATATTAATAAATATGGTCAAAATCCAATTGGTCACCCTGAATTATTTTTTGGGCACCAATGCAAAAACTTGAACAAAGATAATATAGAAGGATTAATAAAATGTTTAATTTTACGACCTCAAAATCTTTATATTCCTGTTCTACCTTCTAGAATCAATAATAAACTTATATTCACTCTATGTAGATCTTGCGCAGAAAAAGATAATTTCACCAAAAAATGTTCCCATAATGATAACGAAAGATCACTTACCGGTACCTGGGTACTGGATGAGGTTAAATTAGCTGTTTCAAAAGGTTATGTTATTCTTGAAATCTTTCAGCTTTGGAAATACCAAACTGTACAATACAATCCAATTAAGCAAGTATCAGGTATTTTTACAAGTTTTATGAATACATTTTTGAAACTTAAACAAGAAGCTAGTGGTTGGCCCAGTTCCTGTATCTCAAAAGAAGCAAAAAATGAATATATAAAAAATTTTTGTGAACACGAAGGGATACTTTTAGATGAGTTGTCAATTATGGATAATCCATCACTACGTAACCTGGCTAAACTGTGTGTTAATTCACTTTGGGGCAAGTTTATCCAAAGAGACGACCGCAATAAAACGACCGTTGAAAACAGTGATCTTGAGTTCTACAATTTGGTTTGTTCCGTGGGTGTTCAAATAACCGATATTATATCAGTAGGTGATAATGTATTATGGATTTGTTGGAAGTACCTATCAGAGGAATTTATTGAACCATTAAAACACGTATCATTACCAATTGGGGCTTATACCACAACCAATGCTCGAATCAAATTATATTTGGTTATGGAAAAAGTGGGTGATAACATTTTGTATTGTGATACTGATTCAATAATCTATATAGAAAAACCCGGTGAAGAAATATTTTACAAACCGGTAACTATATTGGTGATTTAACTGATGAATTGATATCCTACGGAGATGGTGCCTTTATTACAGAATTTGTTTGTATAGGGCCAAAGAGTTACGCTTATAGAGTTCTTTGTCCTTTCACAAATTTGATATTCGAAGTTGCAAGATGTAAAGGCGTAACTTTAAGTGTTGCAAACAGACCAATCCTAACATTTTCAACACTTAAAACTTTAGTTACAGATAGTACTGACGAAGGTTTTAGAACTGTTTATGATGCAAAAAAAATTAAACGGCGTAAAATATTTGAAATTGTGTCAGAACCAGAATCAAAGAAATTTGGTTTTACATTTACTAAAAGAATATGTGGGGAAAACTTTACAACTTTGCCTTTTGGTTTTAAAAAATTTAGCATGTTTTCTTAAAATTATAACTTTAAGTATATAAATAAATATGAATACGTAAAATTATTGTTTAATTATTAAGTCTATTGTAAAATAAAATTTAAAATAATATAAATAAAATGTATACATATTTATATTTGATATATAATTGTTTTATTTTATATTCAAAAACACCCCACTCGAGATCTCACAACGTAAAGGAAGCAATGTAAAAGTCAAATGGTTGGGTTTTGATAAATCTCACTCCTCGTGGATCAATGAAACAGATATTATCTAATATGTGCCATATCTTTAAATAACTTTAATAAAAACGTTCAATTTAAATATAGTCATCTGTTAACTTACATTTTTATTTATGCAGTTTTTGTTTTTGTATTGTTATATACATGATCTTGTAGTAAATAAAAAAAAAAACATATGATCTTCATTTTATCTCAAAGTATTATTAATGCAATAATACCATATACTGAAAATCTGGATTACGAATACATCGGAACCTAAGACACTATTAATACGTAAACTTCATTGTTGTTTTTTTTTATTTTAAAATCAAGAAAATTATATTTTAATTTATATAAATTATACGTCACCACATTGAACAAACATTTCAACATCTGGATCTAGTCGATACCGCCACCTAAACCACTCCTCTTTTTGATCGTCACAACAAAATTATATTTTAATTTATATAAATTATACGTCACCACATCGAACAAACATTTCAACATCTGGATCTAGTCGATACCGCCACCTAAGCTCCTCCTCTTTTTGATCGTCACAACAAAATTATATTTTAATTTATATAAATTATACGTCACCACATCGAACAAACATTTCAACATCTGGATCTAGTCGATACCGCCACCTAAACCACTCCTCTTTTTGAACGTCACATATAACAGAATAAATTCTAAAAATAAAATTATTCTTATAATACTTCAACGAATTAATAATCAAAGAACACTTCATAATTAGACGTGACATATTATTACACATGCAAGTTTTTATTCTGCATCTTTTTATTATAATTCTCATTTCAGAACATAGTATAAAGTATGTGGTGTTGTATATGTGATAAAATATTCTTTCATTCACACAACACTATATATATCATGACGTCACACTAACGATCCACAAAAAATATTTCATGCAACAACAACAACATATCATGACGTCACACCAATCCCTACACAAAATATTTTCAACACGGCACAAAGTTTCATACTATGACGTGCCAATATGACGTCACAAATCTTGAATTAAATCAACATCTGTTTTTAGTCGATACCGGTACTCTACGTCACAACTCTTACAATTAAACAACATCTTGTTTTAGTCGATACCGCCACCCTACTACTGCCCTGGATACACGACCTGACCTTGTAATATTTGTCGTTTTCTGTTACAAGTCGAATCGAACCCGTTTGCGAACTTTCGGCTCTTCATTAGAAAATTTAGGTCCGTCGGCTGAAATAATATGTTCTGATTCGTGAGTCGGTACAAGAAGGCCAGTCTGTACAGTTGTAGTGTCCGTATTCTGTGATTGATTGTCAGAGTAGCATGGTTTAAGTCTCTCAATGGAAATTTTCATATGCCGTCCGTTTAGGACTAAAGTGTAAAATTTATCTGTACGATCGATAACTAAAAACGGTCCAGTGTATGGTGGTTGTAAGGATTTGCGTACCGCATCCGTTCGTAAAAAAACATGCGAGCTAGTCAGAAGATCGTTACTGATGAAAATTTTATCCGAAGTATGTCGAGAAGCTGGTACAGGTCGAATTTCATCAAAGTGTCGTCTTAAATTAGTAATAAAGTCAGATTGTAAAATTTGATCGTTCGTAGCGTCTAAAAATGTTCCAGGAACTCGAGTCGTACATCCGTTAACCAGTTCAGCTGGAGTAGCTTTTAGTTCGTCACTGTAAGTCGTTCGTAATCCTAGTAAGATTGAGGGACACTAGTCCAATCAGATCGGTTGTAGCACATAATGGCAGATTTGATGACACGATGCCATCTTTCAATTATGCCGTTACATTTAGGATTGTAACTAGTTGTTCTCCTTCGTTCAAAACCGAGTAAGTTAGCCAGTTCGTGAAATAGTTGTGATTCGAATTGCATGCCTTGGTCCGTAACAATGGACTCTGGCACACCAAAGCGAGCTATCCAATGCGAATAGACAGCAAAAGCAACAGTTGCAGCCGTTATATCAGGCACTGGAATCGCCTCAGGTCAGCGTGTGTATCTATCAATCAATGTAACGCAATACCGCTGATTATCAGAAACAGGCAACGGACCAATGATATCAAGGTGAATAATCGAAAAGCGTTGAGAAGTTAATTTGTAAGTACCAAGCGGAGATTTTGTATGACGAGAAACTTTAGCCTTTTGGCAAGCGACACAACTTTGAGCCATCTTATGCACGTCTTTTTTAATTGATGGCCAGATTACATTCTGAGTCAAAAGTTTAATGGAAGCTTTGACGCCAGGATGAGACAGATTATGAAAAGCCTCGAAAACTTGTTTTCGGATATTTAAGGGTATGAATGGCCTAGGTGTGTAACAAGAAGCATCGCAATAAATTAATTGTTTCGAATTGAAGGAAACGGGATATTTCTCAAATTTGATAAAAGAGTTACTCCTTAAAAGTTCTTGAAGTTCCTCATCATTGGTTTGAGCATCTGCGATGATAGCATAATCAAGGCTTTCAGGGATAGAAATTTGATTAATGCGTGAAAAATTATCTGCGACTACGTTGTCCAGACCAGAAATGTGTTGAATATCGGTCGTGAATTGACCAATGAAATCTAAGTGTCGAAATTGACGAGGAGATGCTTTTTCCAGTTTCTGATTAAAAGCGTAGATAAGTGGTTTATGATCGGTATAAAGCGTAAAAATACGACCTTCAAGAAGATGTCGAAAATGTTTTATACCCGAATAAGCCGCGAGAAGTTCACGATCATAAGCACTATATCTTTTTTGCGTATCATTGAGACGTACCGAAAAGAAACCGAGTGGTTTCCAAGTATCCGAAACAATTTTTTTATATTTCAATTGTCCAAAATGTGGGTTAAATGGACCATTTAACCCCGCGCAACATAAAAATGCACGTAAAAATTAAATATTTTGTTTAAAATAACGGTAAAACAGAAAAGTTTTGTTAAAACTTATCTATTAACCGTTATTTCAAACCAAATTTTAAATTTGAACGTGCATTTTGTGTTGCGTAGGGTAAAATTGTGCATTTTACCCACATTTTGAACAATACAAATAAAAAATAATTGAATTGTGGTGACAAATCACACGCTTTGGTAGTATTTTTGCTTATTAATATTTTTTTTTGTGTTATGTTGAACCAAATTGAATTTTTTTGTGCAATTTAATGTCATTTGGGCTAAAATTCTCCATTTTACCGACATTTTGAACACTTTTAACATGAAACAATTGAGTTGTAGTGATCAATCACACTTTGGTAGAATTTTGGGATTAATTGTTCAAAATGACGTTAAAATGGACAAATAATGAATAAAAACACAAAAAAATATATAAATTAGCAAAAACTACTACCAAAGCGTGTGTATAATCACAACAACTCAATTTTTTTTATATTTTAATTGTCCAAAATGTGGGTTAAATGGACAATATAACTTCACGCAACATAAAAATGAACGTCAAATTTTAATGTTTTGTTCGAAATAACGGTAAAACAGACAAGTTTTGTGTAAACTTGTCTATTTACCGTTATTTCGAACCAAATTTTAAATTTAAACGTGCATTTTGATATTGCTTGGGGTTAAATTGTGCATTTAACCAACATTTAAACAATTTAAATAACAAAACTTGAATTGGGGTGACAAAACACACGCTTTAGTAGTTAGTTTTGGTAGTTTATATTTTTTTGTGTTTTTGTTCATTTTGGTCCATTTGAACGTCATTTTGAATGACATGTACCAAAATCATAACAAAAAAATGGTAAACTGGAGAATTTAACCTGATATGACATAAAATTGCACCTAAAAATTAAATTTACTAATCAAAATAACGGTTAAAAGACAAGTTGAAACAAAACTTGTCGTTCTAACCGTTATTTTAAACCAAATATTATATTTGTAAGTGTAATTGAATATCATTTTGGGTGAAATTCTCCATTTAACCGACATTTTGAACAATTTAAATATGAAACAATTGAGTAATGGTGATAAAATTAACTTTGGTAGAATTTTGCTATTAATTGATCAAAATGTCGTTCAAATGGACAAATGATGAATAAAAATAATATAAATTAGGAGAAATTACTACCAAAGCGTGTTTTTTATCACCACAAATCTATGCAATTTCTCAAATTTTGGGTAAAATGGACAATTTAACCTCACGCAACAAACAAATGCACGTTTAAATCTAATATTTTGTTCGAAATAACGGTAAAACAGACAAGTTTTGTGTAAACTTGTCTATTTACCGTTATTTCGAAGCAAATTTTAAATTTTTACGTGCAATTTTATATTGCGTGCGGTAAAATTGTACATTTTACCCACATATTGAACTATTTAAATATCAAAAAATTGAGTTGTTGTGACAAAACACACGCTTTAGTAGTAATTTTTGCTAATTAATATATTTTGTTGTTTTTGTTCATTATTTGTCCATTTGAATGTCATACTGAACGACATGTACAAAAATCTAAACAAGATAATGGGTGAAGAATTTAACCCCAAATGACATAAAATTGCACCTTAAAATTAAAAATTTTAATCGGAATATCGGTAAATAGACAAGTTGTCACTTAACTTTTCGAATTAACCGTGATTTTGAACTTATTGTTAAATTTGTAAGTGCAATTTATTGTCATTTGCGGTGAAATTTTTCACTTAACCGACATTTTGAACCATTTTTATTTGAAACAAGTGAGTTATGGTGAAAAAACTCACTTTGGTAGAATTTTGGTATTAATTATTCAAAATGACAATCAGAATAAAAACACAAAAATAATATAAATTAGCCAAAAATACTACCAAAGCGTGTGTTTTATCACCACAAATCTATTTTTGTATATTCCAATTGTTCATAATTAAGGTTAAATAGACAATATAACCCCATGCAACATTAAAATGCACATTAAATTTTAATATTTTGTTCGAAATAACGGTAAAATAGACAAGTTTTGTTTTAACTTGTCTATTTACCGTTATTTTGAAATTTTTTCAAAATTTAAACGTGCATTTTTATATTGTGAAGGGTTAAATTGTGCATTTTACCCACATTTTGAACAATTTAAATATTAAAAAAATTGAATTGTGGTGACAAAACTCACGCTTTGGTAGTAAATTTTGCTTATTGATATTTTTCTGTGTTATTTTGAACCAAATATTTAATTTTTAAGTGCAATTGAATGTCATTTTGGGTGAAATTCTACATTTTATCGACATTTTGAACAATTTCAATAGAAAAACCATTTTGTTGTCGTGATAAAACACACTTTGGTAGAATTTTGGTATTTATTGTTCAAAGTGACGCTCAAATGGACAAATAATGAATTTAAACAAAAAAAAAATATGAATTTGCATCAATTACTACCAAAGCGTGTGTTTTATCACCACAACTAAATTTTTGTATATTTCAAGTGTCCAATATGTAAGTAAACAGAACCATTTAACCCCGCGCGACATAAAAATGCACGTAAAAATTAAAAATTTTGTTCGAAATAACGGTAAACCAGACAAATTTTGTGTTAGTTTGTCTATTTACCGTTATTTCAAACCATTTGAAAATTTTAACGTGCATTTTTATGTTGCGTAGGGTTAAATTGTGCATTTTACCCACATTTAGGTATAAAACGATTGAATTGTGGAGACAAAATACACGCTTTGGTAGTTAGTTTTGCTTATTAATATTTTGTTGTGTTATTTTGAAAAAAATATTTAATTTTAAAGGTCAATTTAATGTCGTTTGGGCTAAAATTCTTCATTTAACCGACATTTAGAACAATATTAATACGAAACAATTGAGTTGTGGTGATAAAACACTTTTTGGTGGAATTTTGGTATTAATTGTTCAAACTGACTTTCAAATGGACGAATAATGAATCAAAACACAAAAAAAAAATTTAAATTAGGAAAAATTACTACCAAAGCGTGTGTTTAATCACCAGAACTCAATTTTTTTATATTCCAATTGTCCAAAATGTGGGTTAAATGGACCATTTAACCCCGCGATACATAAAAATGCACGTAAAAATTTAATTTTTTGTTCTGAAAAACGGTAAAACAGACAAGTTTTGTATAAACTTGTCTATTTACCGTTATTTCGAACCAAATTTTAATTTCAACGTGCATTTTATATTGCGTGGGGTTAATTATGCGATTTTCTCACATTTCGAACAATTTAAATATCAAAAAATTGATTTGCGGTGAGAAAACACACGCTTTAGCATTTATGTTTGCTTATTAATATTTTTTTTGTTTTGTTCATTGTTTGTCCATTTGAACGACATTTTGAACGATTTGTACCAAAATCTTAACAAAAAATAGGTAAATGGAGAATTTCACCCAAAATGACATAAAAATGAACCTTAAAATTAAATATTCTATTCGAAATAACGATAAATAGACAAGTTGACACAAAAATTGTCGATTTTACCGTTATTTTGAACCAATTTTTTTATTTTAAATTACAGTTAAATGTAATTTGAGCGAAATTTTCAATTAAACTGACATTTTGAACAACTTATATATGAAACAATTGAGTTGTGGTGGTAAAACACACTTTGGTAGAATTTTGGTATTAATTGATCAAAATGACGTTCAAATGGACAAATAATGAATTAAAATACAAATAAACTATAAATTAGCCAAAATTACTACCAAAGCGTGTGTTTTATCACCAATAATCTATTTTTGTATATTCCAATGACTGGCAATCCTTCTATGACATATTTTCATCGACCGTACATGAAAATACTTCGTTATCGCCAGCACAAAAGTTTAAATACCTCAAAGGACTTTTGAAAGGAAATGCTTATAATTTAATCAGTCACCTTCGCGTAGATGATGCCAGTTACATCGAAGCTATCCAACGACTCGTCAAACGATATGACAGGAAAAAACCTATTGTAGAAGCGCATATCAAATCATTTCTTGAACAACCGAAAATATCGAAAGCAAATGCTACCCAGCTCGTAGCTTTTCATGATAATATCGACGAGGTCGTAAGAGGCTTAAAGGCGTTAGGCAAGGAGGCAGAAGCACGTGATCCATGTTCATTTTTATGGCAATAGATCGACTTGATGATGAGACAAGGAAGGCTTGGAGGTACAAAACCGCAGAGGAAGACTTTCCATCATTACAAGGGTTTCTGGATTTCTTATTGAACCGTGTTGATTCACTTACAAAGATCAAACCGACCAGTGGGAAAGACATCAAACCACATCAACCGTCTAAGGTGCTACATTTTGAGGCGATACTACCCTAATGTGAGCGAAAACAATTCCTAGAAGAAAAGCAACGTTGCGTTAATTGCCTTGGAAAAGACCATAGCGTTTATCAGTGCCGATCTAGAAGAACATGCCAACTTTGCCGTCGAAGGCACCATACCCTCGTTCATTCTCCGTCAACTGTAAATCAAGATACATCGGTAGAAAGCAAGCCATCCCCGAGCACGACTCTAACTGCCTTCTTACGAGAAAACAATAATAACGTGTTAGTCAGTCACGCTGTCAGTGCAAATGCAATTTTACCTATTGTATTGGTTAAAGTTCAAGATAGCTATCAAAACTGGCATACCATCCGAGGCTTACTAGACTCAGGATCTACCAGGTCACTCATAAAGGAATCGTGCGTGAATAGATTAAATTTGAGCAAGATGAATGCAAGGATCTTTTTACAAGGCATTGGGGGAAAAAAAGCGGGCTGCTCAAAGGGAATTACTAATATTAAAATAAGATCGAGAATTAATCATGAAATCTCTTACAACATTGATGCTTTCATCGTCACCAAGTTGACTTCGCAACTACCAACCAATCCAGTGGTAGTTCAAATACCAAGAGATAACAAAATCAATTTGGCTGATCCTACATTTGAAAAACCAGGTCCGGTCGACTTGCTTATAGGCAGTGATTATTTCTTTGAAATATTGAAAGCCGGACAGGTGGTAAACGATGATTAAAACGTTATCTTCCAAAACACTCAACTGGGCTGGATTATAGCCGGTGGAAGATCGGCTCAAGACATGTCCCCTATCTCAAATCAGGTGCAAATCACGGAGCAACAAGAAGTCGACCTCGATAAGATATTACGACAGTTTTGGGAAAATGAAAGTATACCGCAAACAGTAGAACATACATCTGAAAAATCCAAATGCATTGAACATTACAATGCCACTGTAACATGCAACCAAAATGGAAGACTAACAGTTGCCTTACCATTCAGGAGAACCTCACCTCATTTGGGTGATTCCTTTAATATTGCATGGCGTCAATTCCAAACACTGGAAAGACGATTATGTTCAAATGTTCAATTAAAAACAGAATACGTGACCTTCATGCGAGCATATGAGCGACTAGGCCATATGGAGTCCATACAAGGGCATGAGATCAATCAACTCACAGGGAACATCATCAGGCCAGTCACTCATTGACGAGCTAATGGTGGGCCCAACAGTTCAGCAAGGTCTGTTTGAAATTTCGTTGCGATTCAGAAAACACAAATTCGTTTTCAGTGCGGACATCGAAAAGATGTACCGGCAAGTGATGGTCCGCAAAGAGGACATTGACTACCAGCGTATAATTTGGCGAGAATCACCTTATCATCCATTGCAGCACTACAGGCTACTGACAGTCACATATGGTACTGCATGTATATGTTGACCGGATGTATATGTTGACGATGTGATCACTGGTTCAAGCACGCTAAATGGAGCGCTAGCACTGCGAAATGAACTAATAGAAATTCTGAGATCAGCAGGATTCAACCTGAGGAAGTGGTCTGCAAATCACCCTCGTTTGTTGGATGATATCAACGAAGCTGATCTTCAACCTGTACAACGATCATTTAACGACAGTGATAAGATGATATCAATACTTGGATTGTATTTCGAACCATCCAGTGACATTTTTAGGTTCAAGGTGGCTATCCCAGAAAATTCGGTTATGACAAAGCGCAGTTTATTGTCCGAATCATCGAGAATCTTCGACCCACTGGGATGGTTATCCCCGATCACGATAATGATTAAAGTCATGTTCCAACAATTATGGCTGGAGAAACTTGGATGGGACGATACTTTGCCAGAATCGTGTAAGACAAATTGGAAGAGGTTAAGAGACGAGCTGAGTACAATCGAGCAATTGGAAATCAAAAGGTGGCTGTATTCGACCGAGACAATAGAAATTCATGGGTTCTGTGATGCGTCAAAAGACGCCTATGCTGCAGTTTTATATTCTCGTGCAGTAACATCACCAACAGAAGCTTATATTAATATCATCGCAGCTAAATCAAGGGTATCTCCCATAAAAACAGTATCAATTCCCAGATTGGAGCTTTGTGCAGCTGCATTATTGGTTAAATTAATGGAAACAGTCACAACGGCACTAAATTTCGAAACAACACCAAAGCAATTTTCTTATACCGATGCCAAGATAGTATTGGACTGGTTATCTAAACCACCTAAATCGTGGCCGACATATGTTGCAAATCGCACTGGACTAATATTATCCTACTCAAACCGAAATCTGTGGCATCACGTGAAATCAGCAGAAAATCCAGCTGATCGAGCAACTCGTGGAGTGCCCCCAAGTGAACTGAAAACTGATATCCTGTGGTGGATGGGTCCATCATGGTAAGGAACAAACCCATTAGAAATTCCATCTGAAGCCGTTGAAGTTACACAAGAAATTGTACCAGAGTCGCAGTTATACCATATTGTGCAAGAAGAAGATGGATTTGATCAGCAGCTAGAAAGGATGATCACACGAGTATCGAAGTATCCCATAATAATACGAATAGTAGCTCGAATTCGGAGATGTATCATAAATGCGAAACGATTAACTAAATCAAAATCGTCCGGAAGTTTGACGGTTGATGAACTTAACCAAGCCGAGAAATACATCATCAAACACGTGCAATCCCAAGCGTTTTCGGCAGATGTCACATCAATTCATTCAAGAAATCTTTCATCATAAAGTAAGTTAGTTAAACTTTATCCTTTCGCAGACAAACACGGCATTTTAAGGGTCAGTGGCAGACTAGCCAACGCGCCACTCAATTTTGACACTCAATATCCCATCATTCCTCCGTCAAATCATTTATTGGTGCAGAGAATGATAGAACACTACCTTCGAAAGCTATTTCACGCAGGAATTTCGCAGCTGACGTCCTATACAAAACAAAAATGGCATGTTGTTCGCGGAAAGCATCTTATAAAGAAGATCATACATCATTGCATTACTTGTCACCGCCATAAGGTCAAGGTTCAAACTCAGTTGATGGGCCAGCTGCTTTCGTCAAGGGTGACCTTTGTTAGGCCATTTATCAAAAGTGGTCTCGATTATGCAGGGCCATACCGAATTAAAGCGCATCAGATCCGCAATTCAAAAATCATTAAAGGCTACATCTGTATTTTTGTGTGTATGGCAGTTAAAGCTGTTCATATCGAGCTGGTCACAAATCTAAGTACCGAGTCGTTTATAGCCGCCTTGCGACGATTTCAAAGTACGAGAGGAATCTGCACCGACTTGTATTCTGACAACGGAACCAATTTCATTGCGGTATCAACCAATTACAAGAACTCGAAGACCTGTTTAAATCAACACAATATTCTCATAAGGACAGCACTTGGGCAGCTGGACAGGGTACACAATGGCATCTCATACCACCAGCAGCGCCAAACTTTGGAGGTTTGTGGGAGGCTGCCGTTAAATCGGCAAAATTTCACATAAAACGCGTCATCGGAGAAACCATTATGTCGTATGAAGAGTTAATCACATTCCTGAAAGAAAAAGAAGCCATACTCAATTGACGCCCGCTGTGTCGCAATGATGAAAGTGATGACCCTCTAACACCAGCACATTTCATACTGGGTCATCCGATGACACTAATACCAGAACCATCCCTATTAAATAATAAATGTAATACATTATCTAGATGGCAAATGATCCAGAAACTGATTCAGCAATTTTGGGTTCGCTGGCATTCCGAATATCTAACCACTCTGAACCAACTTAACAAGTGCTATCAAGCAGCCAATCAAATTAACGTTGGTGATCTAGTTATCCTAAAGGAAGAAAACGTACCACCAGCACGATGGCCGTTAGCGAGAATTTTAGAAGTTCATCCAGGGTGAGACAAGTTAATACGGGTTGTGACAGTTCAAACCGCCACAAGCACCTTTAAGCGTCCGATTAATAAGATCTGTATACTTCCATTTATTGACTCACCCGAGTCAAAGGCGGGGGAATGTTCAACCTCGATTCCACACTCTCTCAGTTCAAACTTTACTCACGACAAATTATCATAACCAACGAAAAAGGTGCTAATACGATTGCTCTAATAGTTGAATAGCTGCGGTAAAATTCCCAATATACTCAACCAAAATAATTCTACTACTACAACATAACATAGTGATAACCAAGTTTATGATTGTATTTTGATTTTTGTCAATCGAAGTATTGTTCACGCTCTACTCGTGTAAGGTTCTGTTCTGAGCACATCATCATTTTGAGACATAAATCAATTAAAATAAAATAAAATTAAATATAGTTAAATAATGAAAGGTTAAATTGTATTTTATTGAACAAAAGTCGTACAGGTTCAAAAAAACAGAATAATAATATTAATAAGCAAAAACTTCTACCAAAGCGTGTGTTTTGTCACAACAATTCAACTTTTTTACTTTTAAATTTTCAAAAATTTGGGTAAAATGCACAAATTAACCCCACGCAATATGAAAATGCACGTAAAAATTTAAAAAAAATTCGAAATAACGGTAAATAGACAAGTTTATTAAAATTTTAAATTTATTAACTTGTCTATTATACCGTTATTTCGAACAAAACATTAAAATTTGACGTTCATTTCTATGTTTCGTTGGGTTATATTGTCCATTTTACGCAAATTTTGGACAATTGAAATATAAAAAAAATAGATTTGTGGTAATAAAACACATGCTTTGGTAGTAATTTTTGCTAATTTATATTATTTTTGTATTTTATTTCATTATTTGTCCATTTGGACGTCATTTCTTACAATAAATACCAAAATTCTACCAAATTTATTTTTATCACCATAACTCAATTGTTTCATATTAAAATTGTGCAAAATGTCGGTTAAATGGATAAATGCACCTCAAATGACCTTCAATTGCACTTAAAAATTAAATATTTGGTTCAAAACAACCGTTAAAATGACAAGTTTTGTGTCAACTTGTTTATTTTGGTATTAATTGTTCAAAATGACGTTCAAATGGACAAATAATGAACAAAACACAAAAAAAATATTATTTAGCAAAAATTCTTACTAAAACGTGTGTTTTGTCACCACAACTCAATTTTTTGATATTTTAATAGTTCAAAATGTGGGTAAAATGCACAATTTAACCCCACGCAAAATTTGGTTCAAAATAACGATAAATAGACAAGTTTACACTGAACTTGTCGGTTTGACTGTTATTTCGTACAAAAATGAAAAATTTAACCGTCCATTTTTTTGTTGCGCGGGGTTAAATGGTCCATTTAACCCCCATGTTGGACAATTAAAATATAAAAAAATTGAGTTGTGGCGAGTAAGCATACGCTTTGGTAGTAATTTTTGCTAATTTATATTTTTTTGTGTTTTTATTCATTATTTGTCCATTTGAAAGTCATTTTGAACAATTAATACCAAAATTCTACCTAAGTGTGTTATATCACCACAACTCAATTGTTGCATATTTAAATTGTACAAAATGTCGGTTTAATGGAGAATTTCACCCAAAATGATATAAAATTGCACTTAAAAATCAAAAAGTCGGTTAAAAGTAACACACAAAAAATAAAAATAAGCAAAAACTACTTTTTTAAGCGTTTGTTTTGTCACCACAATTCAATTTTTTTATATTAAAATTGTCCAAAATGTGGGTTAAATGCACAATTTATTCCCACGCATTATAAAAATGCACGTCACAATTTAAAAAAAATTCGAAATAACGGTAAATAGACAAGTTTATTAAAATTTGTCTATTTTACCGTGATTTTGAACAAAACATTAAAATTTTACGTTCATTTTTATGTTTCGTGGGGTTATATTGTCCATTTTACCTGTGGAGGTCTTCTTTGGTTCACAAGGTCAACTTTGGTTCACAAAGTAAAAATTGTGAATAAAAAAAAATATTATAATAATAAAAATAAAAAAGGTACTAAAATGGAAAATTCACATGATAAATTGATGGAATAAGTTAATTTGTTATCATGCTGCTAGAGAGAGTATCCGGTTTTGATTTTTTATTAAAAGTTTTTTTTATGGGATTGGATTTGAAAAAAAAAGAAGAAGAACAGAAGTGTAAAATTGGATTTGCTCGGAGTCGGACCTCAAAATAAAAACAAAAAGAAAGAAAAGAAAAAAATTGAACGAAATGCCGAACGGAAAAAAAAGTTAAGCAACGTTGACCAGAGAAGGGACTTGCTTTGGAGATGAATTTTGGTGGATATGGATATGAATGATAAAACCAATCAATCAAGAAAAGAATCAAATAAATCTTAACTTGTAAATTTAGAGAGATAACTACCTATCTAAATTATTTATCGCGGAGTTGGAGTTGCAATACGACGCTAACACGTGGTATGTTGAATAATCCTTAACATCATCCCGGGGATGCAGAGAATTCGAGTCAGAATCACCACTACTTATTTCACAGAAATTATATACTGGTAGGAAGTTTCACGGACAACATTTTTTTTTGCGAAAACAAAAATGTAAACGGAGTAAATGTGAAGACACAGTGCTTTCCCTGTTTTTTCTGGTGTTGTGAAAATTAATTTATTTTATTCACAAATAGAATTTTTGAAAGTTCCTTTAGTTTAAGTTTTCTAATTTGATATAGTTAAAGTTTTCTGATTTTCAACTAAATTAAGAAGTGTAAAATGGTTAAAGAAAAGTTTACATTTATTGGTTGTTAAATCTTCCTCTTTATTTAATCACCAATAATTGGAGGGTATCAAAGGGTTTTTGGTGTTTTTAATATAAATATTACAAGAGTGAAAAGATTTTCGTTGGGGTGTGGTTTTTTTTCAGTTTCGATGAAGCGCTTCATAGGAGAATTAACACACTTTTAAAAGGAACTAATTTTTGATTAACTTTATATATAAAAACAAAATGTTGGTTTGTTCTTGGAAATATTTATATGGGGAGACATTTTGTATTTTGGTAAGGGTATTATATTATTTGGTCAGTAAAATAAGTGACTAATTTTATTATTATGCGGTGATTAATGAAAGGTTGATAAACACCAGAATTTTTGTCTTGTAGAATTGAATTGTTTTATTACTTAATATAAACATCTTTTCTTCCTATATTTTTTAATTTTGTCTATTTTCTTTATTATATATTATGTTCAAAATAAGTTCTAGTTTTTTAAATTTAAAATTAATAAATCAAAAATTTTTTTTGGAATTTAAAGAAAACTGAAATTAGTTATTTACTCAATTTATTTTAATTTGTTTTGCTATAAACATTTCCTGGAATAAAAGTTTTTTGCAGATGGTTCAAGTTATGTGTTTAACTGAAGGTGTTTAGGGATCACCTCAATTAAAACGCTACATACCCAAATTTTGAACAATTGAAATATAAAAAAATTGAGTTGTGGTGATAAAACACACGCTTTGGTAGTCATTTTTGCTAATTTATATTTTTTGTGGGTTTAGTTCATACTTTGACCATTTAAACGTCATTTGAATAATTCATACCATAATTCTACCGAAATGTGTTTTATCATCACAACTCAATTAATGCATATTGAAATTGTTCAAAATGTCGGTTAAATGGAGAATTTCACCCCAAATGATATAAAATTGCACTTAAAAATTAAATATTTAGTTCAAAGTAACACAAAACCAAATATAATTTAACAACAATTACTACCAAAGCGTGTGTTTTGTCACCACAATTCAATTTTGATATATTAAAATTGTTCAAATTGTGGATAAAGTGGACAATATAACCCCACGCAACATGAAAATGAACGTAAAAAATAATATTTTGTTCGAAATACCGGAAAACAGACAAGTTTTGTATAAACTTGTCTCTTTATCGTTAATTGGAATATACAAAAATTGAGTTGTGGTGATTAAACACACGCTGTGGTAGTAATTTTTGCTAATTTATATATTTTTTGTATTTTTATTCATTATTTGTCCATTTGAACTTCATTTTGATTAATTATTACCAAAATTCTACCGAAGTTTATTTTATCACCACAACTCAATCGTTTCATATTTAAATTCTTCAAAATGTCGGTTAAATGGAGAATTTTACCCCAAATAACATTTGATTACACTTAAAAATTAAATATTTGGTTCAAAACAACCGTTTAAACGACAAATTTGGTGTCAACTTGTCCATTTACCGTAATTTCGATTAAAATATTTAACTTTAAGGTGCAATTTTATGTCATTTTGTGTTAAATTCTTCATTAACCCGTTATTTTGTTAGGTTTTTGATACATATCGTTCCAAATGGACAAATTTTGAAAAAAAGCACAAAAATAATATTAATTAGCAAAAATTACTTCTAAAGCATGTGTTTTGTCACCACAACTCAATTTCTTGATATTAAAATTGTTTAAAATGTGGGTAAAATGCACAATTTAACCCCACGCAACATAAACATGGACGTTAAAATTTAAAATTTGGTTCGAAATAACGGTAAATAGATAAGTTAACAAAAAACTTGTCAGTTTTACCGTAACTTCGAAAAAAATATTATATTCTTACGTGCATTTTTATGTTTCGCGGGGTTAAATGGTCCATTTAACCCACATTTTGGACAATTGAAATATAAAAAAATTGAGATGTGGTGATAAAACACACGCTTCGGTAGTAATTTTTGCTAATTTTTATTTTCTTTTTGTATTTTTTATTCATTATTTGTCCATTTGAACTTCATTTTAAACAATAAATATCAAAATTCTACCAAAGTTTATTTAATCACCACCACTCAATTGTTTTATATTTAAATTGTTCAAATTGTCGGTTTAATGGAGAATTTCTTCCCAAATGACATTAAATTGAGTTTGAAAATAAAATATTTGGTTCAAAAGAACCGCTTAAACAAAAAGTTTTGTGTGAACTTGTCTATTTACCGTTATTTCGATTAGCATATTTAATTTTAAGGTGCAATTTAATGTCATTTGGGGTGAAATACTCCATTCACCCATTATATTGTTAAGATTTTGGCACATGTCGTTCAAAAAAACGTTCAAATGGACAAATAATGAACAAAAACACAAAAAAAATATTAATAAGCAAAAATTACTACTTAAGCGTGTGTTTTGTCACCACAATTTAATTTTTTGAAAGTTTAATTGTTCGAAATGTGGGTAAAATTAGCAATTAAACCCCACGCAATATAATATTTGAAGTAACTATTAAAAAATTTTATTCAAAATTAAGTTTTATAGACAAGTTCACACAAAACTTGACTGTTTTACCGTTATTTCGAACAAAATATTAAATTTTAACGTGCATTTTTATGTTGCTTGGAGTCAAATTGTCCATTTAACCCACATCTTGGACTATTGAAATACAAAAAAATTGAGTTGTGGTGTTAAAACAAATGCTTTGGTAGTAATTTTTGCTAATTTTTATAAATTTTTTTATGTTTCAATTCATTATTTGTCCATTTCAACGTCATTTCAACAATAAATAACAAAATTCTACCAAAATGTGTTTTATCACCACAACTTAATTGTTTCATATTGAAATTGTTCAAACTGTCGGTTAAATGGAGAATTTCAGCCCAAATGACATTAAATTGCACTTACAAATTAAATATTTGGTTCGAAATAACACAAAAAAAATATTAATAAGCAAAAACTACTGCCAAAGCGTGTGGTTTGTCACAACCCTTCAATTTTTTTTATATTTAAGTTGTTCAAAATGTGGGTAAAATGCAAGATTTAACCCCAATCAATATAAAAATGCTCATAAGAATTTAAAATTTCGTTCGAAATAACGGTAGATCGACAAGTTTACACAAAACTTGTCTATTTTACCACTATTTTAAACGTTACATTTAAACTTTCCGTTCATTTGTATGTTGCGTGGGATTGAATGATCCATTTTACCTAAATTGTGAACAATTATGATATACATAAATATGGTTGTGGTGATAAAACTCACGCTTTGGTAGTAGTTTTTGCTTATTTATATTGTTTTTATATTTCTATTCATTATTTGTCCTTTTGAACATCATTTTTAACAATAAATACCAAAATTCTACCAAAGTGTGTTTTATCACCACAACTAAATTGTTTTATATTTAAATTTTTCAAAATGTCGGTTTAATGGAGAATTTCACCCCAAATGATATAAAATTGCACTTAAAAATTAAATATTTGGTTCAAACTAACACATAAAAAATATAAATAAGCAATAACTACTACCAAAGCCAGTGTTTTGTCACCACAATTCAATTTTTTTATATTTAAATTGTTCAAAATGTGGGTAATATACACAATTTAACCCCATGCAATATGAAAATGCACGTAAAAATTAAAATGTCTTTTCGAAATAACAGGTAATAGTCAAGTTTAACAAAACTTGTTATTTCGAATAAAACATTAATATATAACGTGCCTTTTTATGTTGCGTGGGGTTTATTGGTCTATTTCACCCAAATTTTGAACAATTTGAATACACATAAAAAGATTTGTGGTGATAAAACTGACGCTTTGGTAGAAGTTTTTGCTAATTTATATTTTTTTTGTAATTTTATTCATTTTTTGATAAAATGAGGTGATCAAATTAACTTTGTTTGAGTAATGGTATTAATTGTTATAAATGACGTTCAAATGGAGAACGTCATTTTAACAATTAATACCAGAAATCTACAAAAGCTAATTTTATCACCACAACTCAATTGTTTAATATTAAAATTGTTCAAAATGTCGGTTAAATGGAGAATTTCACCCCAAATGACATTCAATTGCACTTAAAAATTAAATATTAATAACGGTTAAAACGACAAGTTTGGTGTCAACTTGTCTATTTACCGTTTTTTCGATTAGAATATTTAATTTTAAGAGCAATTTAATGTCATTTGGGGTGAAATTCTGCATTAACCCAATATTTTGTTAAGATGTTGGTACATATCGTTCGAAATGACGTTCAAATGGACAAATAATGAACAAAAAAACAAAAAAATATTAATTAGCAAAAATTACTACCAAAGCGTGTGTTTTGTCACCAGAACTCAAATTTTTGACATTTAAATTTATCAAAATGTGCGAAAAATGAACAATTTAACACAAAGCAATATCAAAATGCACGTAAATATTTAAAATTTTGTTCGAAATAACGATAAATAGACAAGTTAACACTAAACTTGTCTGTTTTACTGTTATTTCGAACAATACATTAAATTTCTACGTGCATTTTTATGTTGCGCGAGGTTTAATGGTCCATTTTACCCTCATTTTGGACAACTGAAATAAATTAAATAGATTTGTGGTGATAAAACACACGCTTTGGAAGTAACTTTTTCTAATTTATATTATTTTTGTATTTTTATTCATTATTTGTCAATTTGAACGTCATTTTAAACAATTAATACCAAAATTCTACCAAAGTAAGATTTATCACCACAATTCGATTGTATCATATTAGAAATGTTCAAAATGTCGGTTAAATAGAGAATTTGACCCCAAATGACAATAAATTGCACTCAAAAATTAAATATTTAGTTCAAAATAACACAAAAAAAAATTATTAATAATCAAAAATTACTACCAAAGCGTGTGTTTTGACACCACAATTCAACTTGAATATGTAAATTGTTCAAAATGTGGGTTAAATGCACAATTTTACTCCACGCAAAATAAAAATGCACGTCAAAATTTAAAAAAAATTTTGAAATAACGGTAAATAGACAAGTTTACCAAAACTTGTCTATTTTATGGTTATTTCGAAAAAAATATTAAATTTTTACTTGCATTTTTATGTTCCGTTGGGTTTATGGTCCATCTTGTCCAAAATTTGAACAAAAAGAATATACAAAAATAAATTTGTGGTGATAAAACTTACGCTTTGGTAGTAATTTTTGCTAATTTATATTTTTTTTGTATTTTTGTTCATTATTTGTCCATTTGAACGTCATTTTGAACAATTAATACCAAAATTCTACCGAAATTAATATTATCACCACAACTCAATTGTTTCATATTAAAATTTTGCAAAATGTCAGTTTAATGGAGAATGTCACAACAGATGACATTAAATTGCACTTAAAAATTTAATATTTGGTTCAAAAAAACCGTAAAAACGACAAGTTCGGTGTAAACTTCTTTATTTTTCGTTATTGCAATAAGAATAATAAATTTTTGGTTGCGATTTAATGTTTGGGGTGGAATTCTCCATTTACCCATTATTTGCAACAAGAATACAAAAAAAATATTAGTTTGCAAAAATTACTACCAAAACGTGTGTTTTGTCAGCAGAACTCAATTTTTTGATATTTAAATTGTTCAAAATGTGAGTAAAATGAACCATTTAAACCAAAGCAATATCAAAAAGCACGTAAATATTTAAAATTTTGTTCGAAATAACGATAAATAGACAAGTTAACACTTAACTTGTCTGTTATTCTGTTATTTCGAACAATATATTAAATTTTTACGTGCAATTAAATGTTGCGTGGGGTTAAATGGTCCATTTTACCCACATTTTGGACAACTGAAATATATATTATAGAATAGAGTTGTGGTGAAAAAACACACGCTTTGGTTATAACTTTTGCTAATTTATATTATTTTTGTATTTGTATTCATTATTTGTCCATTTGAACGTTATTTTGAACAATTAATACCAAAATTCGACCAAAGTGTGTTTTATCACCACAACTCAATTGTTTCATATTCAAATGGTACAAAATGACGGTTAAATGGAGAATCTTAGCCCAAATGACATTAAATTGCACTTTAAAATTTAATTTTTGGTTCAAAATAACACAAAAAAAAAATTTATAAGCAAAAATTACTACCAAAGCGTGTGTTTTGTCACCACAATTAAATTTTTATATGTTAATTGTTCAAATGTTGTGTTAAATTCACAATTTAACCCAACGCAATATATAAAAGCACGTAAAAATTTAAAATTTTGTTCGTATTAACGGTTAATAGATAAGTTTACACAAAAATTGTTTAATTTACCGTTATTTCGAACAAAATACTAAATTTAAACGTGCATTTTTATGTTGCGTGGGGATATATTGTCCATTTTTCCAAAAATTTGAGCAATAGGAGTATACAAAAAAAGATTTGTTGTAATAAAACACACGTTTAGGAAGCAATTTTTGCTAATTAACATTTTGGTTGTATTTAAATTCATTTTTTGTCCATTTGAACGTCATTTTGAACATTTTATCCCAAAATTCTATCAATATTAATTATATCACCACAACTCTATTGTTTCATATTTAAATTGTTCAAAATGTTGGTTCAATGGAGAATTGCACCCTAAATGTCATTAAACCGCACTTGAAAATTAAATATTTGGTTCAAAATAACGGTAAAAACGAAAAGTTTTGTGTCAACTTGTCTATTTACCGTTATTTCGATTAAAATAATTAATTTTTGGTTGCAATTTTATGTCTATTAGGTTAAATTCTCCACTGACCCAATATTTTGTTAAGATTTTGGAACACATCGCTCAAAATGGCGTTCAAATGGAAAAAAAAATGAACAGCACACAAAAAAATATTAATTATCAAAAATTACTAGCAAAGCGTGTGTTTTGTCACCACAACTCAATTTTTCGATATTTAAATTGTTCAAAATGTGGGTAAAATGCACCATTTAAATCCACGCAATATCAAAATGCACGTTTAAATTTAATATTTGGTTCGAAATAACGGTAAATAGACAAGTTTACACAAAACTTGTCTGTTTTACCGTCATTTCGAACAAAATATAAAATTCAACATGCAATTTAATGTTTCGCGGGGATAAGTGATCCGTTTAACCCACAATTTGGACAATAAATTTATAAAAAAATTGAGTTGTGTTGATAAAACACACGCTTTGGTAGTCATTTTTTTCTAATTTATATATTTTTGTATTTTTATTCATTTTATTTCATTTTATACATCAACGTCATTGTGAAGAATAAATACCAAAATTCTACCAAAGTGTGTTTTATTACCACAATTCAATTGTTTCATATTTAAATTGTTCCAAATGTCGGTTAAATCTAGAATTTCACCCCAAATGACATTTAATTGCCCTTTAAAATTTAATATTTGGTTCAGTATAACACAAAAAAGAATATAAATAAGCAAAAACTACTTCAAAAGCATTTGTTTCGTCACCATAATTTAATTTTTTAACATTTAAATTGTTCGAAATGTGGGTAAAATGCACAATTTAGCCCCTTGCAATATATAAATGCACGCAAAAATTTAAAATAAGGTTCGAAATAACGGCAAATAGACAAGTTTACAAAAATCATTTCTGATTCACGTTATTTCGAACAAAATATTAAATTTTTACGCGCATTTTTATATTGTTTGGAATTATATTGTCAATTTTACTTAAATTTTGAACAATTGGAAAATACAAAACTAGATTTGTGGTGATAAAACAACGCTTTGGTAGTAATTTTTGCTTATTTATATTTTGTTTGTGTTATTAATCATTATTTTAATACCAAAATTCTACCAAAGTTAATATTATCACCACAACTCAATTGTTTTATATTGAGATTGTTCAAAATGTCAGTAACATGGAGAATTTCAACCCAAATGACATTTGATTACACTTGAAAATTCAATATTTTGTTCAAAATAACGGTAAAAACGACCAGTATTTTGTCAACTTGTCTATTTACCGTTATTTTGATTAAAACCATTAACTTTAAGGTGCAATTTAATGTCATTTGTGGTGAAACTCTCTATTTTCCATTATTTTGTTTAGATATTGGTACATATCGTTCAAAATGGCGTTCAAATTGACAAATGATGAACAAAAACACAAAAAAAACATTAATTAGCCAAAGTTATTACTGAAGCGTGTGTTTTGTCACCTCAACTCAATTTGTTAATATTTCAATTGTTCGAAATGTGAGTCATATGCACGACTTACCCCACACAATATTTAATGCACGTAAAAATTTCAAATGTGGTTTGAAATAACGGTTAATAGACAAGTTAACACAAAACTTTTCTGCTTCACAAATATTAATTTTTAACGTGCATTCTAATGTTGCGCGGGGATAAATGGTCGGGATATAAAACAATTGAGTTGTGGTGATAAAACACACGCTTTGGTAGTAATTTTTGCTAATTTATATTTTTTGTGTTCCTTTTCATTATTTGTCCATTTGAACGTCATTTTGAACAATTAATACCAAAATTCTACCAAAGTTTACCTTAATTGAATTGTTCATATTTAAATTGTACAAAATGTCGGTTAAATGGAGAATTTCAGCCCAAATTACATTTAATTGTCCCTTAAAATAAAATATTTGGTTCAAAATAACACAAAAAAATATAAATAAGCAAAAATTACTAGCAAACCGTGTGTTTTGTCTCTACAACTAAATTTTTATATTTCAATTGTTCAAAACGTAGGTTTAATGCACAATTTAACCCGACGCAATATAAGAATGCATGTTAAAATTAAATATTTATTCGAAATAACGGTAAATAGACAAGTTTTAAAAAAACTTGTTTATATACCGTTATTTCGAACAAAATATTAAAGTTTTAAGTGCATTATTGTCCATTTAACCTAAATTTTAAGCAATTGTAATGTACAAAAATAGATTTGTGGTGATTAAACACACGCTTTGGTAGCAATAAGTCCTTATTTATATAATTTTTGAATAAATTTGGTTCGAAATAACGGTTTATAGATAAGTTTACACAAAACTTGTTTGTTTTACCGTTATTTCGAACAAAATATTAAATTTTAACTTACATTTTTATGTTGCGCGGGGTTATATGGTCAATTTTACCCACATTTTGGACAATTGAAGTGTACAAAAATAGATTAGTGGTGATAAAACACACGCTTTGGTAGTAAATTTTGCTAATTTATATTTTTTTTTGTCTTCTTATTCATTAAAGTGTGTTTTATATCCACAACTCAATTGTTTCGTATTAAAATTGTTCAAAATGTCGGTTAAATGTAGAATCTTAGCCCAAATGACATTAATTTGCACTTATTAATTCAATATTTGGTTCAAAATAACTCAAAAAAAAAATATTTATGAGCAAAAATTACTGACATAGCTAGTGGTTTGTCACCATTATTTAATTGTTTTATATTTTTTTTGTTAATAATGTGGGTTAAATGCACAATTTCACCCTACGCAAGTTATAACGAACAATTGACCAGTTTACACAAAATTTGTCTCTTTTACCGTTATGTCGAACAAAATTTTAAATTATAACGCGCATTTTATTGGTGCGCGGGGTTGAATGGTCAATTTTATTTACATTTTGGACAATTGAAATATAAAAAAATTGAGTTGTGGTGATGAAGCACACGCTTTGGTTATTCCTTTTGCTAATTTATATTTTTTTAGTGTTTCTTTTCATTATTTTTTCATTTAAACGTCATTTTGAAAAATTAATACCAAAATTCTACCAAATTGTGTTTTATCACCACAATTCAATTGTTTCATATTGAAATTGTTCAAAATGTCGGATAAATGGAGAAATTCAGCCCAAATGACATTAAATTGCACTTTAAAATTGAGTATGTGGTTCAATATAACACAAACAAAATAGTAATAAGCAAAAATAACTACCAAAGTGTGTGTTTTGTCACCAAAATTCAATTTTTTTTATATTTCAATTGTTCAAATGTTCGTTAAATGCAAAAGTGAACCCCACGCAACATCAAAATGCACGTAACAATTTGAAATTTTGTTCGAAATAATAGTTTCTAGACGAGTTCTAACAAAACTTGTCTGTTTTACCGTTATTTCGACCAACATATTAAATTTTTACGTTTTATGTTGCGCGGAGTAAAATGATCCATTTAACCTACATTTTGGACAATTGAAATATAAAAAAATAAATAAGAGGTGATAAAACACACGCTTTGGTAGTAATTTTTGCTATTATATATAATTTTTGTATTTGAATTCATTATTTGTCCATATGAACGTCATTTTGAACAATTAATACCAAAATTTTACCAAAGTGTGTTTTATCACCACAACTCAATTATTTCATATTTAAATTGTTCAAAATGTCGGAAAAAAAGAGAATTTCACCCAAAATGACATTAAATTGCACTTAAAAATTAAATATTTTTTCGAAATAACGGTTAAAACGACACGTTTTGTGTCAACTTGTCTATTTACCGTTATTTCGATCAAAATATTTAATTTTTAGGTGCAATTTTTTGTCATTTCGGGTGAAATTCTCCATTGACAGATAATTGTGTTAAGATTTTGGTACATGTCGTTCAAAATGGCTTCAAATGGACAAAAAATGAACAAAAGCAGAAAAAAAATATAAATTAGCAAAAATTACTACCAAAGCGTGTGTTTTGTCACAACAACTCAATTTTTTGATGTTTTAATTGCTCAAAATGTGGGTAAAATGCACAACTATACTCCAAGCAATTTAAAAATGCAAGTTTAAATTTAAAAATTTGGTTCGAAATAACGGTAAATAGACAAGTTAATTCAAAACTTGTCTGTTTCACCGTTATTTTAAACACAATATTAAATTTTTACATGCAATTTTATGTATCGTGGGGTTATATGGTCCATTTTACCCACATTTTGGACAATTGATATATAAAAAAAATTGAGTTGTGGTGAATAAACACACGCTTTCAAAGTAATTTTTGCTAATATATATTTTTTTTGGGTTTTTGTTCATTATTTATCCATTTGAACGTCAATTTGAACAATTAATACCAAAATTCAACCAAAGTGTGTTTTATCACCAAAACTCAATTGTATCATATTGAAATTGTTCAAAAGGTCGGTTCAATGGAGAATTTTAGCCCAAATGACATTAAATTGCCCTTTAAAATTAAATATTTGGTTCAAAATAACACAAAAAAGAATATTCATAGATAAAACTTATTACTTAAGCGTGTGTTTTGTCATCACAACTCAATTTTTTAAAATTTAAATTATTCAAAATGTGGGTTAAATGCACAATTTAACCCCACGCAATATAAAAATGCACGTTAAATTTTTAAATTTTGCTCTTAATAACGGCAAATAAACAAGTTTGTAACGACTGGTTTCTCGTTCGTTCCAATTTATAAATTATTTAAATATTTTCACAAGCTCATTTATATTATATCTGGTAATTTCAACATAATTCTGGTACAGTTCATAATCAAATCAACAATATTTTTAGTATTTTTTTTTCTCGGTGAAATCTCTAATCTGCAGTTTATTTTCTATTATGAATGAAATCTTAACATCAAAATGACTAAAATACAACACAGTTATGTAAGTTTGCATGTTGTATATATTGTATATAAATGTGAATGATATACATAGTATAGAAATTTGATGGATATAGAACCTGTATTAGTACTAGACTACGGGAAAATGACTACGGGCAAAAATACCGTGACAAAGTATGAAATAAAGGTAATTTTTTGGACGTGGTCGAGACGAGTTGGTGGAGAAGAATAAAAAAATTGGACAGTTGAGTTTTGACCGTGCAAACATGATATAAAAATAAAATAATAATAAAAGTTATAATAATTAACCTATTAATCTAAGATTGTACTGAAAAATAGTAAAAAGTGCAGTGATTAAATCCGGACAAATCCGGATGTGACTATTAAGTATATTTAAAATGAAAAATGTGCGAAAGACTCTCACGCCATGTGTTCATAACTTTAAAAACTATACTTAAAGTAATATAATTTCATTTAATATCACTACCTAAACTTAAACTCCTTTAATGAATTTAAGCTAATAAAATTAAACTGAAAAAAAAGTAATAGGTATAGATGAAAAAATAATCTACCAAATTTACAAAATAATAAAATTAAATTAATAATTAAAGTGACGAAAGTGATTAATACCGTGCCAATACGGATATTAGAACACAGTGTTTAAAAGAAAATTAATGTAAAAAGATTTTTTACACATGTGCTTTGAACATTTAAAGCTATACTGAAATGAAATTAATAAGAAGACTTTAATTAAAACTACTCAACTAAACTTAACTAAACTACTTATCCTAATAAATAAAATTATATGTTAATAATAAAATTAAATTAATAATTATTTATCATTAATGATTAATAAAAATATAATAAAACATTCTTCGAAATCATAATTAATTACTCGTATATGGGATCACGTATCATCGTAGGCTACGTACTTCGCATTAATGGCGCCCAACGCAAATTAGTTAAGGTATTTTCTTTATATTTAATTAAGTTATATTAAGACTTATTTTTAAAAGTTAGTTAAGATCAATTTAGTGGTCAAGGAAATGTGTATAAAATTTTTAACCATTTTTGGTATTTTAATAATTATTTTCATTTAAAAATTAAATTTATTAGCATTTTCCTTACTATACGCATTACTAATAAAAGATGATGAGTTAAGTGAATTGTGAGAGGAGGTTAAGGTAGGTAACGTATCCATGTGTCGGTGAGCTTCTTAATGTTCAAATTCGTCAAGTTGTCGTTCAAACTGTTATGTGGTCTAGCAAGCTACTATTTAACTTTGGCCAACCCCACCCCAATCCCTGAGCTTTAGCCGGCTATAACATGACCACGCCAAAGCTCTGAATAGTAGATATATGTAAATTCAGTGACAACGGCATTACTACAACCACAAGGTTACCGTGTGGTTTACTCATGCCTCGCAAGTTGTTACAGATGGCGCCCAAATTTCCTTAAGGCTTCCCTTCTCTTTCCTTACCCATATATGTTAAATTTTTTTTACGGTTGCACCATCTGTTGTTAGAGATGGCGTCTTGCCAATCCGATAATTTGTTTTTTTTTTAAAGGTTATATCTGTTATTTTTTTTCTAACGTAAGAACTACTTGAGTCATATTTTTTTTGTATTCTACCGGTATACCTGAGCAGTTGCATCCAATGTCAATCACATTGTGGAATCATTTGTTCGGTTTGGTATATTATTTAATCATGTTATAAATTCATCAATCTTTTAATTCATTTCTTATTTTCAATTGATCAATAAAATTTCACAGTTGTCTTAATTTGTATTTTTGTTACATTTTCGAATAACCACGTGCATCAGTACAATTTCCTAATTAGGTAGATATTAGCTACGTTTATGCATTTGGGTATTCTACATAATGTAATAGTACATCTCACTATCGCAAAATTTTCCATTATATTTGTAGAATATTTTGTTAGTAGAGTTTGAGATGTATATGTTTCTTCGTTTTTTTCGTTGGAATGTATGGCGCTCGCAAAAGCATCTAATAGTTATTGTGACTCTTTTGTCTGGTTAAGCCATATATTTCATTTCTTTCAAGTACCTTCCGTATTTGTGTGTTTGTGTTGTATTCCTACCACTTCAATAAAGCATCTTGACGAATAAATAAATGTTAAATCCGTGATCACCATTTTTGGAACGTTGCCTGTATTTACCTCCTCACTTTAAATTAATAACATTTAATAAATTTTTTTTGTACATTTAGTTTTTCATTAGTTAACAACTTATAGTATCATAAGAACGATATAGTATATTAATATTTAGCTACTAGTGTTTTGAATTTTGGTCATTTTGGTTTTTAAGGGTTTTACAATTATTGAATTAATATTAATATATATATATTTTTTTGTTTTGGGTTTTTGGATTAATCTTATATAATATAAATTTGGATTTTATTTTTGATTTTTCTCGAGAGAAATTTGTTAAATTATAGATACTATTTTTTTTGTTTTTGTGTTGAAACTAGTTTTGTTTTGACATATCTCTACATAGTTGTTTAAATTGAATTATAGAATTATTTTGTGATTTCCAATATTCTTAACTTTTGAAAATGTCTTCACCTCGCCTAATTATTGACTATTTGGAACCGGATGAAATAGAGGTTGAATGCGAACTTCGGGAAGTTTCAGGTTCTATAAATCAACGGTTGACCCGTCTGCGAGCACTAATAGATAAAGAAAACGTTAATCCAGATGAGGCTCCTAAAGAAGTTCATCTATATGCGTTTAAATATCCTCATTCGGAAGTCATAATTTTTACTAATAAAATGCAAAAACTTCGCACTGCATTATCTACTTTTACTCCAGAAGAAGAGAAAAATTATGATGAAGTTGACGTTATTGTGGCACAGCTACTGCATGTTCAAGGACGTTTAGTTCGAGTTGAAAGCCTTCTTGAGTCTAAAATTATTATTAATAAGCTTCTCGAGCTAAATAAGTCTCTAATTACTGCAGCATTGAAATTCAAGGAAGGTACTCCAAATCAACATGAACTAACTAAGCTACTTGTTTCTATGAAAATAGATGTCTCTGAAATATTAAACCTCACGGCTAGTTTAGTGGATACTCAACTTGAAAATGATGCATTACACTCTTCGACCCTGAAAAACGGCAATGTTCAAACCGTCCATGCAGAAGAAGTACATAAAACATTTACTCCAGTCATATCTTCTTCTGATATCCCTACGCAGAAAGCACAAAATGAAGCAATTCAATCAAAAGTAAATAGTTTAGAAGTGCCATTAAACTTGAATCAGTTTCAACCAGGTTCCTGGCAAAATCAAATGTTCTCTTTCCAAAGGCCTCATTTACCTCCTTCTACTTTTCCGACATACCCTTACCTACCATATTATCAAAATCCTCCCAATCCTCTCCTCAATCCATTAATATGGCCACCAAATTTACCATCGCAAATAAATCAACCTTCGAGTGTACCAGAAAGTCATACCAATATACCAGCTCCTCCACAGGCTATCCCATCTATCGATAATTCAAAACGAACGCACGCTTCCATTTCACTTACGCCAATTCATAAATGGAACGCAAAGTTTGACAGATCCCATTTAGGAATGCCCATTGAAAAATTTATGTTTCGTATCGAACATTTAGCTCATTCTAATAACGTTATACTTGATCATTTAGTAAATAATATAAACACCTTATTGGAAGGTTTTGCTAGAGAACACTATTGGCTCATATTAGAACGTAACCCAAAGTTATCCTGGACTGATTTTCGTAGTCAAATGCTTCACAGATTTCAAGATCGTCGTTCTGACTTCGATATTAAGCATATATTAGACTGTCGCAAACAAAAACTGAAAGAACCCTTTCTAGATTTTTATTATGAATTACTTAATTTAGCCATGCCACTAAAAACAGCATTATCCGATGCTGAGCTCATCGAATTGCTTCGTAAAAATATGCGTGGTGGGTTGAGAGCTCACTTTGCAGGGCGTGATTTTACAACTATAGCTAGTTTTTAAATGCGTGCGTTACTACGGACGACGTCTGGCGCACCATGAACTATTTTCCAGAAGCAAATATTGGTACTCCGCATAAAGCTATAAACGAATTAAGTTTTTCTATGACTGATAACAATACTGTACCACCTGATCAGTTTAATACCGAAAAATCTCTTTCAGTCACTAAAATCCACCAGAGACCAACAACAGAAGCAGTTTCCCTACCACTTATAAAATTGGAAACTAACTCTGATCTTTCCTGTCCCGTTCAGTGTTGGAATTGTCATAGACTTGGTCATCAATATCATCTTTGTGACATTCCTCTAAATATTTTTTGTTTAGGTTGCGGTGCTCCAGGAGTGATGCAGGCACATTGTTTAACTTGCAATTCTTTTTTACGGGGCGGCCCAAAACTGGAACCGAGAAATGTGAGGGTAGGTTTTCAGTCAAATCGTCCCAGCAGACCAGCGTCTCCAATCCCCAACAACAACAGTCGATTCTCCAATCGTCAATCCCGCTAAGTAGTTCGTATATAACGAATGTAAAGTCACTGTTTTCACCTAATAATCCCATATTTAAATGTAAATTATCAACCAAGCTATCCCGTATTCGTCGTACTAAAAATTATTTTAAGAAACGTAAACATTTCTTTTCCTGTATCGCCGAGTCACGCTTTAACACTGATGTTAAACTAGAATTGGACGATCGCCCCTATGCTATAGTAGATCTGAATGGGAATATGATGCGCGGATTATTGGATAGTGGAGCAAATGTCAGTGCACTAGGGAGAGGATCACTTCAATTTATTCAAAATAATAACCTACGTATTTTACCAATCTCAACTTCTATACAAACAGCGGATGGAGCTCATCAAATAGTAATTGGTTATGTTAACATAAGAGTCACATATAATGATATAACTAAATTCATGAATTTTCTACTAGTTCCTTCTTTGCAGCAAGCCTTATATTTAGGATGCGACTTTATGCAGCTATTCAAAATAAAACTCGTATTTATTTCTGAAGTTGCTCATACTGAACCCGTAAATAACCTTAATGTTTCAACGCCTGACCGGACCCAAGACCAAGTAAAGAAACCCAACATTAGCTATAAACATCATATTTTGACTCACGAACAAAATCTTCGGCTCCAAGCAATAGTTGATACCCAGTTATGAAAATCACGGCCTCGGACGTACACATGTTTTATCGCATACAATAGATACTGGCGATTTTCCCGCGATTAAACAGCGTCATTATGCTGTTTCACCTGCAGTTCAGGAAAGCTTATATAAAGAGATCGATCGCATGTTAGAGTTAGATGTGATTGAAGAGAGCAATAGTGCGTGGAGCTCTCCGGTAACTATAGTCCGAAAACCAGGTAAGGTTAGATTATGCTTGGATGCCAGAAGACTAAATAGTGTCACTAAAAAGGATGCGTTTCCTCTTCCGCTAATTGAGGGTCTACTTTCTCGACTGGACAAGACTAAATACATTTCAAGCTTGGATCTAAAGGATGCCTTTTGGCAGATACCTTTGGATCCTAGCTCGAAAGAGAAAACGGCCTTTACCATTCCGGGACGCCCATTATACCATTTCAAAACTATGCCGTTTGGGCCCTGTAATGCTCCTCAGACCATGAGTCGGTTAATGTCTCGAGTCATCCCACATCACCTTCATGACCG
This sequence comes from Tipula lateralis, assembly GCA_963932295.1. Lineage (NCBI taxonomy): Eukaryota > Metazoa > Arthropoda > Insecta > Diptera > Tipulidae > Tipula > Tipula lateralis. The sequence goes on along the minus strand of CAWVQQ010000463.1, from coordinate 12,817 downwards.
GGTATTCGTTTACTTAAATGATTTGCTTATTACAACCTCTTCATTTGAAGAACATCTCTCTCTACTAGCAGATGTAGCTTCGCGACTGACCAATGCTGGTTTAACAATAAATATAAGTAAGAGCAAATTCCTCCTACAAGAAATTGAATACCTTGGTCATGTTGTTGGTGTGGATGGTCTCCGAGCAAACCCAGACAAGGTAAGGGCAATTACAGAGTTTCCAATACCAAAGAACGTTCGGCAAATTCGTCGGTTTTTGGGTGTAACGGGATGGTATCGTCGTTTTATTGACGGATACTCGACTCTTACTGCACCGTTAACGGACCTTCTTAAAAAAGGAAGGAAATTTCAATGGAATGACGAACACCAAGAGGCTTTCGATGCTTTAAAAGAGTATTGGTTTCTGCCCCGGTTTTAGCTCCTCCGGATTTTAGTCGCCGGTTTTACATTCAGTGTGACGCTAGTTCCACCGGAATCGGCGCAGTTTTATTCCAGCGAGATTCAAATGGAACCGAGCGACCAATAAGCTATATGTCTCAGAAGTTGAACTCTTCTCAACGTAATTCTAGCGTGACTGAGAGAGAATGTCTGGCAGCAGTACTGGCCATTCGTCGATTTCGATCATACGTGGAAGGATAAACCCTTTACGGTAATCACTGACCATGCCAGCCTCGCCTGGTTAATGTCATTAAAAGACATTTCCGGGAGATTGGCAAGGTGGAGCTTAAAGCTTCAGAGTTTTAACTTCGAAATCGAGTATCGAAAGGGTAGCCAGAATGCTGTTCCATATGCTCTATCTCGCATGAACAGGAACTCATTTAATTTATCTCCCGCTCCGTTAAACATCGACTTAAAATCAGATAAGTTCACCTCTTAGAACTATATCAAATTAGTAGATTCGTTATCCGCATCAGCTGCACACGTCAATATAAAAGTATCGAATGGATTGGCATTTATTAATTTGAAATCTTCAAAGTCCGTATCCACTGACGCTACTGATCTACCTGATTGGAAACTTATTGTTCCAGAAGATTTGCGAAGTTCATTAATAGAATCAGCTCATTGCCCACCGACTGGTGCACATTTAGGGATTGATAAGACTAAAGAAGTAGTGAAAAGATATTTCTTTTGGCCTACTTTAAATGGCGATGTATCTACTTATATTAAAGCATGTGACTCGTGTAAATGTATAAAACCAGTAAACTATTCTGCTCAACCTCCGTTCTACAGTCTTTCTTATACAATCCGTCCTTTCCAGAGACTTTATCTAGACTTTTTAGGTCCGTATCCTAGAACTAAGAAAGGAAATTCATCAATATTGATAGGCGTAGATAACTTTTCCAAATTTGTACTCACTAAAGCTATAAGAAAAGCTACTGCTGATGATGTAGTGCGATTTCTAGAAGACCAAATTTTCCTGATGTTCGGGGTACCTGAGGTATTGGTAACTGATAATGGGCCTCAATTCAGCTCACATCTAGTTAAATCACTTTGTAATAAATATGGTGTGAATCATATATTTACGGCCAAATACTCACCTCAAGCCAACGCTTCGGAGCGTGTAAATCGAACAATTTTATCAGCACTTCGAGCCTATATTAAGGCTGATCAACGTACGTGGGATGAACCTCTCGCAGCAATAACGCATGCAATACGGAGTGTCGTACATAGTACAATAGGTTATTCTCCACATTATGTTGTGTTTGGACACCCTGTTTTACACGGTTCAGTTTACCCACTACTTAAGGAATCCTATGCACTCACAGGCAATGCTTTTTCATCAGAAGAAAAACCTGAAATTCTACATAATACTTATCTTAAGGTACAACAACGACTTGCTCAAGCAGCTGAAAAAAAATCACGGTATAATTTACGTTATCGACATCCCACTCTTTTACTTGGCCAGAAAATTTTTGTAAGAAACTATTTTCAAAGTAAAGCCGCTGATAAGTTTTCTGCAAAATTGGCAGACAAATATGTTCCTGGTATTGTATCAAAGCTAGTTGGACGAGTAATGTGTGAAGTGGTGACTGATACAGGCAAGCCTATGGGAACGTACCATTATAAAGATATCAAACTATAATAACACTTAATCTTTTCTACTAGCGGTATTTTTTTTATCTTATTTAAATAAGATTTTGTGTAAGCCCGACTATGAGACATCTCAGGGGTAGGTACGTCCACACGACTGTAACGACTGGTTTCTCGTTCGTTCCAATTTATAAATTATTTAAATATTTTCACAAGCTCATTTATATTATATCTGGTAATTACAACATAATTCTGGTACAGTTCATAATCAAATCAACAATATTTTTAGTATTTTTTTTTCTCGGTGAAATCTCTAATCTGCAGTTTATTTTCTATTATGAATGAAATCTTAACATCAAAATGACTAAAATACAACACATGTAAGTTTGCATGTTGTATATATTGTATATAAATGTGAATGATATGCATAGTATAGGAATTTGATGGATATAGAACCTGTATTAGTACTAGACTACGGGAAAATGACTACGGGCAAATATACCGTGACAAAGTATGAAATAAAGGTAATTTTTTGGACGTGGTCGAGACGAGTTGGTGGAGAAGAATAAAAAAATTGGGCAGTTGAGTTTTGACAGTGCAGACATGATATAAAAATAAAATAATAATAATAGTTATAATAATTAACCTATTAATCTAAGATTGTACTGAAAAATAGTAAAAAGTGCAGTGATTAAATCCGGACAAATCCGGATGTGACTATTAAGTATATTTAAAATGAAAAATGTGCGAAAGACTCTCACGCCATGTGTTCATAACTTTAAAAACTATACTTAAAGTAATATAATTTCATTTAATATCACTACCTAAACTTAAACTCCTTAAATGAATTTAAGCTAATAAAATTAAACTGAAAAAAAAGTAATAGGTATAGATGAAAAAATAATCTACCAAATTTACAAAATAATAAAATTAAATTAATAATTAAAGTGACGAAAGTGATTAATACCGTGCCAATACGGATATTAGAACACAGTGTTTAAAAGAAAATTAATGTAAAAAGATTTTTTACACATGTGCTTTGAACATTTAAAGCTATACTGAAATGAAATTAATAAGAAGACTTTAATTAAAACTACTCAACTAAACTTAACTAAACTACTTATCCTAATAAATAAAATTATATGTTAATAATAAAATTAAATTAATAATTATTTATCATTAATGATTAATAAAAATATAATAAAACATTCTTCGAAATCATAATTAATTACTCGTATATGGGATCACGTATCATCGTAAGCTACGTACTTCGCATCAATGGCGCCCAACGCAAATTAGTTAAGGTATTTTCTTTATATTTAATTAAGTTATATTAAGACTTATTTTTAAAAGTTAGTTAAGATCAATTTAGTGGTCAAGGAAATGTGTATGAAATTTTTAACCATTTTTGGTATTTTAATAATTATTTTCATTTAAAAATTAAATTTATTAGCATTTTCTTTACCATACGCATTACTAATAAAAGATGATGAGTTAAGTGAATTGTGAGAGGAGGTTAAGGTAGATAACGTATCCATGTGTTGGTGAGCTTCTTAATGTTCAAATTCGTCAAATTGTCGTACAAACTGTTATGTGGTCTAGCAAGCTACTATTTAACTTTGGCCAACCCCACCCCAATCCTGGAGCTTTAGCCGGCTATAACATGACCACGCCAAAACTCTGAATAGAAGATATATGTAAAATCAGTGACAACGGCATTACTACAACCACAAGGTTACCGTGTGGTTCACTCATGCCTTGCAAGTTGTTACAAGTTTATACAAATTTTGTCTGTTTCACCGTTATTTCGAACAAAATATTAAATTTTTAAGTGCATTTTTATGTTGCGCGAGGTTTAATGGTCCATTCAACCCACATTTTGGACAATGAAATATACCAAAATAGATTTGTGGTGATAAAACACACGCTTTGGTAGTAGTTTTTGCTAATTTATATTTTTTTGTCTTTGTATTCATTATTTGTCCATTTTAACGTCACTTTGAACAATAAATGACAAAATTCTACCAAAATGTGTTTTATCACAACAACTCAATTGTTTCATATTAAAATTGTTCAAAATGTCGGTTAAATGGAGTATTCTAGCACAAATGACACTTATCTGCACTTTGAAATTCAATATTTGGTTCAAAATAACACAAAAAAAAATATTTATAAGCAAAAATTACTAGCAAAGCGTGTGTTTTGTCACCACAATTTAATTGTTTTATATTTTTTGTTTAAAATGTGGGTAAAATGCACAATTTTACCCTACGCAACATTAAAATGCACGTAAAAATTTAATGTTTTGTTCGAAATAACGAACAATTGACAAGTAAACACAAATCTTGTCTGTTTTACCGTTATTTCGAACAAAATATTAAATTTTTACGCGCATTTTTTTGTTGCGCGGAATTGAATGGTCCATTTAACCCACATTTTGGACAATTGAAATATAAAAAAAATGAGTTGTGGTGATAACACACATGCTTTGGTTATAATTTTTGCTAATTTTTTTTTTTGATTGTGTTTTTATTCATTATTTGTTCATTTGAACGTCATTTTGAACAATTTATACCAAAATTCTACCAAAGTGTGTTTTATCACCACAACTCAATTGTTTCATATTGACATTGTTTAAAATGTCGGTGAAATGGAGAATTTCAACCCAAATGACATTAAATTGCAAGTAAAAATTTAATATTTGGTTCAAAATAACACAAACAAAATAATAATAAGCAAAAATAACTACCAAAGCGTGTGTTTTGTCACCACAATTCAATTTTTTTATATTTCAATTGTTCAAATGTGGGTTAAATGCACAAGTTAACCCTACATAACATCAAAATGCACGAAAAAATTTAAAATTTTGTTCGAAATAACGGGAAATAGACAAGTTTTCAAAAAACTTGTCTGTTTTACCGTTATTTCGAACAAAATATTAAATATTTACGTCCAATTTTATGTTGCGCGGGGTAATAAATAAGTTAACACAAAACTTGTGTCTTTTACCGTTATTTCGAACAGAATTTTAAATTTTAACGTGCATTTTGATGTTGAGCGGGGTTTAATGGTCCATTTAACCCACATTTTGGACAATCAAAATTTTAAAAAAATTTAGTTGTGGTAATAAAACACACATTTTGGTAGTAATTTTGGCTTATCTATATTTTTTTTGTAGTTTAATTCATTATTTGTCCATTTGAACGTCATTTTGAACAATAAATAACAAAATTCTACCAAAGTGTGTTTTATCACCAAAACGCAATTGTGTTATATTAAAATTGTTCAAAATGTCGGTTTAATGGAGAATTTTAGCCCAAATGACATTAAATTGCACTAAAAAATTAAATATATGGTGCAAAATAACGGTAAAAATGACAAGTTTTGTGTCAACTTGTCCATTTACCGTTATTTCGATTCGAATATTTAATTTTTAAGTGCAATTTTATGTCATTTGGGGTGAAATTCGCCATTAACCCATTAATTTGTTAAGATTTTGGTACATATCGTTCAAAATGACGTTCAAATGGACAAATAATGAACAAAAACACAAAAAAATATTAATTAGCAAAAATTACTACCAAAGCGTTCGTTTTGTCACCACAACTCAATTTGTTGATATTTAAATTGTTCAAAATGTGGGTAAAATGCACAATTTAACTCTACACAACATAATAATGCACTTTTATCTTTTTCGAAATAACGAACAATTGACAAGTTTACACAAAACTTGTCTGTTTGACCATTATTTCGAAGAAAACATTTAATTTTTACGCCCATCTTTATGTTCCGTGGGGATATATTGTCCATTTTACCAAAATTTTCAACAATTGGATTGATAAGTGGTGATGAGAAACACGCTTTGGTAGTAATTTTTGCCAATTTATATTATTTATGTATTTTTATTCATTATTTGTCCATTTGAACGTCATTTTGAACAATTAATACCAAAATTCTACAAAAGTGTGTTTTATCACCACAACTCAATTGTTTCATATAAAAATGGTTCAAATGTCGGTTAAATGGCGAATTACAACCCAAATGACATTCAATTGAACTAAAAAATTAAATATAAGGTTCAAAATAACGGTCAAAACGACAAGTTTTTTTTGAACTTGTTTTTTTAACGTTATTTCGATTAGCATATTTAATTTTTAGGTGCAATTTAATGTCATTTTAGGTGAAATTTTCCATTAACCCATAATTTTGATAAGATTTTGGTACATGTCGTTCAAAATGAAGTTCAAATGGACAAAAAATGTACAAAAACACAAAAAAAAATTTTTAAAAAAGTTTAAAAAAACTTGTCTGTTTTACCGATATTTCGAACAAAATATTAAATTTTTAGGTGCATTTTTATTTTGCGCGGGGTGAAATGGTCCATTTTACCTGTCCATCTACATTTTGGACAGTTATAGAAAAAATTGATAAATATAAAAAAATTGAATTGTGGTGATAAAACACACGCTTTGGTAGTAATTTTTGCAAATGTATATTTTTTTTGTGTTTTTATTCATTATTTGTCCATTTAAACGTCATTTTGAACAATAAATACCAAAATTCTAACAAAGTTAATTTTATCACCATAACTCAATTGTTACATATTAAAATTGTTCAAAATGTCGGTAAAGTGGAGAATTTCACCCCAAACTTTCACTTAAAAATTAAATATTTGGTTCAAAATAACGGTAAAAAAGACAAGTTTTGTGTCAAATTGTCTATTTACCGTTATTTCGATTTGAATTTGAAATTTAAAGGTAAAATTCTATGTCATTTGGGGTAAAATTTTTCATTATTTTGTTAAGATTTTGGTACATATCGTTCAAAATGACGATCAAATGGACAAATAATGAACACAAAAACAAAAAAATATTAATTAGCAAAACTTTCTACTTAATCGTGTTTTTTGTCACCACAACTCAATTTTTTGATATTTAAATAGTTCAAAATGTGGGTATATGTACAATTTAACCCCACGCATTATAAAAATGCACGAAAATATTTAGAATTTGGCTCGAAGTAACGGTAAATAGACAAGTTTACACAAAACTTGTCTGTTTTACGGTTATTTCGAACAAAATATTAAATTTTTACGTGCATTCTTATGTTGCGTGGGGGTTAATGGTCCGTTTTACCCACATTTTGGATAATTGAAATATAACAAAATTGAGTTTTGATGACAAAACACACGTTTTGGTGGTAATTATTGCTTATTTATTTTTTGTTTGTAATTTTTTTTCATTTTTTGTCCTTTTGAACGTCATTTTAAACAATTAATACCAAAATTCCACCAAAGTTAATTTTATCACTTCAACTTGTAACGGTTCCATTGATTTTCGATTGTCTAGGTGTATTGAGCCAGGCAGCGTTCGTCGGTGGGGGGTTCAGTTATCGAAATCAACCATAAATAGGATCGCTATAGAAATTAAGCTTGACCTTACCTCATCAAATAGTCATCCACCATTGCGCATCAAATGTACGTCTCACATCACCACTTACCTTCAAGCTTACTCAGCCATGATAAGTAACATAATCCTTTTTATTTTGAAAGCTAGTCTCTCCAAACTTTCGACTTTATGTGGCTGTATACCGGATGTATATATATAATATATATATACATATAGCTTTACACCAAATAAATTACTTAATCTACATACAAAATTCACAGTTCTTTTTTTTTATTTGAAACGGTACCTGATTAACTTCTATATCCACACTTGTATATCTCTGGTACCGTAGATTGTGTTGTCGCAGCAAACACTTAATCCAGCAAAACCGAGGGTACTTCTTAAATTCATCCACACCGCGATGGTTGGTCCTCGACAGCACCTTCTCGCCTTTTTATTCTCTTTGGTGTTATAATTTTTCGACGCCAAGTTCCTTCCAAAACGAAAATTTTAATTTGCAGGAAACCATAACTCACAAGCCCACCATTTTGTAAGCGAACCACTCGAAAAATATTTTGATTTTATCACTAAAAATGTTTCGTTTCTTTGTTTGTTTTTGCAATTAAAGGAAATAAAAGATTTTTGTTTCTTTATTCATAAGTTATACTTCAAGTACTATGTGTTGCATAATAAACACAACCACAGCACTTCATTATTTTCCAAACACATGGATTTTAATTATAATTTTTAGATTTTTTTAGATTCAACTATTTACATAACTATTGAGGTATTAATATATATTTGTTTTTATAAAAGATTTTATTTGTCAGTTTATTTACTATTTATATATATATTATATACTTATTTTAGCCTATAACTTTATCATTTTTATTTTCAACTATTTCCAGTTTTATTATATCTCCCATCTACAAAATTATATCTCCCATCTACAGCTTTTTCCCGCCCAAAACAAAACTTTTTTCCCGTTTATAACATTTTATGACCCCAAAAAAAAATGTTCAACCAAACACGTCATGATCACTGTAATTTATTCGATTATTAATTTTTTCTACCGGGTAACTCTTAAAATCATTACAGGACAGCTACAACGCCGTCATTTTTTAGTGACTCGTTGGAGCTGAGTGTTTTATTATTTATTTAGATAATGTCTATGTGATGGTAAAAGCTAAGAGCTAATCTTGTAAAAGGATTAATTTCATAACTTAATATCTTTTGCATGAAAAGTACCTAGATCCTTTCCAGTATCGTCTTTTAATCTGTAATTAACAGCACCTATCTTTTTATCTACAATCGCTTTGCTTAATTTAGGTACAAATTTGGCACTAATGTGCTTGGATGCATCACTTAAAGCATGAAGTCTGACATATAGAATTTGACCGGGTTTAGAGTCAATATGACGAGTTCTTAAGTAATATGCTTTGTGCATATTTTTGATATGCTATTTGAAAATTTTTCATTACACTATCATGAATTATTGATAATCTGTCAGCCACTGGTAACGAATCCACATCCTCATTTAGAGATTTCATTTTTCGAAGAAAATTATAATGCTCTCCGTTAGTAATCATGTTATGGCCAAAAACCAAGAAATATGGCCTGCATTGTGTTGACTGGTGAATAGCAGTTCTTAAGGCACAGACTACTTCACTGATATGTTAGTCCCGGGTTCTGTGGTCATTTGAAACATAAGCACGAATAGCTGCTAACACCGATCGATTCACCCTTTTAGAAGCATTGCTCTGAGGTGAATACACTGCCGTCTTAACATGAGTGACGTTAAACTCTTTTAGTAAACATTGAAACATTTTCGATAGGAACTGGGGACCATTATCCGAATGAAGTTGTTCTGGTATTCCAAATACCAGAAAAAATTCATTCCGTAAATATGATACAATTTTGTTAGTGGTGCTCGAACTTAGAGGTTTCAAAGTCGCCTTCGTTACTTTACAAACTTCACATTTAGTCACGTAGTCGTAAATCTGCTTACGCATTCCTAGCCAGTAATAATGACGTCGAATACGCTCCATCGTTTTTAAAATCCCTCCGTGCGCAGCCAAAGGTACATCATGGTGTTCTCGGATAACTGAATATGTCATACTGGTCGGTATCCAAAGCTTCCATGGGAATGTTGGACCGCTTTGGGTCTATTTTGAATCCTAGTTTAATATAAATTCTGTCTTCTAATATTTTATGTGATGGGTATTTAGTACCGGTTTCTAGTATTTTGTCTCGAAGCCTAACGTATTCAATATCATTGAATGCGTTTGAGGAAATATCTATTTCACACACGTTTAAATGCGACATTGACTCACAATATATTCGAGAAAGGGTGTCTGGCACCACAATTTGGGCACCACGCTGATGTTCAATTTTAAAATCGTATGCCTGTAGTTTCAGGCTCCACCGGGCCAATCTTCCGTTTAAGTCACTCTGTGACATCAACCACTTGAGACTTGAGTGGTCTGTGATTATTGTGAAGTGATATCCTTCGACATAGGGGCGAAATTTTTTTGTACTTAGAACTGCAGCCAGACACTCGAGTTCAGTAGTAGAATAGTTAGATTGCGCTGAGTTTATTTTTTTGACATATACGATATGGGACATTCGTTACCATGCTCGTCTTTCTGGTACAGGACACCACCTACTCCTGTTTTGCATGCATCACATCGTATGTAAAACGGTTTTGTGTAATCAGGGTTAATGAGAATAGGAGCGGTCGTCAACAAATATTTTAATCTTTCAAATGCCAGTTGCGCTTTTTTAGTCAAAAAAACTTTTTATTCTTTTTAAGTAAATCAGTGATGGGACCTGTTATTTCTGAATAACTTGGTATAAATCGTTCATACCATCCGGTCATGCCTAATAAGCGTCTGGTTTGTTTGAGTGTTGTAGGAGCAGGGAAATTATGAATCGCTTCCACCTTTTCAGGATCAGCACATCTAAACCACCTTGACCAACAATAAACCCAAGATATTTTACTTGCTTCATAAAAAATTTACTTTTTCGACAGATAAATAGTGAGACCTGCTTCCTTCAACCGTTTTCCAACAATGCTTCGCAGTTCTAGGTGTTTATTCATACTTGAAGATGTGACAAGAAGGTCGTCTAAATATACAAATATTTTATTGTGAAGTTGATGCGGTACCACTTTATCCATCAAACGACACATCGTTTGAGGGGAGTTACATAGCCCAAATGGCATAACTGTAAACTGATACAGTGGCCGACCAGGCACCGTAAAGGAAGTTTTTTCTCGATATTGTTTGACCAATGGAATTAGCCAGAAGGCGTCTTTGAGATCTATATTTATATATATTTATATATTTATTTATTTATTTTATATATATTTATATATTTACAATAATTTTGTGAACTGCACATCTCATTTTGAGCTTAAAAGCTCATTCGTAATGAGGATGTGCAATTCATAGGTTTCCAAAAAATGCATGAACATATTTAACCATGGACTTTATTTTCAAAACCGGTCATCATGTTGTAACACCAGCCCCTTCGATCGATTTTTGAATCACTGGTACGACACATGTAGAGCTCACTCTCTTGGTAATTTTAGTCTATCTATTCGTACACCGTGACATGATAGGGCATTTCAAATATGCTGGATATCACTTTCTTGGTGACAGCATTGACTTTCCGTGAATCTTAACATAGTCTTATTTTGTTCGGCTTACGAACCAATATAACTGGGGGACGACCATGAACTTGTGCTTTCCTCAATTACTCCGAGAATTAACATTCGATCCAACTCACCGTATATCAAATTTTGTATGGCGAGTGACACGGAGTAGTGACGTTGTTTTATTGGCGCACTAGTGCCAACATCTATGTGATGTTGTACCAGTGACGTTCGACTTTAACCATTCTTCTCAAATTGATTGGGTAACTAGAAAGAATATTCTCAAATTGCCCATTTGGCGACTCTGACAAAATCGTATGAATCTTGCAATTGATCTAGCGAATTCAGTGTAGGTTTTATTTGAAAAGCATTCCAAAAATCAATTCCAAGGTACAAAGGGAGTTGTAAAGTAGGGACGATAAAGAGTCTGATATGTTTCGATTTGCCATTAAATTCTATTTGAACATCCGTAAATCCAATAATCTTGTTATAACCATAATAACCATCTGCCGTTCCTAATTTCGAATGAATTTCCTTAAATGGTACTCCTGCTTTCAGTAAAAATTCTAGTGAGCCTCGACCTAATATACTAAGTGAAGCCCCCACTATCTTAAAGACCTCTAATTTGTTTCTCCGAGATATAAATTACTGCGTATGGGCGATTATCAGAAATATCAGACACAATAGTTTTCTAAACAGGCTAATTTAAATTTTCGTCTAGAGTCCCAATAGCTCATAATTCTATGATATTTTTTTGATTTGATGTTAAATTTATGGATTTCACAGGTAGTATTTGGCAGTGTGTGTAGTTGGGATGGATAGTTTTGATTCGTAGGATAAATTATTGGATTGCGATGTTCCCGAATTGACCGTTGTCGATGTGACCGCGTTCCTCGTAATGTTTTGTTCCCGAGTCGCTTTTTGCACCGGATGGAAATGACTCGATCTGTTCACATCCGGGTGGCCTTTTGACAATTTTCTGACAATAAGAACATTGTGGTTTAATTATTCCAGGTTTACCGCAACCGTAGCAGAACAAATGTTGTGGTACATGAGGACAGTCAACTTGAGAGCGTGCTATTTTACCGGCATGCAAATTTGATGATTGTGATGGAGTAGTGGAATTTGGTTTAGAAAACGAATAGACGTCGTTCATTGGGGTTTCCAGAGAATGTACAGCTTTCTGATAATTAACTGGGAATTGTCGGTTGGTACGTGTCCATAATTTTTCATATTTTTGACAGATCATACGTAACTCTTCTACAGAATAGAATGGTAAAGTTAATGTTACTTGTTGCAATTCCGGAACTATATTTTCTCTCATTATTTCAATTAATTCACATTTTCTTGGCGTCCATTTAGAGACTCCATTTCTAACAAATAGTCAGCAATAGGTTCTCGAAATCTTTGGCGTTTGACCTCAATTAATCTACGGGTTTCACGTTCCGACTCAGTGCTGCTAAATCTCTGTAAAATCGCTTGTCTGAGTTGAAAATATGTAGTATTGGGATATTTGCGAGCATAAACCCAGTACCATTTTTCAGCTGTCTCCTTCAAGAATTTAGGAAGAATAGTATCAAGTGCTGACAATGGTAATTGCTCTCGTTTAGCTTGCGATTCTATTCGGAATATAAAATCATGAACGTCAAGTTAATTGGGTTGTCCAGTAAATAATATGTTCTATTTCGGTGCATATCTTGATTGATAGACAGGAAGTGCTAATGGGATGTTAGAACCTACAGAA